>PVJD01001695.1:0-248650 GCA_004026545.1 Mormoops blainvillei | reverse complement strand
TCTCTCTCTCTCTCTCTCTCTCTCTTTCATAGTCATTCTAACATATGTGAGGTGATATCACATTGTGGTTTTGATTACCATTTCCCTAATAATTAGTGATGTTGAACATCTTTGCATGTACCTGTCGGCCATCTGTATGCCTTCCTTGGAAAATTATTCAGAATCTTTGACCATCTTTAAAATCAAATTGTTTGTTTGTTATATTCTTGAATTGTATGAGTTCTTTACATATTTTGGATATTAACTCTTTATTGGGTCCTTGATTTGCAGATATCTTTCCCCAATCATTAGGTTGCCTTTCATTTTGATGATGGTTTTCCGTGATGTGTAGAAACTTTTTAGTTTGATGTAGTCTCATTTGTTCATTTTTCCTTTTGTTTTCCTTGATTTTGGAGTCAAATCCACAAAACCATTGCCATTGAAATTATGATGAGTATTGCATTAAATAAATAGATGACTTTGGGTAGTCTGTACACTGAAACAATGAGCACATGCTATCTTTCAATTTATTTTTGTTTTCTTCAAATTTTTTTCATCAGTATTGGCAAATAGTTTTCAGTGTATAGGTCTTTTACCTCAGTTAAATTAATTTCTAAGAATTTTATTATTTTGAGGCAATTGTAAATGGGATTTTTTCTTAAGTTTGAATTCTTTGTTATTAGTATATAGGAACACTATAAATTTCTGCATGTTGATTTTTGTATCCTGGGACTTTGTTGATTTTATTTATTAGCTCTAACAGTTTCTTGGTGAAGTGCTTAGGGATTTCTCTATATGGTATCATATCATCTGCAAATGGTGATGAATTTTCTTCTTCCTTTCTGGTTTAGATGCCTTTATTTATTTTTCTTGCTTGATGCTATGGTTAATTATTCTAGTACTATGTTGGATAAAAGTGACAAAAGTGAGCATTATTGTCTTGTTTCTAATCTTAGAGGGAAAGCTTTCAGTTTTTCAATATTGAATATGATGTTAGCTGGAGGTTTGCCATATATGGCCTTTATTATGGTGAGGTACATTCCCTCCAAGCACACTTTGTTGGGAGTTTTTATCATAAATGGATGTTGAATTTTTTCAAATGCTTTTTCATCAACTGTTTAGATTATCACTTGTTTTTAATCCTTCATTATATTAATGTGGTATATGACATGCATTAATTTACAAAAGATGAACCATCCTTGCATCCCTGGAATACATCCCACTTGATCATAGTGTATGATTCTTTTCCCATGGTGTTGACTTTGGTTTGCTAATATTTTGTTGCAGAGTTTTGCACCAATGTCCATCAATAATACTGGTTTGTAATTCGTGTGTGTGTGTGTGTGTGTGTGTGTGTGTGTGATGTCCTTGTGTGGTTTTGTATGAGGGTGATGCTGACCTTGTAAAATGTGTTGGTTAACATTCTTTCCTCTTCAGTTTTAGGAAAAGTTTGAGAAGTATACGTATTAAACCTTCTTTGAATCTTTGAAAAAATTCACCAGTGAAGCCATCTTGTCCTGGAGTTTTGTTTAATGGGAAGTTTTTGATTACTGATTCAATCTCCTTGTTAGCAGTTATTCTATTCAAATTTTCTATTTCATCATGAATTAATCTTGGAAGATTGTATGTTTCTAAGAATTTATGCATTTCCTTCTAGGTTGTTCAGTTTATTGGCATGTAATTGTTTGTAGTATTCTCTTATGATCCTATGTATTTCTGTGGTATCAGTTTTAACTTCTCTCATTTCTGATTTATTTATTTGAGTCATTAAAGATTTTATTTATTTATTTTTAGAGAAAGAGGAGAAGGGAGGAGGAAACAGAGGGAGAGGAATGTGTGGTTGCCTCTCACATGGCGCCTACTGACGACCTGGCCTGCAACCCAGACACGTGCCCAGACTGGGAATCAAACCAGTGACCCTTTGGTTCACAGGCCAGCATTCAATCCACTGAGTCACACCAGCCAGGGTCTTTCATTTATCTTTGATATGTTTAGCTAAATGTTTGTCTATTTGTTTATCTTTCGAAGAAGCAATTCTTAGTTTCATTATTCTTTTCTATTGTTTTTTGTCATTATTTCATTTATTTCTGCTTCAATTTTTATTAGTTTCTTTTTTTCTACTGTCTCTGGGTTTCATTTATTTTTAATTTTCTAATTCCTCTCAGTGTAAAGGTACATTGTTTATGTGAATTCGTTATCAGGTAGATTACTTATCCCTGTATCTTTATAGGTTTAGTTTTTTCCCCTAGGGTTTTGTCTTGTTTTCTCATTTTGACCTTATTGTTCAATCGCTGGTTTCAGAAAGGCATCAGAAGAATTCCTTTCCAGCTTCAGCAGAGCAGTGAGAGAGAGAACCTTGCCCATGTGCACAGGCCCGCTTTAGGCTGGGTGTGGGAGAGTGCCATGACCACTCATGCTTACCAGCCCCAGCCAGCGGACAGGGTAGGTGGTTTCACAACTTGAGCTAGGGAATGGGGGAACACCCTGACCACTCGCCCTGCCAGCCCCATCCAGACGGCAGGGGGAGAGCTGCAATGGTCTACGCTGTGTGGTTTTAGCAAGGCAATGGGCCAGGGCCTTGACTGCTGTCCCTACATGGCATGGTAGGGCAGTGGGAGGGCGCTGGGTCTAAGCTCACTCCCTTGACAGAGCAGGTTAGGTGGAGAGTGTAATAACGGTGTCCTCCAGCTCCTCAGTGTCTGGGGAGCATTTTAATTATCCTCTGCCTTTGCAGCCCATGCGTTAGGTTAGCAAATGAATCTCCCACATAGTTTAGGTGTTTTTCAAACTGCTGTTCTTTTGTTTGTTTGTTTTGTTGTTGTTGTTGGGTCTGGGGTGAGTGAGACCCCACATGATCCCCTTAATAAGGGAATCTGTTTCCTATGGTACTTTTGGGTCCTTTAGATGTCAACCCCATTGGTGTTCTCAGTTGTACATTTTGGGGGGACTCCTCTCTTTTCTGCAGCTCCCAGGGACTGGGGTGGCTGGTGTGGGGTACGGACCCCTCCATCCTCAGGAAGAGGCTCCTATGTGGTGAGATTCTTCCCTGTTTCTGTTACCACTCCGGGGTAGGGTCTTTGCTTCTTCTCCCTGTCTCAATGTGGCTCTTTTAGCGCTTGTAGAGAGAAGTTCCTCCAGTTTTCAGATCATTTTTAGAGGCAAATGATACATTTGTAGCTGTAAATTTGGTGAGTCTGTGGGAGGAGATGAGTTTAGGACCTTCCTCCGCTTCCGCCTTCCTCCTTCAACATCTTTCTGATTTTTAATAACGAACAGGCTGAGGTGACAGATTGTGATATTGACCGTTCAACTATTCTCCCAGGAAATAAACACTTCACCATCCAAAGGCTGGTATTCTTTTTTAATGATAACAATAGCTGTAACTATGAGAAAGAACCCTTCACTCCCCCAGTTCTGAATTTTAAAAAATCTCAAATCTCAGTGGAATTTGTTTTATTATCCCTACCCAAGGTGCTGCTTAGGAAAAAAAAAGAAGTGACAGCTTGCTAGTTACAAGACATATATCTGCTGCAGGCCTGTCAGTCAACCAGCCCCTCCATCAAGAATAAAGACAAGTAATAGAATTCTGGGATACTGAAGCAAACTCAAGACATGGAAACTCAGACAGTCATTTCTGTGGTCCTGCTATTTTTTACTGGTCCTCTTAAAATCTGCTTCACCCCAAACATTGGAAACTGGTAACCGATATTAGTGACTCACATTCCTAGTCTCTGCAATTTAGCTGGCAGAAGCGAAAGGGTTAGCAATATCCTGTAAGATGTTGTTCTGAAATAATTTGCATTCCAAAAGGGAGCAGAAAGTTATGGGGAAAAATTATATCCCTCTTGGCATGTTTTCCAGCTAAATTTGGGAGAACAGAAAAATCTGAATAAATTATAAAGCCTATACCAAACACCTTAAAAAGTGATTTAAACTGAACCCAATTTTTTTAATGTTCTCAAATGACTATTTGACACCTTGACTTTTGTGTGTTAACAACAATCAGCACTGCTCTTTTTAATTATTGAGTTTCTCTGCATTAAAATTAGATCATAAATACTTCTTTTTCAAGAGGAAAAGAAATAGACCAAAAGACTGAGCCCACACAGGAAATTGCACAATGTATAATTTACATGCAGAAATTATAACTTTTAAAAGAACTATTTTGACTCCAGGATTTCTCTCTCTCCCTCTCTCTCTCTCTCTCTTCTCTTTCTATCTCAATCTCTCTGTCACCTTCTCACACACTCAGGTATATGAGGTCTGTCCAGAAAAGGTCCATCCATTGTTAATATAACAAGAACAGTTTGAGCAACATTGATGTAACCTGGCAGCCAAGGATAGTGGGCTGGAATACACATGCATGAATGATGATGACTTCACTGTACTAATCACTGGAGGCGGTAGATGCCATTGAGTGAGCATGTGTACTGTGTGGTCACTGCATTCACAATGACCGAGTGACTAGAGCAACAAATCTGCATCAAATTTTGTGTTAAGCTTGAACATTCCCCCACAGAAACTGTTCAGGTGTCTTAGAAGGCCACAGCTATGGGTAACTGGTGATTGGCAGCTTTATCACACAACAACATGCCTGCTCGTGCATCACATCTCACGCAGAGTGTTTTGATGAAACATGAAATCATCCAGGTGACTCTACCCTGCTATAGCCTAGATTTGGTACCCTGTGACTTCTGACTTTTCCCAAAACTAAAATCACCTTTGAAAAGGAAGATATTTCAGACCATCAGGGGAATTAAGGAGAATATGACAGGGCAGCTGATGATGATTGGGGGAATGGTGTGAGTTCCCAAGGTACCTACTTCAAAGTGTCATTGTCCTATGTACAATGTTTCTTGTATCTTGTATCTTCTTCAATAAATGTCTCTACTTTTCATATTACATGACTGGTTACCTTCTGGACAGGTCTCTTATATACTTAAGATTATCTATTGCTGAAAATAGGGACTTGAAACATTTATATTCTTAATAGTCTGGAAATATAGGCTAAATTCTTCACTCTCAATTTCTTGAACATCTTTTATACAAACCACTTTAAGAGTCAAAGAAGAAAAAAGAGAAAAAAGAACTATTTAGAATAGTGAGGAGGCAGAGGAAGAGAAGGAGGAGGAGGAGAAGAAGACAGTGAGATAAGCAAGCCAACCTGCTAGCAGGCTCTTCAGTGATGGCAGTGAGCAAAACAGAGACCTAGAGCGTGTAGATTAGCAGTTACATAGTTTGTGTTCAAAATAAGTCATTTACTTAGTAAAATTTTTACTCAAGGGAAATGGGCCTTGTGTATCTTGTGGCAACTTCCCTCCCCTCCAAGTGGACATACATGCTGAGTTTGAGGAGCAATTTCATATGGAAGGTGTGCAGACCGGGCTGCAGATCCTTGCTGCCCCTTCTCTACTTCTCCTCCCCTCTCTTTGCCGACTGCTTTGTGTCTCAATTTTAAAGCATGGGTTGTGGGTATGAATTGCAAATTTCCATGTGGCAAAAACTACTCATCAGATGTACAGCTGACCCTTGAACACCACAGGTTTGAACTGCATGGATCCACTGATATGCAAATATTTTTTCAATAAATGTACAGCTAGTTTTCAGTATCACCAGGTTTCACACCCACAGAGTCAATCAGTCATGGATCCAAAACAGTACTTTTGATCCATGTTTGGGAATCTGTGAATGTGAAGGGTCACTCTACAGGTTGTTCTGCACCATTTCATGTGAGGGTCTTGCATACTCATGGAATTTGACATCGGTGGGGGTTCTGGAATCAATCCTCCATGGATACAAATGAAAAACTGTAGCTAAGTGTTTGGGGAGTCAAAAGTTACACTCAGATTTTCAACCGTGTTGGGGGCTGGCACCCCTAACTCAGTAAAAAAGCTAATTACGCTTTTTCTTTCTTCTTTCTTCACTTGTTTTCTCTTTTATGTTCCCTTGCGTCTCTTTCCTTCTATTACCATTGCTGTTATTAGAGATTCAAAGTAATCATTAACATAGTAGTATATGTAAATGAGGTCTCTTTCATTTTATATCTAGCATGTTGCATTGTGCACAGGGCTTCCGGGGAAGATTTTGCTATGTTTCCATAAAATGTGGACAATTCGGGGAGCAAGAGATATGCAATATTGGGCACTGTGGCTGCCCGCGCAGTGTGCACCCACATGCCACGCCCTGGTAGTTTGGATGAACAACCCCATCTCCAGTTTGATAGATAAGTCTTGATTTTTTTTCTTTTCATCGATTGGCGTATTGAT
Source organism: Mormoops blainvillei (assembly GCA_004026545.1). Lineage (NCBI taxonomy): Eukaryota > Metazoa > Chordata > Mammalia > Chiroptera > Mormoopidae > Mormoops > Mormoops blainvillei. Next base: position 242,405 of record PVJD01001695.1, on the reverse strand, counting down.
TCTCCAGTGTTTGAATCCAAGGGAAAACCTGAAATTTAGTGGAGTAATAAAAAGGAAAAAGCTGTAAATAAGAAAAAGACAAAGCTAGAGACCTGGTGGTACCTACCTTTTGACCATAAGAAAAATCAGCTGGAGCTAAAGCAAACTCATAGAACAGAAAAGAGCTAAAGAAATTATAGAGAAATACTGCTATAGTCCTGAGACATCATAAACCTCAGGAATAAACCCTTATCGGGGGAGCTTGCCCATACTTTTTAATTACATAGGACAATAAATAACTTTTATTTAAGCCAGTTGGAGTTGAGTTGGCTGTAATTTGCAGACAAAAACATTCAACTGATACACTCACAATGGAAAGTCATTTAAAATTTTTAAATGTCTCTGAGGCCTGTAAAGTTTGACTATGGCCTGACTGAATATATCAGTTCTAGCACTTACTAGCCAAGTGCTATAAGTTACTTACAGTCTAATAACCTGAGTTTTTTCTTCTGTTAAATTAGTATTATACTATTTATTTTTATGAAGTTGTTGAGATTATTTGATAAAATATGTAAATGATTAGAAACTGTATAAAATACTTGGTAGGGATGCCAGCAAAAAAAAGAAAGTGGAGTTGGCTGCCTATGAAAACACAATAATAGCAAATCTTGACAATGCTCCTTCAAATTCTGCCTAACAGAGTAGTTTTTGCCAACTCACTACCAGTAATCTTATTACCTTACCAAGAATTTTGGAAGTTATTCATTGAACAAATATATAATTCACATTTCTCTGTTAGAGCTGTAGCAGTAACACAGTGGACAACATCTTCTGCTTATATTCTAATGGTAGTAAACAATAAACAAAGTGCCTGGTATATATATTATGCATTTTGTATATATATATATGTATATACATATATATCATCCATTTTGTTTATATATGTATTTACATATATATCATGTTAGTGATGAGTACTATAGAAAAAATAAGAAAAAAAACATAGAGTTTGTGCAAAAAATCATTATTCAGCTAATCAGAGAAGCCCCCAATCGAGAATGGACGGCTACTACAAGGTCTGAAGAAGGTAAGAGAGTGAGCCCTGCAGATATCTGAGTGCAGAATATTCTGACTGAAGGAGCAATGTGTAAAAAGGACTTGGGGCAAGAGCAGGCTCAATGACCCCAAGGAACTCAAGGAAACAACTGAGCAGGTACGGGTGAAGGGCCAGATGAGTGATAGGCCATGAGGTCCTGAAGACTGCAGTCCCAGTAGTGATACAGAGAAAAACAATCAGATGCTGTAAAACATATGACACAGGTAGCTTCTTTTGGTTTGGTTCCGTTATGTAACAACATTTTCTTGTTATTAAAAATATTTAATATTTTTCAATTATTTTGAAAATTATTAAATAGGAAAAAAAGGTAGGTTTTTTTTTTTTCCCTACTGTCAAGGTCACTGATTTCAAGACTTCATTCTTAACTCTTTCTTCTCATGATTACTTTAATATCACTAAATAATACTTTTTTATCTGTTTAAAATGTTTTTTATTATATGTGTTCATCAAAGAAAACTAAAATTGAAAAAAGCATATGTAAGAAATTGAAAATCACTCTTAATCTTCTCACACAAGAGCCAGAATAAAATGTTGATGTGTATTATATCTGTGTGTGTTTATGTATTTGTTTTAGATAGAAAATTAGGGACATTCATTCTATATATTCTTTAAATAATATTCTTAAACAATTACTGCATTTTAGCAATTTCAGATATTAACCCTTGGCTTATTGCTATATTAAAGTTTAGTGCAGTTTTTCTACTCCCTCTTCCTCTCCCCCTCAATATGATTAACTTTCTTTTTCATCTTTGATAATTATATTTTTAAATGAAAGTTAAAATTATACATCTTTGTTTCTTCCTCCCATAACTAAAGACATTAGTTCTTGGTTTTCCATTTTGAAAATTTAGGCTAAGGGCAATACTTACTCTTTTCTCCAAGCTCCCTTCATCCCCAACATCTTCAATCTTTAACATGTGTCCTCTGTACCTGTACTTTTTACTTTTAAGACTGGTAACATTTACATGCCCTTCTGTGACAATTAATTTTCAAATCAATAAATATAATTTATTATGTAAATACTCATCACTGATGATTATGTTTTCTCTCATCTATGGGTTCCTTTCCACAACTTCAGATCCTGTCTTTATTTTATCCTTAAATAGCATATCTTTATTTCCTTAATTTTTCCTCCTTCCATTTTCTTCGAGTGTGTTAAGTCAAGAGATAACCTGGTTATCCACCCTTTCGCCTTCCTACTTTGCCTGTATCTTGCTTCTTAAATATGTACACGGTGTCCCTTAGCCCTTTCCCACCACAGATACCTGAGGCCTTCCCTTGATTTCTATCCTCCATTAGATCCACTCTTTTTCTAACCTCCAATCTTTCTTGTCTCAAGTAAACATTTATCTTTTTCTTTTTTGCCTAGAATATATCATCAAGTGACTTCTTTTACAAATTTATATAAAAAGTAAATTTTCTGAGACCTTATGACTCTGACAATGCCCTCATCGTGCCTTCACACTGAGGTTCACAGTTTTGCTTGATGCAGAATTCCAAGGGGAAACTATGTTTTTCTCAAGCTCTGGCCGCATGAAGTGGTGGGACACCTCCTAGTTGCTAAGCCTGGTGTTAGTCAAATTCCTATTCCTCTGCACACAGTTCTCTTCTCAACAACTTGGCTCATCTTTCCATTTGATTCTTTGGTTTTTCAAATAGTTCAATGATATGTTTAAGTGTGAAAGCTTTTCATTCATTTTGTCATCGAAAGATCTATCTCCATCTGAAGATAAAGGTCCTTCTGCTCTTAGAAATTTATTCGGTATCTTTCACTAGGCCCTTTCTTCTGATTTTTTAATGTTCTTTTAAGAAGTGTCATAGTTACTAAACATTAGGTTTATCTTTTATATCTTATTTTTGTCTTTATTTTATGTATCTTAATTTTGTTCAAAATGGTGAAATTTTTATGAATTTTCCTTTAAATCCTTCTATTAATGGAAAACATCATCAAATAAAATTTATATTTAATTGAAAATATTTCGTAAAGTTTGAGAACACAAAACCTGAATTCATATTGCTAGATCCAAACCTCACTCTGCCACTTCCTAGGTATGTGACAGTTTATTTCACCTCTTACGGCTTCCATTTCCTAATTGGAAAACTGAAAATGATGACAGCTCCCACCTCGAGAAATTATGGCGAGCACTAAAAGTAAATCTATGAAAAGTCCTTCAGGCAGTGATATAAGCCTATCCTCAAAAATATAATCTATTGTTATTATTTAGGGCTTATCGTGTTTCAGCCATATCCTAGGTGCTTTGAATAAATGCGTTAAGGAGCAAAATGTAAACTTCCTTGATCCTGAGAAATTCACATCCAGTTTGGGAAAGTTAGATAAACCAAAAGCAGAAAAAAAAATTATGTATGGTGTTAGAAGGAGATACCACTATTAAAACACACACACATACAACAAAAAAAGCTGATGGGCGCAGGGTTGAAGAATCTAAGGTAAGTGTGTTGAGTGGCCAAGATTGTGGCTTTACATGAGGTGGTCACAGCAGGCCTTATTATTTAAGGTGTCATTTTAATAATGACTTGAAGAAAGTCATAAAATGAAAAATCAGAAGGCATGTTAGGACAAAAGGAGCAGATTTATCTTGTTCCAGGGAAATGTTCTTGAGCATTTCTCTCAAATATTTCACTTTATAGCAATGGCATAAAAATGACCTGGATCGGGTTGGGTAGATCTCTCCTTTGTGCTTCTAGCTTTTCCCTTGGCCTTATGTAAGAAAGTAGGAGATTCTTGAGCAATGGACACGGTCCTTAATTTGGTCGGAAGCTGGATATAAACAATGGGGATATCAATCACGCATCTCTCTGTTTCCCAGCCCTATTACAGATGCAAAGCGACCTCTCACTGGGAACAATGACCTCCCAAGGCCAGTATGCAGAGGGTTTGCTGATGACAGACGGGCCCTGGGACTGGGTCTAAGGGAGCACATGCTCCCTTCCACAGCTGGGAGGCAGGAGGGAAGGATTTGGTACGGCCCCTCCTGCCCCATGTGTTAACTATGTAAGCAAGCTGTGAGAGCTATTATTTGAGACATACATGTCTAAGAAAATCGACACCTTGACCATACACCAAGAATATTTACTCTGTATATGTTATATTTTACTGGCCAGCCAATCAAAATAAAGATGGTGTTTGCTTTTTATTTTGTTATCTTTCTATTTGTTATGAATCAATTTTTTTGATGGGAGATAGTATTTTTTAGTAGAACTATTCTATAAACTACCTTTACAATGAAAATGTTTGTAATAACTATAAAAACAGTAACAAAGCAGTATTACTGTAATGAAAACAGCATTACTGTAAACAGTAATTAATAACATATTTCAAAATGTATTAATATGTAATTTTGATTATTTTAGAGTGTCTTCCCACTCTAGAACATCCTGATTTAAACAGTGAATTCTATGGTCATCCCACCTGTAGGTGAATTGGTTGATCTTCATATGAGAGTTGGGTCAGCAACCTAGGGGCTGCATCACGGTTTCTTGTACAGTCCATGAGCTAAGAATCATTTTTACTGTTTTAAATGGTGGGAAAATAGAAATAAAATAATTTTGCTCTGTAACTTGTGAGAATTACATGAAATTCAAACTTCAGTGTCTATAAATAAAATTTTATTGTAACACAGCCTTGATCTTTAATTTATATATTGCCCATGGCAGTCTTCTTATTACAAAAGTGAAGTTAAATAGTCGCAACAGACCTGATAAGGCCTAAGAGTCTAAAACATTTACTGTCAAGCTTTTATAGAAGCTTGCCAACCCCTGCGCTAGAGTATACTACTTTCTGTGAGAATGATCTTTCACGCCCTGGCTGTTGTGGCTCAGTGGATTGCGTGCCGGCCTGAGAACCAAAGGGTCGCGCATTAGATTCCCAGTCAGGGCACGTGTCTGGGTTGCAGGCCAGGCCCCCAGTAGGGAGCACTCAAGAGGCAACCACACATTGATGTTTCTCTCCATCTAAAAATAAATTTTAAACATTTTTTAAAAATAAATGTTCAAAAAGAATGATCTTTCCCTATGCAATAAAAATAAATATGTTATCCACATGATATTGGTTAACTTAATTCTTCCCTGTAAAGTAAACCTATATGCTAAAATACAAAATTACCGAGAATGCAAATGTAAAGACCAGAATCTGGTTCTTGGTAGATTTACCAAGTTATGACCGATCCAGTGAAGCTTCTTGGGATATTGTATTTTCTCCATCACCCAATGACACCTTTTATGGTATTTTTAATTTGCCTTTTTAAATTACACTATTTGTAGAAGTATTCCGAGTCTCATTATCTACTTGAAAACCCACAGCTTTAAAATTCCTTCCAATGATAAGCGTGCTGAATCTCCAAACTTGCAAACAGGTGTTATATGTACTATGACAAGCTTGCCCAAGTACCATTATCCACGCACTATTTAAAATAAGAGTAGGTCAGCAAGGTCTGCTAGGTATTTTATAGAGAAATAGTTTTATTTTCAACAGTAGAAAAAAAATAATCGAACTTCTATGCGATATGGTGTTCGACATTCGGGCCAGTGCGGGTTCACAAGTATCAATTTCCCATCTGTCTGGTTGCCATCTCAGCTACTTTATGCTCAGCTAATTAAAATTAAGTGTGAAGTGGGGCTATTATTGTATAGATATAGCTCAATTAAAACAACGGATTTAAATAATTAAGGAAAGCAAATTTAGAAGAACTAATGCCAAGGTCCGATGCAGAGAGGAAAACTGGAGCAGGACTCATTTCAGTCATCCATTCTAACACAGATTTAGCTGTCAACATGTTCTCTAATTAATAGTAGTTGCAGGGTAGGGGGAACTGAGGTTAAATTTTTCTAGTATGTTTGGTCAAAATGTGTAAGATAAACAAGCTTAAGTTATCTGCAGTATTTCAGGGTGTTGGTATATATTGAATATTCTGCCTACTGTAATTCTGAACAGGACTTAAATGGGTGGGTCCCATTCAATAAGTGTAGCTGCTATTTAATTTCTGTTATATACGCATTAAGGATAGTCATGGGTTCTGGCCCACATTGCTTGGATTTTTTCCTATCCCTACTTCTTAATGACTGTGCAGACTGGAGGAAAATTACTTAATCTCTTCCTAACTTCATTTCTTGTACACATGAATAGTTAGTGAGGATTAAATGAGATAATGCAGGTAAAAAGCTCAGAAAAATTGTATCATAGTCATTAACATTACTTTTCTTCTGCATAACAACCCTTCGAGGTAAGAATAGCAACCATTTAGCAAAGAAGGAACCTCATGATTGGAGAAGTGATGGGCTATAGTAATGAAGTTTATAAAAGACACATTGAAGAGTCAAAGACAGGAATGGCTGCTGATGAAATTCCCTTTTTTTCTTCCTATTCCAGCCCATTGACTCTTTTATGGATTCATCCCTTTATAGAAGCACTGCCTGTGGACCACACACATAAGATTTACAGTACATGACAGGTTTCCCACAGTCCTCAAATTTGATTTGTTTAAACTCTGATTTTAACAGCTTCCCTGATAATTCAGCGTTATTAGGGAACTTTGGAGTATAAACCCATGATTTTTAATTTTCAAAGACATGAGGTATGAAATTGCACACAGATGGAGTTACTTTTGGTGAGGGTAGCTTCTATTATTCCTCAAATTGCACACAGTACAAGCCCCCAAAATCATCCATATATCTCTCTGTTAGAGAAAGAATGAAAAGAACATTGGAATAAGTTCTTAGGATAATCTTAACTGAAGGCTTACTTGGAATTCAAGAAGCACATGAAAAAAAAAAAACATTTGGATGCATTTTAAGAGATAATTGCTACCAAATAATTTGTGGGTGCAGAGCAATACCCAAGGAAAAAATACCACTAGTTATAACCTAGTAAATTAAAACCAAACAGTCTACATGCTTGGTATCATGTTTAAGATTAATTGGGTCATAGCGGATAGTGCACATTATGAAGATCAAATAGTAGGAGAAAGTCATAAAGTTTGAAAACATATCAGTGTATCTTCATCCCTGCAGATGCCTTTATACATTACCAATGTAAACAGATGTTAATGACATTGTAAGAGCTAGAGAGAGAAGGAGAGAGGGAGACAGGCAGAAAGGGAGAGAGAGAATTTCTTGGAGGAAAAAGGAGAAAAGTAACAGAAAATCTTTAACATATATTTATAAAAATCATATTTTCAAATCTAAAACAAAAATTTGTTTATTTTCTCTGCATTAAGACTTAAAGCTCATTCCAAACTTTAATGACAAAAGCACAGGATGGTATGAGGGGTGAAGAAGGATGATTGGGGAGGGGAGGTGGTTTAGTTTTTTGCCTCTACCTATTAACAAACTTTGTTACATTTATTTGGCTAAGGAGTACATTTTTTATTCTAATCATGCTATTTAGAATATAACTACATTGCTTTAATGAAGTTTTACTGTAAAATAATGACTTAAAGAATGAATGAAAAAATACTATTTAGCTCTTGTGTAGAACCTTTAAATATTTCTTCCTTTATTTTTTTCCATTGAATGATAAACCTTCTGCTCCCATCATTCTAAATCACCCTGAACTATTGTGGGGTCTGTCTCATTCTAGACAACAAAATTCATCAGAAAAGCGACCATACATATAGCTTAGAATGCCATTAATATTCAATGCATGTATTGAGGAATACAAAACTGTAAGTTGTGTGAGAAGGTCCACAATTTACTAAGAGTAGGCTTGTTCAACCTTGGCACTATCGGCATTTTGGACTGAATAATTCTTTAATTTGCAGGGTTGTCCTGTATTTTATAAGGTGTTTAGCAGTATCACTTACCTCTCCCTGCTAAATGTCAATATCACCCTCCTCCAGGCACAAATTTAGAAGTTTCTTTAGGTATTACTGAATGTCTCTGGGGTGGGGGAGGCAGACAGTAGAATGGCAGGTAAACTTATCCCAGTGGAGAACTTCTGATTTAGAGATTTAACATTTTAATTATGTTTAGTGTACTAGATTGGGTTGTATGTTCCATTTATTTCTGTTTCTGATTCATTTTCCTTATCTAACTATCATCTATCTATCTATCTATCATCTATCTATCTATCATCTATCTAACTATTCTCTATCATCTATTTCTCTCTCTCCCTTTCCCTCCCTCTCTGTCTCTCTCTCTATCTCTCTCTTTCACACACACGCACACACTCACACCATTTACAAAATCCATCCTAGCTGGGTAGAATATGAATTCAAATATTCCTGGCAGATCGAGTTACATAATTTTTTTCTTTTCCTTACCCGGGATTCATTCATTGATGTGAAAAATCAAGTAGATAAGCAAACTTGTTGGAAAGAAATTGTACTTTATGTATAGTTGGCCTTGACACGAATTTGTTTGGTAAATTTACATGGGTGCAGTTGGGTGATCGAAGCAAATAACGAATAGGTAGGTTAAAAGGAGAAATCCATAAATTAGACTAAAAAAAACTTTACAAGTAAAAGTATTTAATATTATTCAAAATTTTATTGAAGTTCAAAACATCATGAGGAAAGAAAGACCAATAAAAGCAATAAATAAATGAATTGGAAATGCACTGTTTTATTTAAACATTTTTGTACATTAACATAGGATAGATGCTGGAAGTTTTCACAGGTATAAAGAGTTTAGGTTCTTTTGATGTGGTTCAGCACAGCAAGAGTTTACTATTCCTTTCTCTACATTAATATGCCAAAATATAACCTAGGTGCTGAATGTATAAAGTAAAAAGTATGAATAAGTTCTGTCCTCTCAGATTCTGTATGGTACAGAAGTTAGTGTTTTAAATTTTATTTCTGGTCACTTTAATAACAGTGATCATAGACCAGGTTAAATAGTTTCTTCAAATTTCAGTTTCCTCAGTCTAAAATACAGACCAGTGTGTTTTATAAACACTTCTATTGTCAACTTTATCAGTTAAGTTGCAAGCATTAATTCAAATCTTCAATCTTTGCTGTATTTACATAATTTTTATAATTATTATCTCATTTCCATACATTTTAGAGCCAAATAATTATAAGTTCTATCATGAATTGTAGAGCTGTGTATGATTTCATTTTAATTTCATCAAGGAAATGTAAATTAAAATGCCAATGAGATGCCATTATACCCCTATTAGAATGACCAGAATCTATACCATCGGGGACCCCAAATGCAGGCAAGGTTGTGAAGCAACAGAAACTCTCATTCATGGCTGGGGCGAATGTGAGATGGTACAAATGTTTTGGAGGACAGGTTGGTAGTTTTATACAAAACTAAACACACACTAACCATTCGATCCAGCAATCGTACTCCTTGGTATTTACCCTAATGAGCTGAAAACTTCAGTCCACACAAAAACTATTACATGAATATTTGCAGCAGTTTTATTCAAAACTCTCAAAACCTGGAAATGACCAAGACATCCTTCAGTAGGTGAGTAGATAAACTCTGTTAAATCCAGACAAACGACTGGTATCTAGCACTAAGAAGAAATGAGATACCAAGCTATGAAAAGACATGGGGACATTTTAAGTATATATGACTATTTGGAAAAAAGCTTGTTTGCAAAGGCTACGTACTCCATGATTCCAACTATATGACATTTTAGAAAAGACAAAATTATATGAGTAGTAAAATTATCCATGGTTTTCAGAAGTTGTGGAGAGAATACAAGGATGAGTAGGTGGATCACGAATGATTTTTAAGGCAATGTAATTGCTCCATATAGTATCATAATGGTAGATAAATGTCATTATACATTTGGGCAAACCCATAACATGTGCAGCACTACAAGTGAACCTTAATGTAAACTATGGGCTCTGGGTGACAATGATGTGTCAGTGTGGTTCAGATGTAACAAATGAACTACTGTGATGGGGATTTTGATAATGGGGGAAGCTATGCATGTGTGGGGACAGGAAGCATATGAAAAATTTCTGTACCTTTCACCAATTTTGCCATGAACCTAAAACCACTCTAAACAATACAATCTTAAAAAAAACACCCTTGGAAGAGAGAAAATGACAACTAAATCTGAAAATACTTGAAGTCGACATGTCAGCGGCAATGGGGTATGCAGGACACAGACACAGCAGACACAGGACATTTTCAGTGAAATCCTAATTATAGCAGAATGCTCAGTGTGAATCTACTTGCTTATTATTCAGTGGCACTAATAAATCAAATTGTACAATGACAGCTGTGAAAAATTGTATTTTTCTATTATGAAAAAGTTCACAGAAAAATGTGAACAGTTGGCAAATTAAAAAAAAAATAGTTGCAAATCAAATTGTAGCAGATTTTGACCTTTCCTTCCCTACATCCCTGCCACCTTAAACTGGTAAAGCACACATAACACTTATTGAAAATCCTGACAAGACCACATTAAGGAAAAGTGATTTCCCTTCGCTCCCAGTCCCCTCAAAAAAACCACTTATTTTGATAGCACAATCAATGAAATACCAGTTTTTCCAGCCACTCAATTTCCTTTATACATGTTTCATTTCAAAACCAAATGTTTGCCATTATTTTGCTTTAGAAAGTTACTTTCACCATCTTTCATTTCCAAGCATTGTTGCTATGAAAAGAAAATAGATTATAAATTATTACCTCTGAGTACATGAGTTAATGGAGTTCTGTGTTACAGTGTTGTCAGTGTTACTTTTGTAATTGTTCCATTCTATAGGGAACTTGAGTAAGTGAATCATTTATGAGACAGGCTAACTTAATTTGGCTATTCAGCATTAAATTTAATTTTGGAGAATTAAGCATTTATTTATTCATTAAAAAACTTCTAAGGATAAATTTCTGTGTTCTGTATTCAGTATCGAGATAACAAAAATGAATAAAACAAAGATCCTACCCAGAGAGATACTTAGCCCCTCTCATCCTATGAGGCCACAGTGAGCAAGCTGCTGGTTGTGAAGCAAGACACTCTACCAATCATGCTGGCACACGTGTCTTGCACTTTCGCGCTCTAAAACAGTGAGAAACAGGTATCTGTTGATTATAAGCCATCCAGTCTGAGGGATTTCCTTATAGCAGCCCAAAAGGACTGAGACAGGTTAACATGAGTAGATGAAGCCAGCTAGCGTCTACTGGTCTTTTAAGTGTCAAAATGAACATCTTCAGAAACAGCGACCTCTTGATCTAAGTTTCCCATACGTTGTCCTCCAGGTCCTCTTTGATTATAAGAGAATTATTGTAGCTTCTCCTACTGTTCCTGAAAGAGGGTAGGTCCCATTAGAGCAGGGACTATGCTGACTTGCAGTTGTTCCCAGCACGTCTACAGAGCCACAGAGTTCAACCGTAGGTCAGTGATATGTATTAACTGCGTTAATGGAAAACACAGTAAAGAGATTTTGTGTGTGTGTGTGTATTAAAAATTTGTATTGACTGTTTTGGGGTATCATTGATTAATAAAATTATGTAGTTTTCAGATGTACAATTCTATAATTCATCATCTGCATACTGAATTGTGCATTCACAACCCAAAGTCAAGTGTCTTTCCATCATCATCCATGCCCTTTTTACCTCTTCTACCTGCCCCCACCCTCCTTCCCTTCTGCTAATCGCCATACTACTGTCTGTGTCTTTGAGTTTTTTATGTTTTTTAACTTTATTTTTATTCTTTATTAGAGATGTCCCCATTTTCCCTCTTTGCCCACCTCCACCAGCCCTTGCCCGCCACTTCCCTCAAACCATCACCACATATGCATATATGCTCTTTGGTTAATCGCTTCACCTTCTTTTATCCTTCCCCCCGCCGCCCCCAGTTGTGCCCTTCTCACAGCTGTCAATCTGTTCCATGCATGCCTGCTTCTGTTTCTATTTCGTTTGTCGGTTTATTTTGTTCATTAGAGTACACATATTAGTGAGATCATATGGTACTTGTCTTTCTCTGACTGGCTTATTTCACATAATGCTCTCCAGGCCCATCCATGTTGTCACAAAAGGTAAGATTCCCTTCTATTTTATAGCCAAGTATTATAGTATTCCATTGTGTAAATGTACCACAGCTTTTTTATTGAGTCATCTATTGATGGGCACTTGGGCTGCTTCCAAGTCTTAGCTATCATAAATAACACTGCAATGAACATAGGAGAGCACATATGCTTTTGAATTAGTGTTTCAGGTTTCTTCATACATATTCTCAGAATTGGTATCACTGAGTCATAAGGTAGTTCCATTTTTAATTTTTTGAGGTACCTCCATACTATTTTCCACAGTGGCTGCACCAATCTGCATTCCCGCCAATAATACATAAGCGTTCCCTTTTCTCCACAGTCTCACCAGGACATCTTGATTGATAGCCATTTTGACAGGTGTGAGTTAATATCTCATTGTGGTTTTAATTTGCATTTCTCTAATGATTAGTGACACAGCATTTTTTCTTATGTCTATTGGCCATCTGTGTGTCCTCTTTAGAGAAGTGCCTATTTGAGTCTTTTGCCCACCGTTTAATTGGATTATTTGTTTTTTTGGTGTTGAGTTGTGTTAGTTCTTTATAAATTCTGAATATTATCTCCTTATCAGATGTATCATTGGTAAATATGTTTTCCCATTAGTGAGTTGTCTTTTCATGTTGTTGATGGTTTCCTTGCAGAAACAAGATCAGAAAGCATTACACAGACTAGTATACTGAAGGTGATGGGGGAGGTGGCTAAGGATTTGTTTAAAATATGTGCTCAGATTTTCACTCTGAACAGATCATTATTGTTAAGGGGGCTACACAATAGAAAGGAAATGATAGGGGAAAAGGTTAAACAAGAGTTAGGGAATTAGTTAATACACTAGAAAGAACCCAGATAATATAAGTTAATAACAGGCTTAAATTGATACAAGCAAGCAAAAAAATAATAATAACTCATCTTTGTGTAGAGATTCTAAGTTCCATGTGTCAGGGACTGTGGCTCCCAGTGTATTCTAAGGGGCTACTGAAGGACATAAAGGACACTTGCTAAACATTGTCCATTCAGTCAACAAAAGCAATAGGTAACACTGACCAAGGCTTTATGCTGTTCTATTTATTATCTACTTTTATCCTCATTAATTCTAGGAGGTGTTTTCTATTTCTACCCCTGAAACCTGCCTAAGAAAACTCATACAAAGAAAGGAAAAAGAACATGCACATATTTTTCCACAAGTTAAGGTTGGAACTGGGATTTAAACCCCAAGATGGAAGATCCCCCAATTTGGACTCTATCTTGCTGATTCAAGTGTGGACACCCACCAATTTTCATATCTTTATTTAAGCCTTATCATTACTTAAGCCTCAGTAAGCTTATATATTACTCACTATATCTTTGGGTTATCCAGAGAGATAGATTGACAGGATATAAAGAAAGATATGTAAGAGATTTGTTACAAGATTGGCTCACATAATTATGGAGACCAAGAAGTTCTATGATTTTGCTGTCTGTAAGCTGGAGATCCAAGAAAACCAGTGGGGTAGTTCCAGTCTGAGTATGAAGGCAAGAGAATCAGGGTAGTCGATGGCATAACTCCCAGTCCAAAGTCAAAGGCCTGTGAACCAAGGGAGCCAATGATGCAAGTTCAATCTCAGTTCAAAGGCCAAAGAACCAGAAGCATCAATGCCCAAGGGATGAAGAAGTTGTGTATCTCAGCTCAAGCAAAGAAAGAAAATCCACACTCCCTCTGCCTTTTTGTTCCATTCAGGCCCTCAAGCAGTTGGATGATGCCCAACAACACTGATGAGGTAGATCTTCTTTACTCAGTCTACTGATAGCTAATGTCTTCCAGAAACATCCTCACAGACACACCCAAAATAGTGTTTTACCAGCTCTCCAGGTATCCCTTAGCCCAGTCAAGTTGACACATAAAATTAATCATCATACTCCCTTAAATTTTCGTAGGCACTTTCTAACTTGCAATTTATCTAAAGTGCCTTTTATTCCAGTTACTAAGGTGGTATAACACATTATCACAAAATGTGTGGTTTAAAACAATGACAGAATTTATTTTATTCATTAATCTGCAATTTGAGCAGGTTTTGGCAAGGAGAGCTCTTCTTAGCTCCGCTTGGCATCAGCTCTAAAGCTGAGATGATCTGAAGCTTTGCTCACTCACACATCTGGCTGGCAGTGAGCTCTGAGCTTGGACAGTCAGCTGGAACAACTCCATATGGTCTCAACAGTGACCTGGGTTTCCCCACAGCAGGGGCAATGGGTTCCAAAGGTAAACATTTGCAGACATCAAGAGAATAAAGAGGGAAAGAGAAACAGAATGAGAGAGAGAGACTATATCACCTCATATGACTTAGCCTTAGAGGTCATATAGCATCTCTACTGTTATATTCTATTCATTAGAATGAGTCATTTATATGAGCCAATACTCATTTATATGAGGAGAAATTAGATGCCATATTTTGATTGAAAAGGTATAAAGTTTTAGAAGAGTATATGGGATCAGAAATATTGCCATGGGTATTTTCAAAAATACAATCTGCCTCACTAACTACTGTGCAATGGGGCAATGTCTTTAGAAGACAAAATATGGGTTTTTTTTATATTTAGAGAAGAGAGAAATTCCTTATAAGTACTAATAATATCAATAGTATGTTTATTCAGTGCTAGTACTAAATTTTCATCCCAAACCTGTGAGGTAGATCTGAGCATTGTCTCGACTTTACAGCTGCAGAGACGGAGGCTCAGAGAAGTGCAGCATCTTGTTCAGTGACACTTACACGGCTAGTCAGTGACAGAGCTGGCAGTCATGCCCAGGCAATCCACTTCTCCTTTTAGATATTACACATGACTGACTTTCCAACAGGAGTTATAGGAAAAATATTTTCTTACTCTATAGATATTTTGATAGTTTGATCTCCTTTCCTCACATACACATTCTTGCCATTCGAATGTTCTAGACCTTCACAAGCCAGTTTGATTATACTGACAAGATGCCCATTCCCAACATCTGCAAAGAGAAACCTCATTAAAGAACTCAGTTTCATGTATCTTGGCAGAGATGACCTTACCTTAGAAAGCATTAGCAGAAAACACCCTTATAGTTCATCCATCCTCAAAATAAGAACAAACAATTTAAAGTGTAAGATGAGGAGGAAGAGTAGAAGATACTTTTGAATGTTTTCTTTTTAACTTTTTTTACTTAAAAAAATTATTGTTATTCTATTACAGTTGTCCTAATTTTTCCACTTTGCCCTCGTCTGCCCAGCTCACCCCCACCCTCCACTCCCACAGTCAATCCCCTCACTGTTGTTGATGTCTGTGGGTCATTCATACATGTTTTTTCACTAGTCCCTTCCTCTGTTTCCACAATTATCCCATTCCTTTCTCCCCTCTGGTCACTGTCTGTCTGTTCCATGTTTCCATGCCTGTAGTTCTATCTTGCTCATTAGTTTATTTTGTTCATTAGTTTCCTCTTATAGGTGAGATCATATGATCTTTGTCATTCGCCATTTCACTTAGCATAATATTTTCCAGTTCCATCCATGCTGTTGCAAAATGTAGGAGTTCCTTCTTTCTTTCTGCTGCTACTTTGCAATGGAAAGTAATGGAATATTTTCTGTAATATTCCATTGTGTAAATGTATCAGTTTTATCCACTCATTTACTCATGGGCGCTTAGGCTATTTCCAGCATTTGGCTATTATAAATAGCACTGCTATGAACAGAGGGGTTCTTAAGTTCTTTTGAACTGGTAATTCAGGGTTCTATTTGCCAATGATACATCACACAAGGGTTTGATCTTCACAATATGTAAAGAACTCATCAGATTCCACACCCGGAAGACAAAAAACCCAATTAAAAATGGGCAAAGGACCTGAATAGATACCTTTCTCCAAGGAGGACATACAGATGGCCCAGATACATATGAAAAGATGCTCAACATCACTAATCATCAGAAAGATGAAAATTAAAACCACAGTGAGATATCACCTCACACCGGTCAGAATGACCATCATTAATAAATCAACAAACATCAAGTGGCGGTGAGGATGTGGAGAAAAGGAAACCCTAGTGCACTATGGGTGTGGAAAACAGTATGGAATTTCCTAAAGAAACTAAAAATGTAACTACCTTTTGAAATACTCTCCTAAAAACAAAAGTTATTTTACAACTAATTTAAACTCTTCATAATCTGACCGCCACCTATATGAAAATACTAAGGGAACCATCAGGGGATATCTGAATGAGATAAAGCTATATATCCTGCTCTTAATTGAAATGGCCTAATGATCTTTTCTCAAAATAATGCTTATGAACACTTCAAATATTTATTCAGGTCACCTGAATTAATAGTAAGTGACCAATATTAACACAGATACTTTTAAAAATGTTTTTCTAGCTTTGTGGGATTATCCATTCTCAAAGTACTACTACAATTTCAGAGACACATTATTGACTATTAAAATCTGAATAATTAAGACCATTACAAAATAATGTTAATTTACTAATTTTTCAGCACTATAGTCAACATTATTATCATAAAAAAAATTAAATGATGGGTTTTTTGTGTCTGACATATATAAAATAAAGAGAACTAGTCCTTGACTTCTAAATTCTAATCACACAAATAAAATAAGTTACCTATAAAAATTTTGAAAAAAATTCATGATATTTATGTGCATCTTTGAGAAAACTGATATTTATGTGCGTGAACTGATTTTTAAAAACTATACTTTTGTTATATTTTCAGTACATGACCTGATTATTTAATCTGTAATTTATAGTATGTCCTGTGTAAAGAATTTATCATTTGTGATTTGATGTTTTAATACTTATATAAAATATATTCTGTTTTAGTTTGACACAAAATTGTTAAGTTAAATCAGTTAACATTGTTCAACATATGTTGGTTGTATTTCAAAATAATTTGGCCTCCTTTAGAATGTCAAATTGTTGAGTTGTTTTTAGAATATTCCAGTAACTCACTCTGACAACCTGGGTTGTAGGTGAGATGGATAATAAGAAACACCTGGATCAGCTATTCTGCCATCAAGTGAAATCATAAAAGAAAAAGGTTTACAGATACAAGTCCATAAAATTTAGAATGACAAAATACCACAAAGGCTTTATAACCAAACTGACATATTTCATGGATGAGGAAAATAGGGTCAAGAAAAATGAGTTACCCAAAGTCACACAGCTAATTAGTATATAGTCATCCTAGAATCCCAGTCTTTGTTTTCCCATCCAGGGCATCTTCCATCTATGCCATCTGGCTAAAAATATTTTGTGGGAAAACCCAAAACATATGCTTCTTCTACTATTACTTTACTTTCTCTGAGGAAAAACAAAGACCAACAAAGCACATCATTTCTATGTGTTATTAACTCTGAAAAAAATAACCAAGAAAGAGCCTGACAAAGTGAACTCTAAAACTGTAGTCAATCCCAGCAATAGACAGTAGGCTGGCCTTTAAAAACTTGACCTTTAAAAACATTTTGCAGCACAGGCTTTTGATGCTTAAAAGTTGCAGTGCATTGAATAGTAGCCACCCAAAGATATCAAGTCTTAATCTCAGGAATTTTAAAATATTTCTTTATTTAGAACAAGTGTCTTTCCCGGTGAAATTAAATTAAGAATTTTGAGATGAAGAGATTACCCTGGAATATCTGGGTGGACACCGAAGACCATCACAAATACCAAAATGGAGAGGCAGAGGAAGAGCAGATATAGATGAGAAAGTAATACAAAGAGGGAGTCAGAGATTGGAGGGATGTAGCCAGAAACCGAGTTAGCTAGCGCGTTCCAGAGAAACAGAACCAATACGATGTGCTTATAGGCTGACATGTGTTTTTTATTTTTTTTATTTTTAAGCAATTGGCTCATGTTATTATGGAGGTCTGGTGAGTCTAAGACGTTATGGCAGAGGTTGCAGGTTGGAGATCAGGAATCGGCTACAGCTTGAGTCCAAAGGCTGTAGATTGGAGAACCAGGAAGAATCTGTATCACAAAGTCTGAAAGAAGACTTTCCTCTTGCTCAGGGCAAGTTCTATTCAGTCCCTCAATTTGACTAGATGAGGACCACTCACACTGTGGAAAGCAGTGTGCTTTACTCAAAGCCCACCCATTTAAGTGTAAATCTCATCCAATACACCCTGACTAAAACACCCAGAATAACCCTTGGCCAAATCTAGACACTGTGGTCCAGTGAATTTCACATATAAAATTAGCCATCACGCTTTGGGTTATCGGCAACCACCAGAAACTAAGAGACACAAGAAACAGATTCTGAGAGCCTCTGGCACAAACATGGCCCTGTTGAATTTTAGATTTTTGGCATTCAGAATGGTGAAAGAATAAACTGATTTTGTTTTAAACCACCAACTTGGTGGTAATTTGTTACAGCAACCTCAGAGAACAAGTGCAATTGTGTTTCGTATTTTCTGTTGTTTTGGTGTTTTCTTTATTTCACATTTTTGCTTTTTTTCTTATTTATATACTATGTATATTTAAAAAAATCAAAATCAACTATGTAAAGCTCTCAGTATGTAAAATAAAATATCCAGGGATACTTAGTCCTCCAAACCCCCTTAGTTTCTGCCCCATTATATTAATTGCTATCATATTAACAAGGACTTTTAATTGTTGTGAGAGCCTGTAGGTAAAAAACAAGTGAAAACACACTTCTCCAAGAAAAAATTCGTAATCATCATAAACTTATGAAAAGGAAAGCATGTGAGAAAGTTTATATGAGCATAGAATTAACAGCCTCTAACAGCAAGAAAACAAACAAGAGTGGCTCTTTGGTCCTACCCACCAAAGTCTCATCTTTCTCACTCTCTCTCTTTGATCATTTGTTTTCCCTTTATTGAGCCAACATTTTCTCAGGTCCCATTTTAAAGTCATTGTGAGTATTGAACAAGAAAAACAGTACCAATGAATAAACAGATGATCCCAAACAAAATCCATAGCTGGGAAGTCTTACACAACACACACAAACACAAACACAAACACAAAATACTCATACATTGCTTTACCACTTAGAAGACTGTTTGGCATATAGGAGTGTAATTTATAAATTTGTCATATATATATAAGCAAATAATTTTAAAATATACCACTTAAATAAAATGTAATAAAGTATATTAGAAATGAATCCCATGAAAGATGCAAATTAACAATTCAAATAGTTTTGAGCTTTGTAATAATTAAATAACAACTAATACATTGAGATGTACAGTGGTTGTAATAATTTGAAAATACCAGGTGACAGGTTTGTTTCATCCTGTTAAAATAATCTGTAATCTAATTTAATCAAACCCTTATCAGAATTCCTATAGAAACTATAAAACTAATTCTAAAATTTAGGTTGAAATTCTAAAATTTCAGGAATAGTCAAGGTAATCTGAGAGAAGAACAATCTGGGAGGACTTTACAGCCACATAACAAAGTATATTATAAAATCATAATAATAAGAGAAATAAAGTCATCATGCATTTCTAGGAGGTTAAAATGATATAGTAAAATGTTATACTCATTTTAGAAACACAGTTTGGTAGCCCTTCAAAATGTTAAACATAGCATTACTATCTGACACAGGAATTCAATTCCTAATTCTAGATCCAAGAGAAAGACCCCCACAAACACTTGTAAATGAATGTTTATTGCAGAGTTATTATTAATAACCTAAAAGTGAATCAATCCAAATGTCTACCAAACTGATGAATGGAAAACTAATAGGCAGTATATCCAAATAATTATTATTCAGCAACAAACAAATGAAATATTGTTACATGCTAAAACATGAATCAGACTTAAGCATATTATCCCAAATGCAAGAGGCTTTTCATAAAGGACCCTATATTGTATTATTCCATTTATATGGAATTTAGGAAACAGGGAAATTTACAGAGAAAGAATTAGATTAGTGAATTTTAAGCCAGGGATAGAGATGGTTATAGGTAAGAAGAGTTGGGGAGTGATTGCTAATGGCCATGTGATTTCTTTTAGGAAAGATAATAATGCTGTAAATTAGATCAGAGTGATGGTTGCACAGTCTCATGAGTAAACTAAAAATCATTGGATTTTATACTTTAAATGAATGAATTGTGTGTTATGTAGAATTGTATATCAATAACTAATTACCAATATCTGTGCATAGATAAACAAAAAGGAAAATTAGACAGAATCAAGAGCCTAAAAATAAAAACTTTCATATAACTAAACTTGATATAGCATTTAGTATCCAAATAAATGGGAAGCATAGAGAATTACCAGTAAATAGTTTGGGGAGAATTTGTTACTCATGTGGGAAACACATGAAATTGGATTCTTACCTCACATTCTGCAAAGTATCTTATTCTAGGAGGAAATAATAAGTAAATATTATAGACAAAATTGAAAACACTTCTTGCGTGAATTATTACAAATATTTTAGAAGAGAATTTGGAATTGTTTAGCACAATCGAAGATATCCATAACCAGTAATTGATTTTATAAGTGTGTTCCCTAGCAAAACTCTTGGGTATGTGCACCAGGGGATATTTACAGAAATATACACACTATTGTTACTTGTTCTAGCGGAAAACCGGAGCAAACCAGCACATTGGCATTGGAGCACTACCTGATTCAGCCATAATATTGAAATAAAATAGAAGGTCTTAGAATAACATATCAAGTGTAATTTTGATCTATGTATGCCAAAATATAAAAATAAATAAACACTGTTGTTTAGGAGATAGAAATGAACGTTCAATGACAAGAGAGCCATGAGACTAAGGTCAGATATACATGACACCTGAAAGTTTTACTAAAGCTTTGTTGTTGGTATGTGCATATTTGCTTTATTATTGTTTTTATTGTTTTAAAAAGAGCAGTGGTTTGTGTCATCTGTTGCATGTATGATTATTATGAAAATCTTAAAAAATATTTTTTTGGTATAGCTATCTCAGTTGAAAGGTAAGCAGGTGACGTAACTTTTATAGAAATTACTTTTAGAAACTCAGAAGTTTCAATTAACCTATTTACTTCACTCTTTATAATTAGTAAAGCTATTTTATCAGATACTAAATGTATATGAGATATTATCTAAAAATGAACATTGTAATTAAAATTGTATGATATTTACTAGGAAGATGATATTTGGAAGGCAAAATTTTAATAGCTTACAAACAGAATCCTTTCATTACTTCAGACAGATCACAGAGGTATTTTTTATCCTCCACACCATGGAATTTTGTTTTGTTTTCTTTCTAAATAACACGAGTAGAGAGAGGTAAAAACCTGTTTTTTTGTTTGTTTGTTTATTTGTTTTTTGCTGCTTCCTTGCTACATCAGAACAAATAACCTTTGGTCTAGGTGTCTTGAAGACCTCAACTTTCTTAATTTATAAATTCCTATAGAGGATATTTACCATGTTATCAGAATAAACATTTTGATTAAAAAATCCCATTAAAAAAGTTAATTGAACCTAAAGTAACTCAAATTAATCCTTAATATCATTCACTCTTTGCATTTCAATGAAATGTTTCCTTAAAATGAGTTTTACTAGAAGATGTAATAAGAAACTAAATTTTAGTTTTGATTACTTCAGAATGTGGAGGCAGCTCGACATTCCATTCCAGAGTTTCAGTCACACCACCTGTGAGTGGTTTATGGTGGCCTGGCCCAGAGCCAGGGTCCTGTACTCTGGTCATGCACTTGGGTGATGATGAGGTTCTCCCTCCATGGGGCACATCAAGGAGACAAGGCCACTCTACACATCTGATCTATTTTGCAAGTTTATTATCAGGTTATGCCTCTTATTCGACCTCTCATTATCTATTTTACTGAGTGTCAAATTAAAAACCCCCATATGGAAGCCATTTTAATAGGGGTACCAATGCTGGTTTACACAGTGAGGCTTTGACAATTAAGCAGTTAACGCAGATTTGTATAGGAGCCCAGATCTGGAAAGATATATGAAAAACACAGAGAATATAAGCAGGAGAGGGGGTGGGGAAAGAGAGAAAGAGAGAGTCTTTATTTTTATTCTTCCAAGAAAAGTTTCTTTTGTTTCTATAATTTACTCAAAGTGAACCCTCTCAATCACTAAGTCAATAAATATGTTTTGAAAACTAATATGTGTCTGGGAACTGTGTTAGGCACTACTGTAAAATTCCTAAAGGATTTCCCAAGAAATTCCCCTGTGATGTCACTTGGCATAGAGATTTAAAGGCCATATAACCCTAACAAAGTGGTTAAAAAGATTAAACAAGTTTGTCTATTACAAAATTTGGCACAAGAGGCTGAAAGACTATATACTCCAAACAAATGTGTTGAAAAAAGTAAAAATAAAAAAAAAGTTTATTTACTGCAGAATTTTTTATGACCATTGATTTATAAATATTCATTACCAATCTTCAAAAGAAGTATATTTATGTGAGTTTTTCTAAGCTTATATGATTTAGTAATACTTTTTATGTCTTTTATTTATTACAGACAATATTTTGGATAGCAAGTATTTCAAGGAAATATAATTTAGAATTATTGATGTAATAAAAGGTTCTGATTAAAGGCTTGGTTTACTCCCAATTTTTGTTTTAGTAGAGAAAAGACCAGGGTTTGAATTTGGGTAAATCTAGGGTCAAACTTGGGCTATTCTTATCATGAATATGTAACATAACTAAGTCATTAAAATCATATGTATATATATATATATATATATATATATAAAATGATACAAATATTTCTGGTTAATATATCTGGGCAATACTATACCATAGAGAGTATTTTCAAGCTGACATTTAAGACTGTGTTAAATTAATTAAACACAGTGCCTGTCATATAATAGTTTAATAAATTATAGCTCTTAGGATGATGATGATAATGATGAAAAAGAAGAAAAATAAAATAAGATACTCTAGCAAAAAGAAACATAGTATCTCATATGCCAGGAATGAATTCTGGAACCCCATTTGGCTTTCATGGGGCAGTATTTTTAGCACTAGAAATATCAACCATCATCTTTCTCTTGTTTTCCTGGTTATATTGTATGTTTAATTTCCACTTTCCTCTTTGACTGAAAACAGCCTTGAGTCATGGCCAATCTTCCAGAGTCATCTTTTCCCACCAAACTCCTTCCAACCTAGTTCTTGGATAGCAGTTTGGGTTTTTGCCCTTTTATACATCTCTCTTTAATCTCTAGAATTGATTTAAGAATTCACTAAAATCCTGGAAGAATCGGAGACTCTTCCTCCTATGAGTTTTGAGTAACCTTTCATTGCTCTACCCTTTCTCTAGGCATGGGTTGTCTCATCCCCTATATTCTCAATCAATTGTTTGAAGAGATCAAAGCTCACAATTTGATATAGTGCTGGTGATGGAATCATATGCGACTATGTCTTCAATATGGCAGAGTAAATAATACCAGTAATCTGTCTTGAAAACCTTGTACCCTCCCATTTTCATGTACAGAAAGAAATTGCCATCAAATGTATATAGGTTTATTTTAAGTGGAGAAATGAGGATATGCCAAAATGAAAAGCAACGAGTGCTCATTTGAGATCATAGCATTGCAATCCTGGGGCAAAGGTTCAGGCAGAGACCTAAGCTATGTCCCAATGTCAGAATGAATCCAAGTGTTCTCTATGAAAAAAAAAAAGAGAGAGAAAGAAAATAAATACATAAATAGAGAAGAGGAATTTCTATTGGTGTTAATAAACTGAGTTATTCTACAGGTATACATGGCTGGTTACTGATTCTATATTCAAAAAGAATATCCATATTTAACAGTTCTTGTGGTCAGAATGTCTGCTTTCCAAATGGCTTTGCAAACATTTGTTTGGAAGACAATGTTAGTTTGGCCCAATTCAGAGGTCTGGTCTAGTTCTAGCAGTCCAAGGGTTCAAGGACTAAGAGTGAAAGGCAATTTTAGAATGCCTGCTGTAGCTCCATTTTTATCGTAATTTTCCCCTTTTTATTGAATTTATTGGATGACATTGATTAATAAAATTATATAGGTTTCAGGTGTACAACTCTATTATAAATCATCTGTATATTGTACTGTGTGTTCACCACCCCAAGTCAAGTCTGCTTCTATCACCATTTATTCTCTTTTACCTTCTTCTTCCTCCTCTATTTTCTCTCTGGTAATCACCATACTGTTGCCTGGCTATGAGATTTTGTTGCTTAATCCTTTCACCTTTGTCATCCAGCCCCTCCATACCTCCCCCTCTGATAGCTGTAAGTCTGTTCTCTATATATGAGTCTGTTTCTATTTGTTTCTTAGTTTATTTTGTTCATTAGATTCCACATATGAGGGAAATCATGTGGTACTTGTTTTCCTCTGATTGTCTTACTTCACTTACTGCTCTTCAGGTCCATCCACACTGTCCCAAAGGAGTGGAGAGCCCAGACATAAACCCACACCCATATAGTCCAGCTCCATTTTTAAAGAGCTCTACTTGTGTCAACATTTCACAATACAGACAATGAGAATCTGCTTTCTGCATTCACTGTTCTGAATATGACTGGCATTCAACACTAACATCTGTAGCTTTTGTATTCAGTGGTTCTCCTATATGTGCTTATTCATACAAAAATTGTGCATTGGATACTGTTATATACCAGACACTGAAAATAGGAAATGAATTTTTGAAATAGTTTTGTATATTTTAAACTTAAATCATACTTTTAAACTACAGTGTTTGGCTTCTTTAATAACATAAATGACAATCATAATGTTAGGTTGAGAACTGAATTATTTCTGTAACATGCACATATCATACAAATTCAAATGAAAATTGGGTGTGATTGAAAAACCTCACATGAAGAAACACATGTTCTCAATGCCCTGTACAACAAACTATTTTAAATGTCATTGGTTACAAACTCTATAAATAAGTACCAAAATTTGAAAATCAACACTTATCTAAATATATTCATTATATTCCTGCTGGTGATAGAGAAAGAGAAAGTAAGATAAAATAAGAGTGGGAGGGAGGGAGAAAAGGGGTGGGAGAGAGAGAGAGAGAGAGAGAGAGTTAGAGTTGAATTTAAGGTAAGCGACCTTGATGGGGAGAGAAACATTTTTATAATTTGGGAGGAAACTATTGAAGTCATATGGCCTCATTAATCACCTTCTGCCAAAATCTCAAGCTATTTCCAAAATAGTCTCTTTGTGCTCAAGACATAAAAATGACTATAATGGTTAAACTCTTAACTTTCTGCTAAATTCCCTAGAAGTAGTCAAGAACCCAGCAGTTAAAAGGCTACACAAGTGAACCTATTAAAAATAACAAACTAGGATCTATTTAATTATATGGTGTGTTAGTAACTGCCATTGAAAAGCAAAATTGAGCAGGATAATATCTGAATAAGTGTTAGATTAAGAAAGAGGAGCTGTGCTAATGAAAAATTAGCTCATTAGCTATGAGTAATAATATAATTTGAAAGCATTTATACATGACCCAAGAAAAACAAATGTAGAAGCTTGGTTTTCTAAACTGGTCAGAGTTTGGCAAAACTTTATTTAGACTGGACCAAAATTTGATTCCTTTCCAGGCTTTGAAGCTGAATCAACACAGACAGTATAAAGTGTAAATTTTGGGGGACAATTATCTGTAATTTGGATTATTAGATATCCTTTTCCAAAGTCCACTGTATAATTTGGGTTTAATTTTTTTATTTCTTCTGTATGATTATTATCTGGAATGAAAGAAGGTGTTAATGATACTAGAGGGACCATGGAAACACATTCAAAAGTCAATCACATTGGTTTGAAAACAAAAATTCCAAAGAAACCTTATGTTGAGAAATGAAGAAAATTATACCTATGTGCACTGATTTTAGTTCTCAAAAAGTAATATGTATTTTCAGGTTGGAATGATAAAATTGTTTT
The DNA here is from genome assembly GCA_004026545.1 of Mormoops blainvillei. NCBI lineage: Eukaryota > Metazoa > Chordata > Mammalia > Chiroptera > Mormoopidae > Mormoops > Mormoops blainvillei. The sequence continues at coordinate 216,506 of PVJD01001695.1, read as the reverse complement.
TTAAACAAAAATGTGGGCATATGTTTGGACAATTTGTTCCATGTGAAATATTTATAAGAAAAGGTTTACAATCTTGTAAAATTAAACCACAATTAGCAAATCACCTTTATTAAAAATAGGGGTTGGCACATAGATTTCACACCAATATTTTGAATTGTTGAATAAAATGTTGCAGGAAATTAGAAATTTCCTGGAAAACCAAAATCATTTAGTCAGTTCACATTTAGGCATTCAACTCAGGTTTAAAATAACCCCTCTTTGTTGCCAATGTGTTTCTTGAAAGGAGCTTTCCTTCTGAACCGTGTGAAGAATTGCACCAATTATCCATTTCACACAGCTCAAGTCTAAATGCAGCAAGATAATAGACTAAGACACAGCTAAATTGGACTATACACCATGTTGCAGTGGCTGTTATAGATCAACATGTGGTATTGCTTGGTTGATAGCTACAGCAATCCATATTCTTTTAAAACATGGAGGAGGAAAATCGTGGAATTTCCTGCTACCAGCCTATCAGGATTAAAGCACCGCCTACCACCCCTATACCTCTGCTTAGACCCAGGGACACTTGAACTTGAGAATCATGTGAAACTCTTTCATAGGAAAAGCTCTCCCCAGATTTAGCTTCTGTCATAATTTTAATTATCTGAATTTTGATACTCCTTGTCTAACTTAAACTGTGAATTTTTTTTGACAAAAACCTTTACCACTCTGCATTGTTTCTTTTTTGCTTTTTAGTACCTTAAAAATTATTCAAACTGAATGACTCTTTTCTAGGCAAAGGATAGTCTAATATCAGTATGCTTTTTGGATGAGGTATAAAGACTTGAAAATTAAAGACAAATTCCCACAGGACATATTCACGAATATATTATTTCACATTGTTTTAAGAAAAAATAGTTCAAAATGTAATCAATACATGTTCTGGTTAAGATGTCTGTATTTTAAACAACCACAAAAAACAGGTCAAACATTTATATTTCTCATACTATACATATGTACATATGAATACATTAAATGAAGTGCATGGGAAATAGTACAAACCAAACTTGCTAATGTGTCTCTAAGAATAATATTAGCACTTAAAATATATGCATTTGAAGCTATTCAACAATAAAAGTAATTCTTCTTTTAACCTTTTTCATTAAGATTAATTATCATTTTCATCTATTTATTTGCTACCTAGTTTAGTTAGCATGTATTTTTATATGAATTAGGGAAATACACAGGAGTTAACAAGCTACAGAAGTGATCAGCTTCCAATGAGGGAATGCATGCAGGCTGATGTCTCAATTTATGGGCATATTTTGATTGCTAACAGTAAATTAAGATACTACATTGGTTTACAGGATTAATGTTGACGTTTTACCAAGGATTCCTGTCACAACACATCCTATCATTCGTTCATAGCAGTGTTGTAGTTTGGAGGACCAACTGGACTCCAGCAGGGAACCAAACAAGCTTTAAACATTGAGAATTGTGAAATGCATGAAACATAGCTATAATAAGATTATCAGGTTCATAGTAGACATTGGAAGGCTGAGTAAGTTTCTCTCCCCACCCCTGCCACCCTCTGCAAAATGAACACATCCCATTCCCCAGAACCTGTGAATATGTTACCTTATGTGGCAAAGGGACTTCAGATAGGTAGATTATCCTGGAGGACCCAATGGCTAGGCTCAATGTAATTGCAAAGACTTGTAAGAGAGACACAGAGGGATCAGAGCAGTAGTAGGATATGTGACAACAAGTAGAAAAAAAGAGGTTGGAATTGATGTGAGGAAGAAACCACAAGCTAAACAATGTGTATAGTTGCTACCAGTTAGAGAGAGCAAGGAATGTGTTCTACTCTAGAGTTCTCAGAGGAAACTAGAACTATCAATACCCTCAAGACCAATCTTGGACTTTTGGCTTCTAGAACTATAAGAGAATAGATGTATGTTGTTTAATGATATTATATCTGTGATATGATTTTAGAGCAACAATAGAAAACTAATGCATAGATGTAAATATTTTGGGGAGGGGTTAGAAAAAGGAAGAAACTCAGATGCCTGCATTCATATTCGATTTTTTTATTGGAGGCGAAATTTGGAAAAATATTATGGTATATATTACTTATTTCCACGAAATCTGACATTCACACTGTCCTTGTTGGGAAGAATGTTTTTAATATTCTTCCATTTAATATTTTTCCAACATGTCCTCCTGATTTCTACTTAATTTTAAAGGACCAATTTAATCTATTTGTAGGCCAGAAATCCAAAAAAATTTGTCACATTTAAGTCTCCTGTTTCAGATAACAGGTCATCATAAAATCTGCTTTATTTAACATTAAGGATACAAATTTAAACTTCATAAGGTAAATTTTCATTGTTGAACTTTGATTATCAGTTTCAAGAGGAAAGGTTTGCAAAAGAGAATTTAATTGTTGTCTGGAAGTCAGGAAGTGTGGATTCTAGCTACAACTGGTGTGTGAGTAAGTCAGTAAATCTTGTCATTTTCTAGTATGCTAATTTTCAACAAAAAGGTGAGAATAGATTGTGACCAAGACATCTGTGTTCTCTAAAGTATATTATGGCATAAAGTGACAGTGAGCATTTTTGTTTTTAATCCCAGGAATATTGATAACATGGGGTTCAAAGGACAAAGCAAGTAGACTCTCTGAGAACCCTGGGAGGATCTGTAAAAAAGAACTGATCCCTAAAATTGCCCTTCGCCAGGGTGGCCTTGTCCCAGGAGTCATACAGTATCTGCTGTGGAAGAGAAACTGACATCACAAACTTAGGAGAGTAGGGTTGGTGGACAAACGGGAAAAAGACATTGGATGAACGTGATTCTTATTAAACCGAGCATTTATTTGAGCAAGTATAGATCAAGCTCACCACTATAACATTTGCAAATATTTTTAAGATCAATTATTATGTAAAATATAACTTCTTTTTTAATAACTGTGTTAGTTATATTTTTCCTCTGAACTTTATGAATGCTTAAAATATTTCCTAGTGTTAAAAAAAGCAGTTTACTAAGAGAGAAAATGAGTAGCACATCAGGAAACTCTGTTTCTGGGTGGCTGGAACAAAGTTGAGGGGGAGGGACAGATGGCAAAAGGAGAGACAAGAAAGACAGTGGCTAGGCATAAGATAGTTTTGTGCGTGGCTATAAAATATAACTTCTTTAAGCAGGCTTATCACATTCTTCCTGTTCAGTTGTTTTAGTTGTTTTTTTTTAATTTTATTTTTTATAGGCTAAGTTCTAAGATTTCTTTTTAGAAAGCAAAAGTTTCAGCCACCTTGCAGTACTTTGTAGCTACCTTATAGTAAATTTTTCAAAACTTCAAATGTTTCTGGTATTTTTTTTAAAGAATAAAAACATCGAAAATTTAAAAATATAAGACATTCTTTGTTCAAAATGAAAAGCAGTGAATTAGAAATCCATGGATTACATCTTTTTTACTTGAGGCAATGTGGATGTTTTAACTTAATTTTGGATTGCCCTTCTGAGTAGGTGGAAGGACAAGACAGCTTGGCAAACAAAATTGTACTCCCTCTCACTCCAGAGAACACTAGATTTTCCCACACTACTGAAAAATAAAATAGAAGGCAAAGAGGAACTTTAAATTAGTGGTAGATGTATCTACATTGCATAATACTGCAAACTAGTAAGATTGCATAATACTGCAAACTAGTAAGAATAAGCTTTTCAAGTTAGACAGCCTAGGTTTAAATCTCAATATGCTTTCTCATTACCTATAACCATAGACAGCTTCACAGACTCCCTCTAGGGGTTAATAAAGTCAAACTTCCAGAAAGGCTTTTGTGAGGCTCATATGCAGTAATTCATACGACGTACTTTTCATACCACTCTCATCCAATCCTCACATGATAGCTATTGTCAGTTATTAGCGTTTTTTATTTGTTAACCTTTGCTCATTCACATTAATTATTGAGTGAGGAAGATACAGAAAGCTAAAACAAAAACTAAAACAAAAGCATTTGAGTTTAGGACCAAAGACAAAAGCTTGACAGTGAAGGATTTCTAAAGGAAATAATAATTTTCTATTTTAATTTTCAAATGTGAAGTGTGTATATATAAGTATTTGAATTGAAACATTCAAGTATGTACCATTTAGGAATAAAAATTGTAAATAATGCTTATAAATTTCAAACACGTGATCCACAAAGAGCTTGCATTTGTAGATTATTGTCAAATAATGTCAAAATAAGAAATCGTGTTCATTTACCATCAACGTGTTCAATGGCATTACTGCCTCTCTTTGATGCCTGTTGCACTAAAACTAAATCACTTAATGCCCTTCTAGTCTCCATCTGTGAATGAAGAACATCCCCCCATTTGCTCAGTTCTGTGAAAAGTCAACCAACAGCAGTACACAGACAGCTAAACATCAAAACAATATACGTGGTTCTGTGCTCTCTTTCAAGGAACTGACCTCTTTAGTTATTTCCTGGGAACAGAAACAATTTCTATTCATAAGAAATTTCCTTTGTGGAAGAAGGCTTTCACAATGAAGCAAGCAGTCCTTGACTTAGTTTCCTGCCCAGGTTTGTCTTGTTTGGCTAGTCCTCCTGGGTCCCGGAGTAATGTTCTGAAGTCCTTCAGTTGGTCTCCACAAACTTCCTTGGTGATGTCCCTAAGCCAAATTTTGTAAATTTGCGGACAATCTCCCTCATGATGTTTATTTTACATTCCCTCCTGAATGATTTCCTCTTGCCTACTGAAAACCATGATCCTGAGAATGTCACTCTCTCATGACTTTTCTCATTCGAAAGCTGCTGCTCACTGAGGTCTCTTTATTCCCAGCACCAGCAGAGGTCCTAACCTTACTCTGGTGGGTTACTCAGATATGGCTGGAAAATAAACACTCCACTCCCTCTCAGCGTTGAGGGAAGAAACATGTTGTTTGTTCAAACAAAGTGATGCAAAGGGAAAAACAACTCAAACTCAGTGTGTGTGCGTGACCAATAGGCAAGCTAGGCCCATCAGCCACTGTGCAGGTGAGGTAACCCTGTGTACTCCAGAAGGAGCACTAGAGGAAGGCCTTCAAGGAGGCTGACACTGAAAGTGACCCCAAGTATGAGCTGTCTCAAAGAGCATGGCACAGTTGCAGCCAGGAGACAGGTGGTGCTTCTGTAGGGCCGTCTTCAGTGTGGACTATTTCAGGCTGACATAAAGTTACTGCTACTCTCCCCAGGGTTCTATCTCACTCATGAATGACCTCAGAGTATCCGTACTCTGAGCGACAAATTCCTCCTCTGTAAAATCGAGAATAAAACCTTACCACACTGGGAAACTCTTTAAAAATGAAACAATTTTTGTAAGGAATGGGTGCAAGCTTTAAATAAACAGAGTCTTAACAATAATGATAATAATACAACAGTAACTACTAATACTAATGGTACAATCCTTGTAGTTTTCAGCCTAAAATTCCTTTCACACCAGCACCGTCTTTCTCCTTCCACATTTCCTTCTATATATCACCCTTAGGACATAGATTGTCAATATATGAATTTTTAATCTCTAAGACTAGTTTTGAACTTCAGATGAACTAATTCTTTCTATGCACAATTGTTAAGGGACACTAGTTCCCCAGGACCCTTATCCCCTAGTAAGGTCCTTCCATTCCTCAACTTCCCTTATCAATTTCTCCAAGCAGGACAAGTAACCAGTTGCTACAGAAATTTCAAGCTTCAAATTGTTTCCTAAAGAGATGAAGTTGGTGCTTGCAACACAGAAAATCAAGCCATAAGTGGTAAAAGCCAAAAGTGAATATGTGCTGGATATAAACATTTTTAAGCAAACAGTGTTACTAAAGTTGTAATAATGGTCCACAGAAGAAATAAGTATAAACATGCATTATTTAGTTTGACATTTAGTCTTTCGCAAAGTGATTCAATGTTTCAGAGCCTTAAAATATCATGTAATTTATTTAATATTTATACAGCAATTTACATTTGTTAATATCTTCTAGGACATTTATTACTTTGTGATTCATGCTTGCCCGACATACAACCTCCTTCTTACATATTAAGGGGGAACTTTGAAATTGATTACTTTCTTAGCCTCAATAAGTTGTCATGTCATATATTACAGTCATATTAAATACTCAATAGTTCTGTAACTCGTTAAACTCTAAAATAAGCTAACTTCAGCCTGAAGAAAACAGGCCAGAATTCATGGAAGTGGCATCCAACTTTAAATGCTTTATTTGGCCAGTGTCCCTTCCAATGATAAAATTTTATTCTATACTGAGACTTCCAATCTGGAAACATAGGGTTTAAACATTGTAATAGCTTAAATATTCAATAAATACAAAATATCAGATAAACTTGTGATGTTTGAAGCAGGGTGAATGACTTGGAATGATCAGGCCTCCATCTAAGCTTTATGAACATGACTTGGTTTGATTGATTTCATTCAAGGCTCTTCAACATCACTGTTCAATATTTGGTTCAAAGCAGTGTACCGTGAGCAATTTTAGGGCATCTTTATATATGGGTGACCTTTCCTGCATCCTTTTTTTCTATCTACAAAATAACCAAGGTACTAGATGAATGTGAGCTTTGAGGAAAGAAGACAGGTGCAAACTGCACAAGAGCATCTCTGATATGACATTTGCTTGGAGGGTGTCACTAGACCAAAGCAGTGAATCTACTCTCAAGCTTATCTTTGATAGCAAACTAACGAGCTAGGCATTACGTTGGGTTAAATAATTGTAATTTAGTGTATTGTTTGTTTATTTACCCTAACTAAAAGTTTTAGGGTAAAAACATATTTAGAAACCTCTGAGAATTAAAATCCTGTTATTAATATAAACATATTTATTGTTTCTCAATAAGAACAAGTTGCATTTATATGACTTTATTTTTTGTATGGATGTTAACTTTGTTTAAAAAATTCTATATAATACTATACACTTTCATATATGTTATATCATTGCATAATTGAAAAATTCTCTCTCTTCCCCAGAAAGTACAGGAGAGAATACAGCAGTATGGCATCAATCAACAAAACTCTCATTATAATATTGACTCTGCCACTTTCTAGTTGCACTGATATTGAGCTTCGATTTTGTTTTCTATAAAATGGGGCCAATACTATACACCTTATTGAGTTATTATGAGAATTCATTTAAGTAAATGAATCAGCTGACAAAGGACATGATTATGTAACTTGTCTAAGGTCTCCCAACAAGGAAATATGTTACATAGATTTAAATTTCTGCCTTTGACACTAAGATAAGTGCCTTTTGAATGACATCTTATTAGTGCTGAAAGTAGTGCACAGTAAACTGTTATGTACTCAACCTTTATTTCTGTAGAGAATCTTGCCCTGCTTCTATTAAATCCACTCATTTATAAGTCTGCATTTAAATTTCCGCTGGGGTGTGTAAATGTTCTACTCTGAATATTAAGACAGAGAGGGAAGGAGCTCCTTCAGGTTACATTACACAAGCCAGTTCTAAGGGAGAACCAGCCCTTTCTATCATGTAGTGGTTTTAAAATAAGGCACAAATCATTTGATACTCTTCCCTTCTAAGGGTGGAACCTGATTCTCTTCACCTTGAAAAAGAACTAGAATTAATGAATTGCTTTTAATAGAATATGGTGGACGAGATTGTGTGTATAAAAGACATTGCCTTTTTCTTTTCTTTTTTTTTTTTAAGGTTTTTTTTTTTTATTGTTGTTCAAGTACAGTTGTCTCTATTCTGCCTCCCACTTCCCCCACCCCACCCATCCCTGCTTCCCACCCTTGAATCTACCCCCCTTTGGCTTTGTCCATGTATCCTTTTTCTGTTCTGTCTCTTAGATCACTTGGTCTGGGGGAAGTCAGCTGACATGTCATAAGGGTCCTCGAGAAGCCTTCAGGAAAAGTCCACGTGCCAAAGAACCAGCCAACAGCCAGCATGCAACTGATGCTTCCTGCCCATTTTTAAGATGTAACAAAAATTATACGGAAATCCTGTTGGATATATAGTACAAAACAAATCAATTTGTACAAATATATAAGAGATTTTCAAGTAGAGTTAAGGGGGATAATTAAGAAAGAAATGTGTGTGTATATCATGTGATACTCATTTGCAATCAGATGATAGTTTTAGGGGGAGTATTGTAGTACCTTTTAAAGAGAAGATGGCAGAACACAGGCAGTAACAAATTTTAAAGGTTTTTATGCTATTCCAAGGGAATTTTGTCCCTCCAGATGACAGTAGAACTGAAGTAAGACTCATTGAACATTGATGCAGATCATAAAACCACACACCAAAAACCTTCATCATGATTCAAAAATAGTAGGATACTTAAGCTGACTTCAAGGGTTTGGGAGTGAAATGCAGCTTTTTCAGGTAGTTGCTATGAGCAAACATGGTTAGAGGGAAAGTGTCTCACACACTGCCAACAGCACCCAGCTGGCGTGCACTTTCAACAACCTCAAGCCACTCCGAGCTGCTGTGTGCTCCTTTCCCAAACTGGAATCTGATCCCTTAGGCTTCGATTTCCAGCCCCATTTATGGAAGAATCAGGACAGTCCCCTCTATAATTAGCTTTACCATTTGAACATTTTATCCTACTCTATGCTATATTTCCAAGAGAAAGAAACTATGGAATAAAATAGCTATTTAATCATAGTTATTAGTATTATTAATGATACGAAGCATTTTTATAATAATGATAGACCTTCAACACCTTTTGTTCTCAGCACATTGTACCATTCTCGGGTCTATTCACCTGTCACTGTCACACCCACTTAGTCCTATCACATATTCTCTGCACACCGTAGGCACCTATATAACTCCCCAGAGATGAAACGCTAATTGGTGTATTGTACTTCTTTGGTGAAAGGCATTGTCCTCTTTGATCTCCATTATAATGAAATTTATGTGGAACATCAAAGCATTCCATGAAAACTAAGTGATTTGAACAGTAACATAACCATCAAATAGCTGTGCCTCCTGAGGGAAGGGAGGATGGAAATGAAGCAGCATCACACTTTTTGAAAAAAAGATGATCTCTCTAAATAAAAGGCTCATATTTGGGGGGTAACATATTTTGAATAGGGTAATTTCTGGTATTGATTTCAGATGGATTATAAAAATCTGACCCCTTCTCTTATCAAGACCAGATTTTTTTCAGTCTGGGTTCCCAGTAACCGGCACATTGCCATAACACTGATATTAATGAAATAATATAAATATAATAATCCCTATTATTTTTTCTTCTAAAGGAAAAAACAAGAAACCCAGAAAATACCTGATGATTCATGTCTTTTTAATGACATCAGTTATACCATTATAAGAGAATTATGAGCAATTTCTTCAATATGGACAGGGAAACCAGAGTTAAAGGTTAGAGATTAGAGTGCAAACAGAGAAGAGGATCCCAAGACTGCTTTTCATAGAGTCTATAGATCTGTCTATAACCAAAGAACAAGGTGCTTTATATTACCAAATAATCTAATTTAGTCCAATAGGATACTAAATTTTAGATAAAGTTGAAACTCCTAAACTCATGAAAAATATATGTATTTTCCTTACCCTGCCTCTTGCTTTTCTTCCTTGGAACCTGGCATGATGCACAGTGGTTGCAGGAGACCAAGGCCCTTAGATAATAAATTCTGTAACAAACAAGCCCGTTTTAATGGTTTTCCCCTGATAATCTTTAACAGTAAAACCTTATCTCTTGTAGCCATAGCTCCATCCTCTATAACTCTCCAAGTTCAAGGGATTCAGTGAACAGTAAATAGAAATTATAGCTGAAAATGTTCATGACACATACATATATATACACATATATATACTTCTATACATGTAATACAGGTTCTCATTTATACTGTGTGCATGCACACACACACACTCTGTATATTTCCCTGAGGGAGCCTAATAAAAGTTTCGAGATCTTCCTTTATAAATGGATAAGGACAATTAAACTTATTGAAAGAGGATAGATTATTGAGGGCATCCTCAAAAATCACCTCGGGCAACTTTGAAGTACAATCAATAGGTCCTCAATAGATGTTCACGGTACCACAAGACGGTTTTGTCAGGTTTCGATACGGTTTTACACGACACAGTAGACTAGAAAAGTCATTCCTTACTGCTGCTTCGAGGAAGTAGATGATTCTTCAAATTACACATTTGGTATCTTTGTTTCTTTTATTTTTAAAGTGAATGTGGAATATGAAGAATATTGGAGAAACTGACTAGCAAAATGTTGAAGGTTTTGCTTGTTTTACTTTGGTAGTTTCCTTCCTCCCTCCCTCCCTTCCTTTCTTTCCTTCTTTCTTTCCTGGCAAGGACAACACCTTAAGGATGGTAAAATATTCTTGAGTTTCTGGGAATGACCAGGTCAGGCCTATTTCTATTATGTTAGCATTTTCTCTTTCTTTCACACATCATCCCTAGTTTATCACTGAGTCCAGCTGACTCAATCTGCAAAGAATAACACTCACCCCTCCAGCTCTCGCAATCTCTATTTTCCACCTCCTGGTCTAAGCCGCCAATCTCTCTCAAGTGGGAACAGTGATGGCAGTCTGGGCTCCCTCTTTCTTCTTTCTTACCTGCAAATACCCGTTGCCCACACAATAGCCAGAATGTCCTTTTAGAATGTGAATTATGATCATGCCTCTTTCCTGCTTTAATCCTGTTCATGACTTTTACATGACTCACAATGTCCTCAGTGTTTGACCTCGATGACCTCTTCAACCTCTTACCCTATTTCACTCACACGAGCCTTTCTGTTCCTTGGACAAGGGAAGCCTGTCTCTGTCACGTGTCCTGGCGCCTGGCGCTGGAATGCTTTTCCTGGAGCTGCTGCCTTCTTCTCCATTATTCATGTCTCACTCGCAAAGGCCATCCCCAAAGAAAGACGTGATTTTTACTCCCTTTCACCAACACTTGATTTCCTTTGTCTATTTAATTGTTTTCATGGGTCCTAATATAATATGGAATGAAGAGAAACACTTTCTTATTTATAGTTTATGATCTGTCTCCAACACTAGAATATAAACCCCATGAAAACAAGTACCTGATTGACTTGGTGAACATTGTATCCCTAGCTCTTTTCACAGTGATCTGGACATCATTAGGTGTTCAATTAATGTCCGAAGTTGGCTGATGCTTTCAGTAGTTTTTAATTTTTTAAGTTTCTTTTGGAAAAAAATATACACAAAAGGCCCTAGGGGAGATATTTATGCTAATGATCCTAAGGGGGGGGAATGTGATAGAAAAAAAATATTTTTCTAACAATATACTTACTATGTCAGTTCCTAAACTCGCAAAACAAATAGCTCTCTATTAAACATTTAAAAATTAGGGTGTGCCTTTCTTTTAAAGTTATTGTTTTATTGCTACAGATTATTGTATCACATATACACCAAAATATATAATAATAAAATAATATGTGATAACATAAGATGTGGCAACAAACATTATTATACATGAAACCTCTCAGGTTAAAAAATTAGCACATAAAATCATATTTTTAGTAATATTCTGAATATAAAATATATTTTTACATTGGTAGACTTTAAGAAAAATATGAGTGAAGAAAGTCTTAGTGGATGATAATATTAAAGGGGATTTCATTTCCAATTTCTAAAATTCTTTTTAATGTATTTGCTATCCCATCTTTCCAGGAAGATGTCGAGTATATAAGCAGAAGCGATGGGAAGAAGGGGCGCTGTGACGAGCTGGTTAAGTAGAGGAGGCCAGGGCACGACAAGGCAGCTTTCCACAGGAAGGGTTCTAGGCTGGGCTGCCAGCCTTGCTCCCGCGTTTCGCTTCTTTGCCCCGCTAAGGCTCGACGGGAGCTACCAGTTTGGAAACTGGCCAGTTGCGCAGTTTCCCCTTCACCTTGCTTGCTCACAGAGCAATCACATCCTGTGAGGCATATATTTTGGCTAAATTCTTCACTAAGGGAAATTGTTGGCTAATCCGAATGAACAACTTTGGAGTTTTGTTTTAAAGCACCTCATTTTATTTAAAGAATTTTAATGTATTCCTAAAATTATCCCAGTTTGACATCAGAGTTTCTACATTTCTCTGACTTTGGAAGAGGTGACAGAATTCTAATCCACTCTTTAGAGTTAACAAAGTAATTCCTTTGTGTATTCTGGACCTTCTGTTATTTTCTACATCTTTGTTACTTTCAAGGAAAGTTCAACATAATTATAGCATTCACAGGTAGCTCACTAAGGGTTTAGCTTACTGCTCATACCTCAGGGGATCTTTGAAGGAGTAAATTAGTCCCAGCTACATATCCCTCCAGACACTGTTTTCATACATGTACTCAGATTTATAATTAAATATTTTTAAATGTTTTATTAACTCAATAATACCTTTGATATTTTCTCATTGCTCATATAAAGAAAAGAAAATAAAGATTATGTCAGAGAGTCAAGTAAACCTGAACAGGACAAACAGTGTTATGATAAATAACGTCTTCAAGTAAGAGGTAATCAGACGTAATGGTGATTTAACACTGTGTTCATGATAGAAGCATATTTTTAGTATGAATGTCACATGACATTTTGTACTGTATTTTATATAGCTTTTCTATTAATGTGCTTAGATATTTTTCTAAGTGTATGAGTTTGATTTGTTAAAAACTCAATATAAAATTTTTGAGCCTTTTTCAGCTAATCAGAATCATTTTTTTTCTTTTTGGGGGGAGGGGCAGAGGTATTAGCAGTTCAATCAACATACACAATGAATTCAAGTAAAACAAATGTATTGATTACTTGTTGAATAGCCATCTCCAATGCGAGCTGATGGATGTCTGCTAATGGCGAGGCGTGCTTTGGGATTCCCGGAGCCCTGGTTACTGTTCTTACTATTCCACAATTTGATGCAATAATGTTCTTTAAACTTTAAACTTATAAATGTGTGGATGATACACTTACTACTATCACAGATGGAAAAATGAGAAGAAAACACTATATTTACCAGTGGACATAAAAAGATGAATATAATAAATTAAATTTAATACAACATAAGTGAAAGAGTCAATATTTCTTAAGTGCTATAGTGTATGAAACACAGTATTGTGAGCATTCACATAAGTTATTTCATTTAATTTTCACCACGATTCTACAGATTATTTCTATTATCCATGTTTTATAGATTTGGAAGTCAAAGTTCCAAAAGATCAAGCAATTCTCTTGGAGTCACAAACTCAGGCATTGAATGCAATTACGACTTCATTCAGAATGCCCATCTTATTTTTTACATGGTAGCACCATCCTAAGAGTCACAAACTCAGGCATTGAATGCAATTACGACTTCATTCAGAATGCCCATCTTATTTTTTACATGGTAGCACCATCCTAAGAGCATGCACTTTGGCCTAAGTGGCTAGAATATTACAACAGAACAGAGATAATGGTTTGATGCTAGCAGACATGAAAATGATTTAGGACTCTAGAGAATGGTGAATAAAATGTAAGTCAATAATGAGAATACTATCATTAAAATTTAAAGTGATCTCAGACTAAGGTCACTATTAGTACATTTAGGACCTTTGGTGAAAATTAATAGAAAAGGTGCAGAGAGAAAGTGCTGTTCCTGGAAGGTTGAATTGCAAGAGATGTCCCCCACTCGACAGGCCATTAGAAGATAATACTCCTTCCAGCCCACTAATTATAAAAAGACCCCCTTCCTCTGGGTTGACAGCCAGGACACAAGCATGGATACACAATCGTTTGTTCCATGGAACCCTCCATATGTAATGCTAAATTGTTTTCACAATATTTGGTTTTGTGTTTGTTTCAGATTTTATTTATGTATTTTTAGAGAGGAAGGGAGGGAGAAAGAGAAGGAGGGACTCATTGAAGTGCAAGAGCTGCATAGATTGGTTGCCTCTCACACGCCCCGCAATGGGGACCTGACCTGCAACCCAAGCATGTGCCCTGACTGGGAATTGAACCACGAACCCTCATAGGCTGGCACTCAATCCACTGAGCCACACCAGCCAGCGCATAATATGTTTATGAGCGCTTACTGAAGGCAAGACATCTTATTCACTGTTATCGGTATATATTTTTCACTTAATCCTTAAGGAAACTGCAAGATCATTGTTACTCTCCCTATTTACTGATATGAAATTGATATTTATTGGTGTTTAGTGACTTGCCAGAGATCACATGGTTTGGAGACATTGCATACCCTTTTCTAAAATTTGTCATCTTAAATAATTGTCTAAGTAATAATAAATAATTAAAATGTGTTTTTATATTTATAAAATTCCACTGAATTTTGTTCTCTACAATTTCAGGAATAGTGGTGATGGTAATGTATGCTTATAACTGTATTAATAAATAATATAATACTTAGGTAGCACTATTTCTTGAAACATCTCATACTATATTAAGGTTTATGAATCTATTTTATTGGTAACACAATAACTACAAGTGAAAGACAATTTAAACATGTTTCAATTAAGCTGGTTAAAGTCATTTACATGCGCAATTCACTCGCTCTTACCTAGACCTTTTTTATTGTTTAATGGAGCAGTTCTCATTTTAATAAAATTCATTTTAATAAATCAGATGAGATATCACAGTGATTTTTCTGGTTCAGGTTTAAAAATGCATGCAAAACTGTAAAAAAAGAAAAGGTTGGCAAATTATCTTTTATCCACTATATCCCCAATAAGTCTGAATGAATAATGTTAGTGAAAGAAGCCACCAGAATCCATAGCCTCTGAAGCCAGTTATCTACCGTGTATATTCATAACAGAATGAAAAGCTGGAAAAGAGCCCGGGTATCCCCTGATATCTGTTGATTTTTTCCCACATACTCATTTGTGTTGGATAATTGCCACACTTTAATTTCTTTATTTTAAAATAAATTTATGGGGTGACATTGGTTAATAAGATTATATAGATCTCAACTGTGCAATTCTATCATACATCATCTATATATTGCATTGTGTGTTCACCACCCAAAGTTAAACCTTTCTCTATCACCATATATCTGACCCTTTACTACCTCCCCACACCCCTTGCCTCTGGTAACCACCATAGTGTTGTTTGTGTTTATAAGTTTTTGTTTAAATTTCTTGTTTGTTCTTTGTTGCTTTCAGTTGTATATCCCACTTATGAGTGAAATCGTATAGTTCTTAACTTACTCTCTCTGGCTTATTTCACTTAGCATGATATCGGCAATCCCTCTTCTGGGTATCTACTCAAAAAGTTTAAAAATACTTTTGTGTCTTTTTAAAAAATTCTGGTAAATACATTCACTTTAAGTTCTATTTATAGTGGTTCAAATTAGAAAATATATTTGTTTAATGCTGCATGCCATTAAAACAAGATCCTTTTTGCATTTTATATAATTTTTTAAATTTTAAATTGCATTTTCTATCTAAGCAGCTAGGTACATCTTTCAGTATCAAGGTCTAAAGCAGCCCAAAGTTATTAAGAATGAATACAACCTTTCATTTGTTAAACTTTCTGATAGCAATAGAGAACGGAATAAAATAAGAAACATCCAATATTCATTTGAATGCCTACAGAGATTACAGTTGCATTGGGGAAAATAAAAATATCTAAAACAACAAAAATAAATAAACAAATAAAATGGACAAAGAGGAATTAGTTTAATCTGTATTAAATTTCTACTAACTTCAACATAAAGCCAGAAGCATCTATGTTCACCATGTGATTTTGGTTTCATTCTTAAACTGTCAAACACCATGCAATTTATTATATCCCTTTAATTGATTGAAAAAGCTTGTTGAAGTGAAAAGTCCCTGCACAAAATGTCCTCCATCTCATGTGCCGTAGCATGTACATATTATTTTCCTTTGCTTTTAGAGACCAGTTCACTTATTTTAAGCAAAGCCCTAAGACGACCGATTTTTTAAGAGGTTAGTAATATTAATTCTGCTTTATTCGGTGGGCTATAGTAGTCTTATTTGACTATTATAAGCAAGTAATACACATCATTATTTTAAATAGAAATTGTAAAATGGGCTTGCCCCTTTGACATTTTTATGATCATTGTATTTGAATAACCAATTAGTTATTTTCAGTGTTTATTTCATCTACAGTGGAAATGGAAGGTACAGGATCATATGTAGTTTATTCATTGTCATATGCCCATCAGCAAATGACACAGCAGTTTGCATCACAGATAACAATACCTGACTGTCAAAAAGGAGTAAATTTGGGAAAGGATTTAAGTGAATCAGTAAAAACAAATATAAAACAATTAAAACACAGACCCTAATAATCAGGACAGCATGTTAATCTATGAGTGTGCAGGTGTTCAAAATTACCCACAAAAACTTCTATTGAGGTATGTCACGTAACGGTCACGGACGACATGAAGATGTAGAATTAACAGCCAACAAACATGACTAAAAGGGATTTGAAATCCACTTCTGGGGAATCCCTTTCATCCCATGCAGAACATTTTATATCAGATATACAAAAGTTTACCCTATGGCACCAGTCAGTAGGGTTCTATAATATCAAAGACTTCCAAGGGTAAGTAGGAAAAGGAAATTACTGTAATCAGCCAGGGAAGGCTGACTGGTTGTATAAAGTAAACTACATTATACAGAAAACAAACAGCTCCTTGATGAGATCCCACCAATAAAAGGCACATCAGGTCACTGAGAAATGAATTCTTCATTAAGTGAAAATCAAAATCTCTTATATCTGAATACATTTATAATTACATATTCCATGCAGAATAAATATTTTATTTTGAAAAATATGGAAACATTTAAAATTAAATATAGACATGGAGTTTATCAGCCACTACTGACAAAAGACAGATGTTATCAATGGCATATATTCTTGCATAGTGCTCTATGGTTTCAGCCTGGAGAACCCTAAGTTTCTCTCTAACATTTAGATGCTAGAATTTCTGATTTTATGTCACTTAGCAGAAGGTGGACAGAGGACTCTCTTATTAGCTCTGTGCAAACTCTGGATTTTGACAAGACAGCTGTATGTTTTAGAAATCAATCTCTGTCTTAATTGAGCATCTAAGACTTATGCCTGCTCTATACCATAATATAATTAGATTAAATAAAGGTCAGACTTATTTAGTCTTGAATCATCTAGAAAAGATAAAACACATAGAAAGGGAAAAAAATTCAGATTTACTCAGAAAAATCACTGTGGTTGCAACATGGATATTGGCATATCAAAATCATCTTGATGAGCTAATTTACTTAAAGCCCTGTGCCCTTTTGAGGATAAACAGCTTACAATCAGGAGGAAGAAAAGATGAGTGTAATATAGATGGCCTCAAGCATACATATACGTCTTGAAACATGCTTGTCTTTTTACGTTTTATATTATGTCATCAAGGAATCAAGTTGCAAATTAACTTTTTCAGGAGCTTCACGTGATAAGGGCTGTGGCACTATGGTTTGGCAGCAAATGAAAATAATGTGAAGTCCAGAGTTTCAAATCATAACATTTATGAAGAATGAAAAATGTTAACCTTTGCAGATTGGATTAAACCTGCAGGTACTCTTTGTAGGGAGCTATAGTAAAAGAAAGCTGATTACCATTGAACAGTTAAGTAAGATTGTACAAGAAATCTTTATGTTTTGTTCTGCTTCCTAGAATTTTAAAATACAAGAGTTTTCACTTAACTTGCCTAGTTCCTCGTTCTTATTGCCCCATTCTTATTCCTGATAATAATACCTAGAAACTATCATGTAAATCTCCCTCATGTAAATATCACTGATAGTGCTGACTAAATGTTGGGTTGGCCAAAAAGTTCATATAGTTTTTTCCATAACATAAGAGACATATTTTTCATTTTCATCAATAACTTTATTGATTTGGATATTTTGAGTATGTCGGCTATGTCCTGCATGGTATAACATTGATTGTTCTCAGTTAATGTCCAGATTTGATCACTTTTCACTTCAATTTGTCTACCTGACCCTGAATCATTGTTCAGCAAGAAATCTCCACCACAAAACTTTGCAAACTAGTTTTCACTTGTTCAGTAAATCACAGTACCTTCTCCATACGCTGCACAAATCTTTTTTTTTTTTTTGCATTTCAGTTGTGTTTTTGCCTTTCTTGAATAATAAAGCATAATATGCAATGTTGCATATTTTCTTACATCTTCAATATTAAAATGGCTGCACAAAAATTCAGCAATTCTGCCCTGGCTGGTGTAGCTCAGTGGATAGAGCATCAGCCTGCAAACCAAAGGGTCACCTGTTCAATTCCCCAGCCAGGGTACATGCCTGTGTTGCAGGCCAGGTCCCCAGTAGGGGGCGCTTGAGAGGCAACCACACATTGATGTTTCTCTCCCTCTCTTTCTCTCCTTTGTCTCCCTCTCTGTCTAAAAATAAAATAAATAAAATCTTTAAAAATTTTCAGCAATTCCGATGTGTTTTTTAAATGCACGCTGATATGGCAGCTGCCACAATACAATCTAACAAAATTGTTTCAAATGAAGTTAAAGACAATTAAGCGCTACTAGAGCCATTTTATAGAAGAAAACAAACAAACTTTTTGGCCTACCCTATATTATCATATTTCTCCAAGTAAGTTATAGTATGAGAGATTATTTGTCTACTAGATATTTAATTTTCAGGAAGCCTGCCCAGTCAATATTGAAAGTTTCTATACTAGTAGAAAACTAGTAGATAAATGTATTCTATAGCAGTTCCCATATGCCAAAGGCATAAAAGTTGTTGAAAGTTATCTACATATGGATACTGTTTTCTTCTGATATGTGTACTTAACACTTTTTAATAAACACTTAGAAATTATTCCTCAGTGCCCTAGAAAAATAATAACTAAAAATTGTTTTTTAAAAAATCTTCAAACCTCAAAACTTCTATCAAAGAAGCTTATCACATCAAAGTTTTTCATAACAGAGTGATTATCTAAACTTGTAGAAACAAATTTTCTAGTAAACTTTCCATCTAAAGAGGACAATATTTAAATAGTCCTTCCCAAAACATCGTAGCCAGACTGCTGTTTCTATGGCAGTGGCAATACTGTTTATTACGAGTCACATAAAAGCTAGTTACTATAAATGGTTGTGCCCATCTTTCTCTTAAGATGCCTGCTACTCGAGGTATAAGATTAGATTCATTAAGACATGGCTTCAAAAGTTTGGCTTCCACAAAGGAAACTAGTTAGATAGAGAAAAGATTCAAAGTAGATGACTGTTATTCACTCATTCATTCATTCTTCATTCTTCATTCATCCATTTATTCAATTCATTTGTCATTCGGTCATTATTCTTATAGGAATATATGATGCAGTCTTTGTCCTACTTGGATCTTTTTTCTTTTTTGTAAGGAAGACAGATGATAAAATAAATAAGAAGTTCAAAACAAGTATGCAAATAAGATAATGTCAAGTAGTGATAAATAGTTATGCTTATGTAAAGAGAGAATAAATAGGAGTGACTATTCTGAGCCAGGTGGGTAAGGGAAGAAGGTGCTATTTGAGCAGAGGCATGCATGAGGCGAGGGAGCGAGGTTTGCTTTTTTTTCTAGAAAAGAACATTTTAAGAAGATTTGGGAATATGCTTAGCATGCCTGAGAAGTAGAAAAACCAACTGGCTGAAATATAGTAGGTAAAAAGAAAGAAGAGTGAGGGATGGAAATTACGTGAAGCCGATCATATAGAGGAGAATTAGTTCCTTGAAAGGAACCAAAAGAATTTAAGAGATTTAGAAATAAGACTTTTATTTTAAAATAATCACACTGACTATTGTATGAAAGAATAGACTATGAGTAGAAACAAGAGTGGCAGAAGAGAGACAAATTAGGAGACTATTGCACTACTGCTTAATCAAGACCAAAGGTGGTGGTTGGTGGCTTGGTTGGGTTAGTAGCTGTGAAAGTGATAAGTATAGATTTGGAATATATTTCAAGACAAGGCTGTTTTCTAAAAATAAAATAAAATGGAGAAAAAAAGCTGGTACGAGTGGAAATATCAAATTTTAGGCTATAGCCCTATTACAGTTAAAATGCCTATTAGATCTAAGCAGGGATGTCAAGTATAGAGTTAGACCACCAACTGTGGTAATAAGTCCAAGCAGGAGATTAGAATGTAGATGTCTTTAATATTTTTAAAGCTATACTACCCATGGAAAATTAATACATAAAAACAAAAATATGTCCAAGTCCTAAGCCTTGAAGCACTGAAACAATTAAAGATTACAAAAAAAGAAAAAGGGTTTCTACAATACAAAGTGGTCTGTGGGATAGGAAGAAAGCTAAGAGAGGGTGATGACTTAAAATCTAAATGAATAAAATATAATAACTAGTATTTAAAGAAGGATGGCATGATCACCTGTGGAAGAAATATCAAGTAATACATCACTGGTTCTCAGGGCTTGGCAACATGTAGGTCCCACACATATTAATAAGGGTGACTTTTTGGAGTTTTTGGAAAGGAAGTTAGGCTGGAGCAGACATCAAAAATGCTAAGTGAAGACACATTAGTAGGCTGTCCAAAGTATAACTGAAAAACAATTGTAAATAGCATAACCTCATTAAATATGAGGTCTGTCCAGAAAAAAGTCCAGCCATTGTTAATGTAACAAGATTGGTTTGCACAACATCGAAGTAACCTGGCAGCCATGGAGAGTGGACTGGAATGTGCATGTGTGAACAATGCTGACTTCACTGTCAGTTGTGGAGGTAGACACCATTGAGTGAGCATGTACTGTGTGGCCATCACATTCAAAATGACTTAGTGAGTAGAGCAAAGAATCTGCATCAAATTTTGTGTTAAGCTTGAACATTCTTCCATGAAAACTATTTGGATGATTCAGACAGCTGTTGATGAGAGTGCAATGGGTGCAGCTGAAATAAAAGTGTGGCACAAATGTTTCAAAGATGGTTGAGAATCTGTTGAATGTGATCCATGTTCTGGAAGACCTGAAACAAGCAGAGCACCTGAGAATGTTAAATGTGTATGGGCCTCAATCAACAAAGATCGGTGACTGAATGTGTGAGAACTAGAAGCTGATCTGGGGATTCCCAAAACTACTATGTTTGAGATTTTGACATAAGATCCTGGCATGAAACATGTTGTGACAAAATTCATTCTGTAGCTTCTGCTCCCCGAGCAGAAGAAAATCCTGCTGTAGTTGTTAATGACTTGATTCAAACCATTATCAATGAACCAGATTCCCTCAAGCAGGCCATAACTTTGAAGGGGTCTAAGCTGTCATTGTCCTATGTACAACGTGTCTCGTACTTTCTTCAATAAATATCTCTCATTTTCGCAGTGTGTGGTTGGAAACTTTCTGGACATACCTCGTATATATACCATTATTATTGGACAAAATAATTTGTGTTTTTCAAGTTTTCATCATTCAACCAGAAAATTGATCTTAATAGTAAATAGTTTATAACACCATTTGACCAAGAAAACTAAACTCATACAAAATAATAATTGATTTGAGAAATGTCAGATTCAATTTATCAGTCATGAGAAAAGAAAATACAAAGATAAAAGTTTATTTTAAGAATGTTTTGGAAAGCATTTTATACATCATGAGTTATGGTATCATTTAAAGGAATAACTATATGAATACAATTTTCTATTTAAATAACATCTTTATCATCTTCAAAAATACAGTCTGTAAGAGCTCAATATGGTTAGAAAATAAAAAAATAAATTTTGTATTTAAAATTGCTTAGTTGTAACTGGTTTCTTTCAGTGCTCAGTACAACAGAAGTTTTAAGATATTCTTCTCAAAATTTATCTACTCTTAGTTCAAACTAGACCCTTTTTGTTTTGGTGTCTCTCCTACCATAATTTTTATTAACATATTTTTTTGCCATATTTTATGCCTATTGAGGCATAATTGACAAATAAAATTGTAAAATATTTAAAGTGTAGAATATGATGATTTAATACACATAGACATTGTGAAAGGATTCCCACAATTGGAATATTAAATCCACCGCTTCACATGTCTACCTTTTGTGTGAGAAAACATACATTTTGCTCTGTTAGCAAATTTCAGTTATAAACAGTACAGTGTTATCAACCGTAGTTATCATGTTATACATTAGCTTGTCAGGCCTTATTCATTTTACAACTGAAAGTTTGTTGTTTGCAACCAGCCACTCCCTCTTTACCCCATCCACCAGCCCAGTTGGCACTTATAGTGCCTGGACCTGACTGTTTTTTTTTGTTTGTTTGTTTTGAGTTCATTTGTTTAATTAGCAATGGCTCAGATATTTTTCTGAAAAAAAAAATAGAGACAAACTAGATTTCTAGGGTTCCTTCACATATTAACCTAAGGTTATAATGCAAATGATTTAAAGTCCTTCGGATTGTTCTCATCTTCTTCTAAGGTGTTAGTCTACAGCCCCATCCATTATGAAGTATTTAATTTGAGATTAATTATAACCATCTGTGATAAGGGCCTGGTGTTTAAGTTTCATACTAAGAACTAATTAAGATAAATACTGAGTTTGATATACATGAAGTAAAAATATTGGCATTTTTCCTGTTTCATATCTGTTTGTAATTTTTTATTAAATACATATCCCATGTATGATTAAATTGTGTAGGATTGCTAAATGATGTATCATCCAAAAAGAGAGATCTGTTATATTTTCCTCTAAATTCAACATAATTATATTTTATGAATCATTCAGCTACAAAGATAAGAGTCAAACATTCCAAAAGAGAAAAAATAGCCAATTAATTTTGCACTTAAAATTTTGGATTACTTTGAGGAATAAAATAAAAGCTTATTAATTATTAGAATTACTACTAAAGGTGAGAGATTTGGAATCTCTCCAGTTTTACGATTTTATGATGCCATAAAATCATTAGATTGATTGTGTGTGTTTTTTTTAAATTCATAATACCCAAAGTGTTTCACATTCATAGATTATCTTCTGATTAGGGAGGTATTATTTTTCCTATCATTATTCCTATCCATAAATACTAAACTTCCATATTTTAGTAGAATGTTAAGCAATGTACTAAGATTATTTTTAATATAGAGTCCTAACAACCACTCTATTTTTTAATTTTTATTCAAATTTTATGGATGAGACAGTTGAATCTCATTATAATTAATTAACTTATGTTAGAGTCAGGTACCATACAGGCCTGATTCCAAACCCCATGTTTTTCTATCTATACCTGACCACATCTATAGAAAAATTCATGAGAACATTTTTTGAAAAGTGTGATAATATTTTAGACTCTCTACAGTAGACAGGCTAAGAAACTTAGTAAGATTTTCTCTCAAGAATGAACTTCTCTGTTGAAAAATTTTAGCCAAGGACATATAACAGAGGTACATCAAACCAAGAAGAATACAGCTAGAGCAGAGGTCCCAGAAGCCATAGACATCAATGGGCATTTACCCTTGCCCAAGGAACGCTTCTCTGAGCACTGCCTCCCTCCTCTGCACTCATGAATGCTGATCAGTTTTGTTTGTTTGTTTGTGTGCCACTCTTGTGTTGACCGTTTTGATTTTTAGCTCTTACCTTACTCAATTGCAGTTCCTAATGTTAAGGTAACATGATTAAAATAAATAGCCAATTGCTTAGTACTTCACCTGCTATTTATTTTTACTTCTTGTCCCTGTCACTTAACCTTTATCCCCAATCAGCGGTTGATCTATGTTTTTTGAGCACCGTAAACTAAACCCCAAGTGCACTCAAGAGGGACAGAAAATGAGCTGAGAAAGCTGCTTCAACAAATGAGCCCTTCAAAACAACAACAAGGGGCTATTTAACAAAACCTGTTTGAAAATTCTCACGCTGGAGGATGTTTCTTCAACTGCCTGTGGGGGTGGATGGAATATGGAGTAACTGATGGCCCTATAGCCTCCCCGACGTCCTGGAGATAAGTTACCAAAGCAACATAGAAACCCAGGCAAAACCGCCGTTGGTGGCAAAGGACAACTGAGAACTGCGCGTTTACCACCTCCTTGGGGAAATGGCATCCCAAAGAAAAGTTAAATGAAGTTTGACTTAAAATTAGAAAGATAAATTTCACCATGCCTGAGTGACTAGCCAGGGGAGGTCACAGCTGCATGTATTTACATTTATATCCCTCCCCATAGCCTGACATCCACTAGGAAACAGATACTGAGCCAATCCCAGCTTAGCATGGGGCCTAGATCAGGGTAAGGACTCATTAAATAGTTCAGAATGAATAAACAGCCAATCTTCTGTTTTATCCCTGAATTTACTATAGGATCATAGCTATAATCTTGCTTTTAGACAAGAAATAATTTATTGAAGGCAAGACTTACTCAGAATGATAAAAGAAGTGTGGGCTAATTGTCTTAGAAATGATTTATTAAGTATATAATTTCCTTCAAGTCTCATTTTATCTATAAATATTAAATAAAATTATCCTTTCAAATTCACATGCAACTTCCTTTAAATAGAGTTGTCTTAAAACTTATTTAGTAGATAATACCTTTATAATAAAATCTTAAACATAATTCCCAACATGTAAAAGTAATAAAATTATTTTAGAAACTCCTCAGAGGACTTGATTCTATGGGTATAGGGTGTACTTGATTATTTGCAGAAGGTCTGAAATAAATCTTCAAGTATACAAGGCTCCAGGGAGCATAGTTTTAAATTTTCTCTTTTCATGCAACTTTATCTTATAATAGTTATTAATAGAAAATTGATGTTTTAGGAAATGCCATTTTTCTCTTATGGCTTCAGTCCTTTCTTTGACACACTTCTCCATGAGAACAGGAAAAGGTGGAGGATATTTACCCATATCTTGGTTTGAAGAGGAGAAAACATTTCTGGTTTGTTTAGGTTAAATCATCAATATCATGGATGAAACAGTCCCATGAGCTTGCTTTCCCAAGTCAGGGATATTAATAAACCAATTATTCAGTAATTATAAATATATTCATAAATTTTTCATTACAAAAACTACCACAGTTTTCAATATTTGGTCTCTTATTAGGTAGGGGTTAGAGGTTCCTCTCAAGACTTATTTTTAGCCCAGGATTTCAGTGACTTACAAATAAACTATTGTCCACTTTTTCATCACCAGGCAGAGTATAATACAGCAACTCTAGAAATTAAACCCAATAAAAGAAAGTGCTCACTTTCTGCAACTATTGTGTAGCTCTGTCTGAATTAAACACTCAACCTTCTCTCATTCAATCTCTTCAAAACTGCTTGCTATCCCGTTTTCTCAGGTTAAGTGTGATGAGAAACAGACCCAGGAGTTGTGAACCCTTCTGGGGCGAAAGAGGCCATGTGACTAAAATATTCTGTGATTAATGTACATTCATTTTGTTTTTGATAGAATTCGGTGTTGATTCAAGTTTTTGAGGTAATTAAAAACCAGACTTGGTGAGTTACTGCTATGTGTAGTTTGAACTGATGAGATGTCCAGAATATTTTGTGCCCACATGATTTAAGGAGTTGGCTTGAAATTCATGACTTTAGTTCTTCTGTTGCCTCTTATTCCAAAGTTAAGCTAATAAAGAACACCCAGTTTGAGATTAAGCATTAACATTTTCTACTCAGTGACTCCTTATGAATGTATAAGGAAGAACAAATTATGACTGACAGCTGTCTAGGAGAAGAAGCAGCTCCAAGAGTTCTCACACAGGTACAAGGACTTACTTGAGTCCTTAGTGTGTGTGTGTATATCTCAATTTCCATCCCTGCATGTCTATAAGTTTCCTCACATGTCTGTGAAACTTCTTATCCCCCATTCCCTGTTCCCCTCTTCATTACAGAATTCATGGATCTTATATAAGTATTGCCTTGGCACATTATAAAGATGAAAATGTACCTTTATTAGTAGGTATTTTATTCTGCATTGTGTTATGATTTTTTGATATGTCTTTCTTAGCACTACCCATGGAAATCCTATGAAGAGGTTAGGAACTATGACATCATTTCACTTATAATTTTTTATATACTTATATGACAATTCCTACCCCACAAAACAGAGGATGGCACCTGTTTGGTTCACATGAAAATAATAAAATAAATATTGAATGGCCCCTTTCATAAAGAGTTTATAAAACATTGAAGGAGAGAATATCAAGCATTTACTTTTCCCTGATGTATTCTTAACTTTAAGTGCAAAGGGATATAAGGCAATTATGCCATTTCTTCTAAAACATCATACAAAAAAATTTGCTAGTACCAGAAGTATTGATTTTGTATATGGTCTATGTTTCTCTTTATCCATTCTGTTAAAATTTCTTAATTAAAAATTCTAATTAATTCCAAGTATGCCTAGAATTATAACACTTTGGAATCTCCTTATCCATAAATTTAGATAAACAGGACTATCATTTTACAGCTCTATTGATATAGTATTGGCATCAAATAAACTGTACTATTTAAAACATAAAATGTAATAACTTTTGACATATGTATATACCCTTGAAACTATCAGCACAACCAAGAAAATGTACATGTCCATCAGACCAAAAAAGTCTCATATTCTTTTGTGATACCTCCTTCCCACACTCTTTATACCCCTAAAACTAGGCAATGACCTGCATTTTCAAGAATTATCATATTTCTGGAAGCCATCGTTTCAAATTTGTTTAGGTGCTTCAGACAGGACAGTAAACATGTACTCTGTTATTTTACCTTGTTTGGATGTACAAATATAATTTTGTTAAGGTTAGAAATGTGTTTTTAAATAATAATTCAGTAAGAAGAATATGTCAGAGTTTCATTCTTTAATTTGTAATATTAGATATTCACTCCAACAAAGAATTTAAAATAAATTTTGTAAATCTGAAACCTTCATCTAGAGCTACATGGGGTGTCATGGAAACAATAAGTAATTTTAAAACATGATTATTTCTCTTGACCAGTTTGCAGTGTCTGTATAGGTATGTAAGAAATTATTAGTTACTCTAGAGTCTTCACAAATGGGTCATTCATTTGTGAGTCGTAATCTATATGTGGGTCAACAGTGCAACTAGATGCCATTTTCTTCCTCCAGTGCTAGATACCCATGTGAAGGTTAATGCTGGCATTATAAGTCATAGAAGCCATGGTGATATGGTTGTACAGCTGTCATTGCCTTCCAAATGGAAGCTAATAAGTTATGATTAGAACAGTCTATCATATAGATAAATAGATAAACTGTTTTTGTAAAGCCGAAGCATGGATTTTAAATACTACTTGATCTACTGTTTTTTTAAATTTCTGAAGTTAAATATAATTATTGTGGCATCACACATTAGATGCATGACTTGCATAGCCCTCTCCTCCTCCTCTTATGCACACTCTGAGTTATTGATCACGTATGAACTTCAATATTTGTTAGAATTCACAGTGTGAGGATGTAGTGAAAAAATAAAAAATAAAAACCATGCCATGGACTTTAGAGGTTGTGTCCTCTCTGGGTTTCCCCCTTGCCTAAGACTCAGTGATTCCCCTGGTGCCTCTGATCCTCCTCCTTTGATCTGGTCCGCCTTCTCAGCTCCTTTTGTCACCATGCCTGGAAAGAGCTAGCCTTCTGAAGTCATTAGTTCTCTTTCACAAAATCTCAACATGTAATAATATCAGTAAAGACTCGGTGTAAAAAGTACAAATAGATTTTTTATTTTGTATCTTTAAAAAGATTTTATTTATTTATTTCCAGAGAGGTGAAGAGACAGAGAAAGAGAGGGAGAGAAATATTAAGGGGAAGTGTGGTTGGCCTCTCCTACACCCTCCACCGGGGACCTGGCCCACAGCCCAGGCATGTGTCCTAGACTGCAAATAGAACCAGTGACCCTTTGGTTCATAGTCCGGCTCTCAACCACTGAGCCACACCAGCCAGGGCTAAACTAATAATAGATTTTTTCAGAGTTAATTTTTTAAATTTTTCTTTTACTGATTTCAGGTCTTTCCTATGCTAAATTTCATGTAGCCACAGCTTGCCAGGTAAGTTTTATTCTCTAATCACTCCCTCTTTCATTCTCTCTCTATATCTGTTGCTCAGGCTGACACTTCTTAGTGCACACTGACATTCAAGATGAACTATCTTTACTTAACCTGTTGTCTACATCAAGCATCTAACACAAATAGGTTACATATTATTTACACTACTTAAGCAATCCTTTGCAAAGAGATTGACTGAAGCTATATTTTTGTTTTATTTTATCCACAGCACATTGGAGTTATGGGTTACCAGTAGACATAAAAGAATTAAGATGCCGGATTATTGAATGCAATATGGAGAAGAATATATTATATCAGCTGGAGGAAGACTACCTAGTGTATATGCCTGGTGTGAACCGGTATTATTTACAAGTGCAGAACAATCTGAAAATATCATTATGGAAGGAATGTACCCCATGGTTTCTATAAGGGAGGCAGAACCTTGATTTTTTTTTCTTCACCTTGAAGTCAATCAGTGCAACGACTGCTATTCCCCGGCTATGGAAGACATTGCAAATGTGATTAAAAAATGATTTTGTTGGATGCCTGACAGAACAGTTCCTACTGAGAAGGCTGGCGCAGTAAAAAGAAAAATAGTTTAAGACACATCATATTAATGGAAAATACATTCACAAAGAAGACTCTGAATTATATTCAAAATCCTGAACAAACTTGAAACCTGAGTCACTGAGAACTAAACAGGTTCTAGAAAAACGTTGTGGTAATGACAATGTGAGCTAACAGCTAAGACGATCACATGGCAATCAGTCTCATGATTTTTCTCACCACTGCTGAGTAGTAAATGCTAGTCATCTCCCAGAAGATGCAGTTCTTGGGAAGTTTCCAAAATAAAGTTAGAATAAGTATCTAAGCTCATGCATGCTTATTGAAGCTAAGCTTTGGAACCTTTGTGATTCCTGCATTCTAAATTATTATTACTAAATTTTATTCATACTGAGTTCCCTAGCACTAAGAGTTTCACACTTTATTTTAAACTCCAGAGCTTTAAATCAAACCCAGGATTTACTGTAGTTTCAGACCCTCAAAAAAAGAGACCCCAACCAACCCCTGAGAAAGGTACATGTTAAAAAATGCCAGAATTTCTATTTACATCAATGAATAGTAAACAAAGCTGTCAAAAGATCTTGGATTAAAGTGAGTTTTTTAAACATACCAAACAAAAACATAAAAAAATAGATCATAGCATAACATCTTAACAACTGCAATGTCCAAGCACTGAGGTTATTCTTTTCCATTCCAAAGTTATCAGTATTTCATACTATACCCCTTATAATTAAATTGCATAATAGTAAAGAAATCAACCAAAATAATTTATAAGTCCTAATCATTAACTTGAACACATTATCTTAAAAGATTTCAACTCTTTTTTCCCTAAGGCATTTAGTTTTTTGCACAATATATCAAAATAACTGGTTTTATGCCGAGTCACACAAGCAATGCTTGTAAAGGAAAAGAATTTAGTATTTTTCTTCTGTTGCAGGGAAAATGTCATCAATATATTTCTTCCCATTCTTTTCTTATTCCAGAGAACATTCCCTATTATTGGCTTCTGTTGTTCTCCATAAGTATCTTAATGTGCCCCTCAGTCTCTACCTATAATTTTAATTATTCTGTCCAAGGTAAAGAGAATGTATCTAACCAGCACTGAACCATGTACTTAGAGGCAATTTACATTTTTTTTATTTTTTAAAGATTTAATTTATTTACTTTTAAAGAGGGGGAAGGGAGGGAGAAAGAGAGGGAGAGAAACATCGATGCGTGAGAGAAACATCAATTGGTTGCCTCTCACATATCCCCAACTGGGGACCTGGCCCACAGCTCAGGCATGTGCCCTGACTAGGAATAGAATCAACCACCTTTTGGTTCACAGGCTGGTGCACAATCCACTGAGCCACACTAACCAGGGCTAAAGATAGTTTTTAAATTTCTCTTTCACTTTTACCTCCTGGAAAAATAATGATACTATTAACTGTTTAGTGAATGGCAGTGTATCTTACATTTCAAGAATTATCTTTTCCCATGATGATGGGTAATACTGTTGTGATCAAAGTAAGATTGGTATACACTAGGTGTTTAATCTATGATTATTGAGTGAATAATTGAGCTTACTCTATGTTTAAGGAGGCAGGCATGTGTAAGTAAGCTTGATCAAGCTTCAAATCTTGGTCTGTCTGCTAGGCTTCCAAGTGGATAGAGTAGCATGGTAGACTTAACACATACCATGACATGAGAAGCACTCCCTTCAAAGTAAATATGAGCAAAATCCTGTGCACAAATTTTTGCTACTGCAGCATAACATTCTTATATAAGCTTCCCTTATTTTCCCATTAGTAAATCTTAAGCTGGATTTGGCTAGGAATTTCTCTTTTCCTAATTCCAACATTTGGTCACAAGATTTGAGTATATATGGCTTACCAAAGATACTTTTTAAGTTCAGATTTTCAGGGGTTTCTGATTCATTAGTTCTGGAGAGAGTTCTAAGAATCTTCCATTTTAATCATTAGTCCAGCTGACTCCGATAGAGGTCATCTCTGTCCATGGTCTCTTTTGATTTTCATGGCCATAACTTGGATTGAAGATCTCATTAGTAATGGCAGATATTTTCCCAATTTTGCAATAATTCCAAGTGCAATATTTTCTATTTTTTATTGCAAGCTACTCTGACACACAACTTCAAAAACTCAGTTGTACATAAGTCTCTTTTAATTTTTCTCTGGTTTGAAAACACAATTAACACTGACATGCTATGGTCATATGTCTGTCCATTTCTTCATGACACACTTCCTACCTAAGACTGAATGGGACCTACTGAAAATAAAATGTAATGTTACATTAAAAATGTTTCCCACCCAAGTTAATACAATTCAAACATCCCATCACTGTCTGATGCTTCATATTTTTTCAAAGCCATCAGTTATTGAAAATCATGTCCTATTAATAGATCATACCTTTTAACATGGCATTAGAAGTGCAGGCTGTACTTCTAATGGACTTTACATCACTTAAAGTGATTCTCTGGTTGATTGGTGTGGGTTATATTTTCCAGAATTGGAAAAGTTGATAAAATAGTTACTAAAAAGACAGAGTAATTCAGAAGCTAAGCATTCCAATTTGTGAAACTAAGAGATTGTACTATCTTCATAAAGTGGCTTACAACACAAATTATTCTAAGGAAATTTTTTTTTTAATTTTATGGTCAAACATACTTTTTAAATCAAGTGACTTTATGTTAAAATAAACTACAAGGTAAAAATTAGAATGTCATTATTTTGTCCTTTTTCCTAAATTTTAAAATTGACTTAGAGAAGGAGAGAGAGAAAGAGAGAGAAAGAAACATTAGTTTATTGTACCATTTATTTATTCATTCATTGGTTTTTGTCTTGTATGTGCCCTGACTGAGAACGGAACATGCAACCTTGGCATATCGGGACAACTCTTTAAACAGCTGAGCTACCTGGCCAGGGTTATTTTTTTTCCTTTTATAGTACCAGTTATTTTATTCTGCTATTTATGTCACCTGTGAGCACTTTTCTTTGAAATCACAGAGGGAGCAAGGACATATGTGGTGAGTGAAACATGTGGTCAGTGTTGTGGATTAAATGTTCTTTCTTATCCCAGAACAGTTCAAATAAATTAGTTATTGCTAATAACATATATTCAAAAACCAGATATGATCCCAAAACATATCATTAAAGGATCAATTTTGTCTTAATCTGAACATGTAATTGCAGATGGAGTTCAATAAAACTCTATAGATTTGACTACTAGAAAAGGAAGTCACTATTGTTGGAATGTATGACATCAAGTTATCTGTCTTGAAGAAATGACACAACACTTGTGTGACTACATAAAATATGCTTGGACAACATCTTAAGAAATCACCCATTGCAAACAACCAAGTTTAAGGAAATAATCTGAATTCAATTTAAGTTTCTTTCATTTGAACTATATATCACTGTAAGTCTAGTATGCAAATGCTTGCAAAACTATAACTACAGAAATTGATTATCACCTGGACAAATGTTCTTGCAATAATAGTCATTATACATCGACACTTGCTATGCTTAGATCACCTATTCATAGGGGAAATTTCATGGATTTGGCTATATCTTATACTGGACTGTTAATATACCATTTTTTTTTGGACATAATATGAATTTTCACTCTGTAATTAACAAAATAATTGCAAATATATCCATAATGTTCTTCCATACTTTATAAGGTTTTGCAATAAGGTAATGCCTCCTATTGCAACAATTTATCAAATTTTAGTTTGTATTTGTTTTTTAAAAAGTCATCTAAAATTTAGCTGATGGGTTAATGTTTGATAAATAAACAATAAATGATTTGAGTGATTCATTCATTTGTTAACATTGTTTCAAAAAGCAATCCTTTTCCCTGTAATTCCATAAGAAATGGATTTTATTTAAATAAAAAGTCCAAAAATATACACCCTCTTCTGTTGTTTTGTAAAATGAAATTTAATAAAAATAAAATAATTCAACAGCTACATAAAATGTTATTAATAACAACATTGCCTTAATATATTTTATAAATTGTTTTTCTTCATAACAGTGGAAAATGAGTGTTACTTTTCAACATGTTCTGTGTTGTTCACAATTTCCGCAGTATTGATTGTTCCTTGCATCAGTTTTTCTCTGCTTCAATAAAATTACATTGCCTATTATCTTACCATTGACTAGGCTAGGGTAAAATTAATGTTTAAAATCAGTTTTATTCCAGTACATGTACTGTTTGACCTTCTTATTAAAATAAACATGTTTTTCAATACTCATTGATATTATCAACATTAAGTTGTTCCGCGGTTCTTGCAAGAAACGTAGTTTATATTTGCTAGTGGATAATTGCTTTTTGACCCTTCACTTTGAGTCCAGTCCAAACACATTATTATGTTAATCATGAATCCCTAAAATGCCTCTGAATTCTAATATTAAGAATTGACTCGCATTTAAAGTACTACAATATGATTGCTTTCAAAATATTCATATTAAGGGTACATTTACAACAGACACATGTATTCAGAAGCAACTCTTCCTTCTTAATGCTTTTTTTTTTTTTTGGCCAGTCTATAGCTACCTTTATTTTCCTTTTCTTTTTTCTTTTTTTTTGTATATTTTATTGAGTACGCTATTATAGTTATCCCATTTCCACCCCTTTATTCCCTCCACCCTGCACCCCATCCCATCATCCCCACACCTCTTAGTCCATGTCCATGGGCTGCACACACCAGTTCTTTAGTTTCTTAATTTCCCACACTACTCCCAACCTCCCCTTGACCACTTTTTCGTTTGTTTGTTTGTTTGTTTTTGTCAACATTTTCCTGCTACCACTTTCCCCAGCCCCACCCACCCCCACCTCCCACCCTCAAATCTTCCCCCATTTGGTTTTGTCAAAGGGTCCTTCATGCATGTTCCTTGGTGACCCTTCCCCTCCCTTTTCCCTGTCAGCCTCCTCCCTCCTCCCCTCTGGTTACTGTCAGTTTGTTTTTTATTTCAATATTGCTGGTTATATTTTGCTTGCTTATTTATTTTGTTGATTAGATTCCACTTATAGGTGAGATCATACGGTATCTGCCTTTCACTTAGCTGCCTGGCTTATTTCACTTAGCATAATGCCCTCCAGGTCCATCCATGCTGTTGTGAAAAGTCCTGGCTGGTGCGGTTCAGTGGAGTGAGCGCTGGCCTGTGAACCAAAGGGTCACTGGCTCAATTCCCAGTTAGGGTACATGCCTGGGTTGCAGACCAGGTCCCCATTGTGGGGTATGTGAGAGGCAACCACACATTGATGTTTCTCTCCCTCTCTTTCTCCATCCCTTCCTCTCTCTCTAAAAATAAATAAATAATCTTTTTTTTTTTAAAGTAAGTTGATGCTCTAAAGGAAACCGTTCTCACCTTCTCTCACGATTCTTGGAAATTTTTCTGCTCATACCCTGTTAATGTAAATGACCACTGTTCAACTTTGACAATAGAATCTTGTTTTTTCTAATTCTTAAGAAAAAGTCATTGAATTTATCCAGTAGCCGAAGTTTCTTACTAAATCTGTATTGTAATGTCATTCTTTATTTCATTAAGACACATTTTACAGAATCCATTAGCTGAGGTTCCGAGGTACACACTCTGAGTCACAGGCAAACATCTATAGTTCAGATTTTCAGGGTGAGTACTCAGTGCTCAGATATACTTTGTAATATTTCTTCAGTAAGGCAAATGGCTTTGTGGTGGCTCTAATGTGAATATTTCCTCTGACTATATGTTTAATTTTTAATCTAAGAAACTATATCTAAATTAGGTAAATATGAAGGTTACTTAAATTTATAAACATATTATATGCTAAAACCTCTGAGATCTGGGTGGAAAATGTATTTCAGGAACCAGAAACTTTAGTCTTGGTGTGGGGAGATGGTCAGGTAACGAGGGGAAGGTGAAGCTTTTGGCAGCAACAGATACACTCCAAGCACCTACAAGTAAGTTTATAGACTTGAGATGATCTGATAGCCACGTATTAAAATATATCATTCTTTAGTTAACTCTTTTTAACTATTTAAGGACATATCTTAGACTGTGCAGGCTGCTATAACATGACCATAGACTGGGTGGCCTACACAATAGAAATTTATTTTCTCATCGTTTTAGAGTCTGGAAATCTGAAATCATGCTGCCTGTATGGTTGAATCATGGGGAGAGCTGCCTTGTAGATGCTCCCTTTCTCCCTGTGTGCTCACATGGTCTTTTCTTGGTGCTTATGGAGAGGAGAACATGCTCTCTGATCTCTCTCCATCCGGGGCACCAATTCTTTGTCGACGTTCCCACCCTTGTGACTTCCATATAATGCCAAGGGGCTCTCAAAGAGTTCATCTCCCAGTACTATCATATTAAGGCTTGGGTGCATGAATTTGGGGGCAGTCACCAAAATTGTCCATAATGGAATGTTAATGTGCTTGAGAAATTAATCATCAGGCAAAAATAGAACTATAAATCAGTATAAAGTTTACACTAAAATGTTATTTTTATTTAGGTACATTTTTCCCATATATTTGTCATTTTATTGCTGTTTATTATCTCCTACTGAACCAATTTATGGACCCAATTTTAGTTCAGGATCAGAATATTATCTCAGGATACACTTTAATAATACATAAATAATAATAAGGTTAACTCACTATGTAGATATCTCTAACTACAGAATTTGATTCTTCATTGTAGTAGTCCATAAAATAGATATAACTAAACCAAAACTGGGTCACTTTCCCAAGTAAGCAGTACAAAATTAATGCTTACAAATCACAGAAGAGCAAGGTTTATAATTTTCCCAAATCACACAAAGCACTCCCTTCAAAACATTTACAATACTCTGGGGCTGAAAGTTTAGTCACAGATAGAGTGCGCCAAAGAAATTGGGCCACAGAAGATTAAAAAGCATAATCAATACTAAATCCTCAGGTAGCAGAGTTAGATATTTTCTGTATTTTTGTCTAATCCCAGAAGATTACAGTTATTAAAGATAGTATTTTTGGACCTGACACATTTGCTTTTCACTTAAAAAAGCATCCTAGGTGAATGCCATTATTATTACTGATACTAAGACCACTCCGACTGTATTGCTCTTATAAAGGGTAGGTCATATGTCTGTTTTCAGGTATGAAGAACTGTTCACTACTTACTCTTCTCTTATTTTTAATTTAATCTTTATTGTACTTTTTTACATTACCTTTCAGCCCCCTTATCCCCCCCCATCCCCCAGCTATCACTGCACTGTTGTCCATATCATGAGCCCGTGTTCCTTTTTGCACCATCTTTGTCAGAGTTTGATTGCCTTCAACCGTGACTGAGTTACAAGGACTGATACCTGGAATTCACTTAGAATGGGTTTGTTATTAGTAGCTCAAGTTCTTGATCTTACTTTTGCAGTCAGTTTTATTTTGAACAAAATTGTCCTCTCCAGGTTCCCTTCAGTGAAATACCTGGGCTTACCTATAAGGCTGTTTCTTGCTGGATGAGTTTTAATTTGGGCATTCTGAGCAGTTTCTATATGAGATATGAATCTAAATAAAACTGCTAAGACCCCCTGTGGAGCTTTTGTCTAACTCCTTCTCAACAAAGTCTTCTCTACACAGATTCTACCTGCCAGGATCTAAATATGGAAATTAGCTTACATTACATGTTAAGTAGTTACATAAAAAAAAAATTAAACCCTGACAAAATATCACAATGGTTGTGTAAGGAAAAAAAAATGTGTGTGCCATGAGGTTTCATTTAGTGATACAATGACTGTGCCAGCATTATCAAATTATAGAAATTAGAAAGAAAGAATCACTTAATGGACCACAATTTAGATTTAAAGAGACATTGGGAGGGAAAATCTATTGTCACTTAGGTTTGTTTACTTTTTTAATTAAGAGGATTGACCCTTAATTTTGTCTATTGACAGATTGTCTTCATAGCTGATTCTCTTGGAAAAGTTCCCTCAATATTGGAAATATTACCATTTTCTTATCAAGGGGTTCAGTCAGAATTGTATACTTTTGGTCAGTGATTGCTACAATACTTACAGAACAAGAGATACGTATAGAACAATATCAAAATTAATTGTAAAGAGAAAAGTAGAGCCAGAGATGAAATTTTCATTAATGATAATGCACCACTCTCTTTTTCATTGCAAGCTATCAGACAATTTTATTCACATAATTTTCTAGCAGTATCTATAACTTTACATCTGATTGCTGCAAAGAATGGTCAGGAAAAATAGTTTCCAGGGTTTATTTATCTATATTGAACAGTTATCTTTTACTAATCTTGCTTTAGAGAATAAAAGGGGTGTAGAATAACATTTAGTTTAAGTTTAGTATCAGAAAGACATGGGTTCAAATCCCACCTCTGGGTCCCACTAGCTTTCCCATCTGATAAATGTGCTCGTACTTCTTTTTGCCTCCTTTGTGAGTTGAAACAAGTGTATATTCCTGGTGCATTTAGAAGGTTTCAAAGAGATAATGTATGCCACTTCCTTAGCATGGCATTCAATAAAGCATAGCTAACAATGTATTAGCACTATCCCCACTTAGTGTGTGGAATAATTCCATTAGATGAGATTGGTGATGAAATAATGTGTGTTATCTTCTAGGATAGTGACTTTCCAGGACTACTAGGTTTCTATTATTATCTGCTTCTGAATATTTTGAGAGGAGATTTACCTAAAAACTCAACTGAGTTTAGAAAGTAAAGAACTGTGATCTAACTAGTTTGATTTAAAAGCCACCAAGTAATCAAAGTCTATTAAAATAGCTCAATCAGAAATTTACTCTTATTGATCATAATACCCACAACTATCAGCCTTATTTTGCTTAATATCTGCATGTATATTGGTCTATATTCAAAATTTAGTCATGAAAAAGCATTACATAATAGGTATTCATAGAAGTTCTTTAAGCTTTTATTTAAATTGAACTTTATCTGTTGTGTTTTCCTTTTAGGACAGAGAAATAAGAGCAAAGACCGTATGGATCTCACCAAATGGTCAGTCCTGTAACAGTGACAGAAACAAGATAAAGATGGCTGATCCTGCTGTCTATGACTGTGTCTATTCATTGCTGAAGAACGCTCCTTATTCTTTAATTGTAATATTCAAAATTATGTTAGAAACAATTACAGTCCTGACCCCATGCATATTTTGGTGTTTTGTTTTGTTTTAATGTTCCTTTCACCCGTTTCCTCAGGCATTTTTCCCCCAGATGCGTTAGGCGAATATATACTTCTGTCTTGAGAGATTACAATGGCTGAATTCTCAGGAACTATAGAAACTGGTAGTATGCCACCTACCCTTTATCCTGTCTCTTCTTTGGATACTTGATCTATATAGCTTTATTCTACCTGAAGCAGCCATCCCCTAAAATGCCATTTCCTCATGGAACAAACTATATTTTCTTCTCATATTTTGTATAATATATGTCTCCAACTCACATACCCAACTACCAGGCAGGTGGCAGGTGACCTGCGGCATTGGGCCTTTACCTCTCTTCCTAAAGCTGGTTACAGGGGACACGTCAGCACCTGCCTTCCCTGCCTCACTTTTCTACAGACACTGACTGGCTCTGCCCTGCCCAGCGTTGGGGCAAAGAGAGGCCCTGCCCAGTCCCTCCACCTCCCAGCAAGTGTACGTAGTGCCCGGAGGGGAGCTCACGCCCAGGAGTAAGGTGCGCACCTGGTTTGTAACGTGGCCGCAGCACCCGGGTGTCCCCCATCATGGAGATGTTGATTTATTATTTACGAATAACTTCTTGCAGTAGAAACCAAATTTCTTCCAATATATTACATATATGGGTAAACACTCCTGTGAAATATATCTACTAGTTTTAACAGATATTAACTTATCAACATTATTTCATTTTCTTCTCTTTTCTTTTTTCCTCACTTCTCTCCTTCCCTTCCTCTTGACCTCCCTTCCTTCTTGCCTTCCATCCTTCTTATTTTAGAAATAAAACATTTCAGTTGAGTAAAATCTCTTGTTTCCTATGTTCCCCTCTCACATCTCCTCTTTCTTGCCTCCTGTAAGAATTCTCCTGAGATTGCTGTTATCACGTGTATGCCTATTTTACCTTGATACTATGTATGCATCTGTTTTGTATATATTTAAAGATCTCTGTAAATAATATCATTCCACAACATACCTTTCTTTTTTTGCTAAACAGCATACTTTGAGATGTATTTTTGTTAACATTTTATGCTGATACTCTAAAGAATACTTTTGTGTATGTCTCCCTGTGTACATGTTTAAGAGATTTCTAGAATTTATATTCTAAATTGAAATATTTGCATTTAAAATATGTGCATAGTTTGAACTGTTTTAGGTAGTCTGAAATTGTTGTACCAATTTACACTCCTAACGTGAGTGGGGAAATGCAGGTGTCTCTACACCCTCAATATTTAGTTTTGTGTTACTCTTTGCACTTTTGTGAATCTGATGGATGTACAATGGTACCTCTTAGTTACCAAAAACATGCTCATTTCAATGTAGTTTCTGCCTCTACATCACTGAATTTGTTCTTGTAAAGGTTACCATAAACCCCTGAATTGTCATAACTAATGGATACTATTCTATATTCAATTCCCTCAACAGCCTTTGAGACAGTTGACTACTTCTTTTCTGAAGACTGCATCATTGATATTTATTAAATAAATGACTTAATAAATATATTTGATAAAAGAAGTAATCTGTCAATCAACAAGGCAAACTAACCTTTTTTTCCTTTTTTTGGAAACTCAAAAATTTTATTTTATAAGATATTATTTGGATACCTACTAAGTTCTGTATACTCTAGACACACAGGATTTAAAAAGCCTTAAGTATGGAACGAAGCCTGGAATAATAGATATATGTGTACGGTTAATAAATAAGAAATTTAATGTTTTTATAGTAACTTTTATATTGCAAAAGTTACATATGTCTAGATACTTTATTTTCCGATTTCTGTAGAAATTTTGTGCCAAATGGCATGATATTTATCTTCTTTCCTTTATATCTTGAGGGATTACAGTAGTTGCTGATATCTGACATATATAAAAAGTCAACAAACATGTCTTAAATATATGAATGAATTAGAAAGTATAAAAACAATTTCTATAAAATATTTGTTCTAATGAGAGTTCCAATAAAACTTACGCTTTATTATTCTCCATTGAATATCTTTCAATGGAACTAGAGATGTTCTAATCAATGCTTAAACCACATGGAAGAGAATGGGTGATTATCAATTTCATCAAAAACAGGCATTTTTCTGAGGTTGACTGAGCAAAAACAGAATGTGGAAAAAACCCTGTACCTCTTTATTTGGGTTTGAATAAGCGCAGTTGTGGATACGATGTCGACCTTCCCTGGGCTGACTTCACTCAAGTGCATCTTAATGCCATCTTAGTGCATTTGTACAGTGGTTTCCAACCACTTCTGCCCAACAGTTAGCATGATTTTTGAGTTATCAGAAAAAAAAAGTCTTTAATCACACAAAAGACTCTTCTTCACGATGTGTCAATGCCTAAAATGCACTTATTTAAACATCATTGCTTTGACTTAAACCCAATTAGGTTCTATTTAAATGCAGGTTGTTATTGAAAATATAAACTTTAAGTCTGTCTTTCAAATACAAAACATATTATCTGCATAAGTCTCATATGGTAGGTGCTTGATAAATGTTTATGACATTAATAATATATATGATCTTGGGATACTGTTCAAAGAGGGATTTTAGGTAAGAGGCAGAATATGAGATCTTTACACTTCTAAAACTGGCAAAAATGTCTAAACTAGTGAGGGGTAGAGAAGAAGGGAAGTTCTATGTGCTGGATACTTTGCCTACTTTGGAATGACCTGGAATGATTTATAGAAATAAATCTCAAATTATTGGTGTTGATTTTAATATATCAGCTTTAGCAGGTGGAAAAATGCTTAAAAGAAACAACTATAACACTGAAAACCACATTGAGAAGTAGGTGTTTGTTTTTACTAAAAATCAGGAAAAATTAATTGATCAATGGTACTTGCCACAAACTCCTCTTGTATTCACAAGCCCCAAACGCATACTCTTTTGAGCTCTCAGAACTTTCAAAAGAAATCCAGATAATCTGATCTTTAATAATAACAGGCCACCCAAAATCCACAGACATGATAATAATTCATTTTCAGAACAAACCACCTTTATTTCTGCCGTGAAGAACCATCCTCTGCAAGGTCTCAGGGAGGGGGTTATAACCTTGTGCACGCTAAGTGGCCATTTATTATTGGAGAGCCGTGCCAACGGGTGAGTTACAGTTATGCTGCCAAGTCCACTTCCAGCCTTGAGTTACCAGAAAGGAAAAAAAAAAAGTGAAACCTTTAAAACAAACATAACACAACAGATCTGAGATTTAAAGAGAAAAAATCATGTATAAAAAATAAGAGTATGGGGAAAAGTCTACAGGAAATGACTTAGCTAAGCCTCCGCAATTATCACACATTCTCCAGACACATCTATTCACCTAAAAATGTATACTTATGTAAAGACTTAATGAATACCGCTCTTGAAAATTTAAAATTCTTTCTTTAAGGCATGCATTGATCTTTAATACCTGTATCCTGCCTGGCTTCTATGGGTATTTAGTTCTTAAGAAAGAAACCTGTATATAGCTCCAAGCATATCAAAAGAAAGGTGTCAGGCAAGTGTGAGACATGAAAGCCACTATCTTTTTTTATTCTAAATCTCCATTTTATTTTATATTAAAATGTAGTTAACATAAAATGCTATATTATTTTAGGTGCGCAACATAGTTTTTCAACTACATAACTAACAAAATGATCACCATGATGCATCTAGTATTATTTATTACTGTACAAAGTTATCCTGTCATTATTGACTATTTTTGCTGTGCTGTATATTACATCCCCATGACTTACTTATTTTATAACTATAAACCTGTACCTCATATTTCCTTTCACTTTTCCACCTTTCCC
Organism: Mormoops blainvillei; assembly: GCA_004026545.1. NCBI lineage: Eukaryota > Metazoa > Chordata > Mammalia > Chiroptera > Mormoopidae > Mormoops > Mormoops blainvillei. The sequence goes on along the minus strand of PVJD01001695.1, from coordinate 175,116 downwards.
CCACCCTCTTCTCCTCTGGCAACCATCAGTTGTTTCTATATCTGTGAGTCTATTTTGTTATTGTGTTTTTTAGATTCCACGTATAAGTGAAATTGAAAGCCACTATCTTATGTGAAATTCTGTCTCCTGAACTGCAATGTGTGAAGACTGCAAACATCATTTTCTGCAAACTTTCATTAATAATTCACATAGCACTCATCAGTATAAAGGCTGAGTGTTCTGGATGTACCTCTCAGCTAAAGCTTAACTTGTGGACAGTCACAGAATAAGAACCCACACACAAAACATTCAAATATTTGAAAGGTGATAGATCAGAAAGGTTATGGTTTTTGATTGCTTATTTGCTTGTTTTTTAGCTGACTGCAGAGAATTACATTTCAGGATAAGCACTAAAGGTGTGGGCTTGAGTAAATTTTCTCCATGTCAGATTTCAGAAAGAGAAGGCCGGCAAATTCCACTTCTAGAAAAGGCAAAGATAAACAGTGTTGTTGATGGCTCCACTATCAATCCAAACAAGTCTGAAAGAGAATGTTCAGACTTCTGGGCCCATTAATAATAGTAGATACACTCCTCAGGTTTGGGGAGAAGTCATTCCTATTATAAGATACGACTATATTTTTGGAAAACTTTCAGATATAATTATGGAAATTACAGGGGCTCATTTTTATTAAAAAGAGTGATATCTTGTCTCTGAGAAAAGTTTTTGATATAGCCATAGGCAGAAGTTTTAAAACACTGGACAAAGTGGCTGAAGGGAAGAGTGAATATGTCTATCGTATGTCGGGTTAGGGAGAGCTGAGGAACAAAGGGAGGGCAGAAAGAGGTAAGGAGTCCCAGGGAGGTTACAAAAAAAAGAAAGAGATAATTAGATGTAGGCTTCATCTACTTCCCCAATTTAAAAGATGTTTCTTTTTGTACCTGAAAACAAAGAGAAATAAAACATTAACTGAGCATTCATGTAATGCAATAACTTTTGAGAAAGAGAGGGAGAGAGAGAGAGAGGAAGAGAGAGAACCAGCACTAGAGAATTATATGGGAGCATAATAAAAAAGTTGTAAAAATGTATTGTCCTTTCAAATTCAAATACTTTTCAAATTTCGTTCTGATTCTATAAATAAGCATATGTCAGGTATGTCAGGATTATGTCAAATTTCAATGTGTATTTAAGATTTCTATTTTTTTTTTCACCATTAGTTCTTTCTCATTAGATCCAGCAATTGAAATATATTTTGCTTGAGCTGCAGTTTTCTATTATGGATATATAATAAGACTGACAAAGAAAGGAGAAACTAAAATTGTAGCTTTCTCCTCCCACCTCATTCCTCTTTCTTATCCTTTAAGGAATATCTATAAAAACTTTCTGTCTATTATACAATTTCACAAAGGAAAAAAGTTATCTATCTTTATTTGGTAACAAAAGGGAAATTTTTTAATGGCCAGAAAACTTTGTTACATCTAATGTGATATGACTTTATCTCTACAGGTTTTATTTAATTTTCAAATTTTCAAACTTCTTGGATCAAGGAATACTCAGGCTGTCTGTAATAAGCCCCACATGGTTACATAAAACCATGGTATAAAGCTCACTCAAATTCCAAGTATGTGAACTATTTAAGATTATAAAAATTCCTAGGGTGCTGTGAATTGAGCTTGTTAATGGTCAATATATAATTATAATATATAAATAATCGAAACAGATTTTAAAATAGAAAGCATGTTCTTGTATTTAAGATTGTAGAAGGAACTTCTAATATTAGAGTGACTGACATTTGGATGGTTTATCAACATTAACCTATTAATTTTTACTATATGAATATCACTAAACTTGCCAGTAGCTGGATAATATAAATAATAATGTTTAAAGTTGTACCATATATCTAATTATTGCTGATTCACAAATGTTGAGACACTTGGTATATGTCGAATTTTTGTTAAATACTTAAAATAAAATTAGCATTTAACTGATTGCAAAAGTAACTTTTGCTTACAAAGCAGATTGGACATGAGGAAAGAATATACCAATATAAAAATTATGAACAAATCCACTATACAGATAATCTATAATACTTTAGAGTACATTAAACCATTTTCTGTGTACAAACACAAAACATATCAAAACATTATTAACTATAAACTGCATGTGGGGAAGGGTGGTTGGAGAATAAAGAAGTGTTTAAAAAAGAATATAGAATTGATATTTGAAAATCAGAGAGCCAGTGGAGACCCTGAGAAAGTTGCCATGTGGAATAAGTACACCCAGAAAAATGCAGAACATGATGTGAAATTAGGTTAAAGAATTTAAGAAATTGAATTCTGCCAATAGCAGGTATAAGCTTGAAAATTATTTATTTCCCAGAATCTCCGGATAATATATCGGTGTGACTTCACCCTGATTTCAGCCTTATGAAACATTGAGCAAGGAACCTCATTGAATTTACCTGGACTATTGACCCATAGAACTATGAGTTAATCAATTTTGTCATTAAGTTTCTGGTAATTACTTATGCAGCAATAGAAAACTAAAACAAATGGGAAGTTATTAGGCAAAGAGTTGTCAGAATTTAATTTGAATTTTGAAAATTTCCCTCTTTGGGGGAAAAATAAGAGAAGGAAAAGGTGGGAGGGGATTGGAGGGAAAGAGAGAGTGAAAGAGAAGGAGAAAAGAGAATTCTGAGTATACACAGAAGAAGCAGACAGACTGATTACAAAGGTTTTGCAGTAATCTAGGACAAAGAAGATAGTAGATTAAACTGCAATGGAGATTTTTAAAAAAAGATATCTATGAGGAATGTGCTGCTTCATTTAGTCATTCAAATCAAGCTATTTCAGGGAGTGTCCCAGCAAGCAGAGACACGAGGGAGTGTGCTAAATATCATCCACCCTTCTCTCCAGATCCAGTCCCCACCTTCTCTCCCCTTGCCCTGTGCTTGTGGAGGTCGATAGCTTTGGACTTGAGAAAGGGATATTTGGGCTCATTTTCTACTGGGATTTAATCAAAGGAGAGCACTGCGAAGAAATGGAGGGAAGGAGGAGAGTTAGGTTAGGGTATTCGTTTTCTGTTTTCTTCCTGTGGATCATTTTAAACTGACTGCATCAGTTAACATAAGCTTGGGGACCCCTCCCTTCACTCCTTCTGCAGCTGGTAGATGTTCTTTCCTATTTCCCCTTCAGATCTAGAGGTCGGCACTAGGTCTGGGAAACTGCACATTGTCAGCCGATGACCAATTCATGACCACTGCACTTTAAACAGATCCACTGCAAAAACTGAATCCAAGGATGTTATGAGATTCTACAAGATTTAAGTGTGTAAAGAGGAAAAGATATGGTCTCAGAGAATTTCAACATACTTGACAATAAGGTAATAATATAGTTTATATTTATTGAGACAGTCATGGTGTGCACTGTCACACATTTTAGCTAAGGAAGAACTGAGACTACAGAGGAACAGAAAAATGCTTTCCGTAGGGTCATGCGTCCAGAGATTGGCAGAGCAGACAGCCTGGCTCCAGATCTTCTTGACCGAATAAATGTAATTTTGAAGAGGAAACAGAAGCAGCAGCCAAAGGTGAAGGTGGTATAGCATAGTATTAGGGTAAGGCTTTCAAGGGTTTACATGACAACAGTGCCAATCACTTCTAACAGTCAAATTTATGAGCAAATAGTAAAATTCTTTGGATTTAGTAACACTGAGGGTTTTTTTGTTTCTTTTTTTTTACATTATGAAGAATGTTATAATAAATTTCTTGCACATACACATTACACTTTTTTTCTAGCAGTCAAACAGCTGGATCAATGAGTATGCCCGTTTTAAAATTCATAAATAATTCCAGATTGCTCTCCATAAAAGGTAATATTTATATCCTTATCAATAGTATGTGAGAGTATATGTTCCATCAAACCTTTTCAACGCTGTTATCAGTGTTTTGGTCTAAGAAAAAATATTACTTTTAACACTGTTCATATGCATTTAATTACTGGAGAGGGAGAAATCCTATGCATATAACTATTGGACAATCATGTTTGTGAGCAGAAGTCAATTAAAAGAGTCAGAAGAGAAACTCAGTGATGCCTTCCTTTTGTCTGACAAAACTTAGTGCCTGATGTTCATTATCATATTTTTTTGTTTAGTGATATGTGTTAAAATTTATTAATAAAATGGTTCTATAACCCATTGCCTTGTTGCATTTTTATTCCATAGAGTAACTTTGAGCATTTGAAATTTGTCATGTAGCCAACTACATTCCTTGAGCAGGATGATAATTGATGATGATGAAGGTAACAATGACAGGGCCACATGTATACTTTGCTGAACCCTCTTTACAGTTAAGTACTTATCTGTTATTATTTTTCAAAAAATTTTAATTTTAGTATGTAATTGCAGTCAAAAATTGGATTATCATTTATATTTCATTATCTTTTTCTATGAACAGTACAAAAGTAAGCAGGAATTATCCTGCAGTACAAAACAGGAAACAAGTTAAAATGTGGCCTTTGCTCACTTGTGGAGTGCCTGTGTGCATGTACTTTCATTTGTGTACATGTCTTATCATTATCGTCTTTGCCTAGCTCTGACAAAGCAGTGCTAAAGAGGAAGCGTTGCCCAGTCCAGATGGCTAAAACTGCCCAGAGGACAGTGATAGAAGGTTCCCTGTGTGCATGCTGGTTCGATTTACCCAGTCTTGGAGTCTGTCACCTTCCCAGAGGCCTGTTTCTATTCACCAGCCAAGCATTTCAGGTGGCTGTGCCAGAGGAAGGAAAGCAGGGAAATTCCCTGAGAAAATAAATTCCCTGAGAAAATAAATTCTCAGCAGTGGCTGTGAAGTGCCTACTGTCCTTCCTTTGAGGCCAGCCAGCCACAGGAAGCAGGGGACCCCAGGCCTGATTCCTTCCTGGCTGGCTCGCCAAAAGCTGTAACAAAACCCAGGTTCTGCTATTACAATGAAAGCCAAACTCATGAGACAGGTGCTGATGAGAAAGAGGTTTGTTCAAATGCCAACCACCTGAGAACTGGGGGACTCTTGTCCCAAAGCCCACATTAACATTTCAGTGTAGACAAGGGTTTTTTCAAGAAGGAAAGCGAAAGCAGAGCAAAGAAATCAAGGGAAGGAAGCTACGGACACGTAGGACATGTAGGATGTCTTCTGTAGGCCTCGGTATGGATTTTTATGGTCAGCATCCATGAGCTGGCCACCTGCTTTTTTAACAGCTGAGCTCCTGTGACTGAGTGGTCAGCATCAGCAGGGGCCTTGAGCCCAGACTCCTTCCTAGGTTCACACAGAAACAGAAACTCCTGAACTGTAAAGTATACTAAAAACAAACAGACAAATAAGCAAGCAAAAAAACTTTTAACAGGAAAGCTCTAGTTTTTCTTTTTTTTTTTAAAGATTTTATTTATTTGTTTATTTTAGAGAGGCGAAGGGAGGGAGAAAAAGAGGGAGGGAAACATCAATATGTGGTTGCCTCTCACACACCCCCTACTGGGGACCTGGCCCACAACCCAGGCATGTGCCCTAACCTGGGAATGGAACTGGTGACCCTGTGGCTCACAGGCCTGCACTCGATCCACTGAGCCACACCAGCGGTAAGTTTTGAGAGGAAAATTCAGATTAGAATAACAAACTGAGTTTAACATTTAGTCAGGGGTGTATAAAGTTTTTATTCTCTGTTACACGGCTTCATACTCTACAAAAGATCAAATATGTATCTTTAAAACCCAATCTCTTTATGTCTTTTAGCTCTGCCCTCCACCCAAGATAGGTTTCACATTGATCAAGGTCTCTCACAGAATGGATTCAAGCGTTAAGTCTGTTACTTATGTCTATCAATTGAGCAACTCCAGCAAAACAGAACATTATTTTGACATAGGTTCCCAGCAAAATCCCAGAGTTGCCTATGGTTGGTTTTGGTTCCACCATATGTAACATCCCAAAACACTCCAGTGTGACTGGGAAGGCCTGGTGCTCTGATCTAGCAGTCCAGGTTACATGCCCAAGAGGCTGGTCCCCATTCAAATCAAATGGACTTTGACTAGAAGAGAGCTACTAAAAGCTTGTATCCTAAAATATCACAAGAATGAGTACATTTGAGCTATTTCTATCTGATGGTTAAATAAGGAATGCTAAAATTGCTGAACATTTTTTTTTCCACAAAACCGGCAGTATTTTCATTTTCTTCTCGAGGCACAAGGAGCTCATTAGCTTCAAAAAGGTGCATTAGTATTTAGTTCTAATTTAATATGAACCTTTCATGGTCAACCGTTACTAAAGCCAAAGCAATTAAATAGTGAAGAACTAATTTTCTCCAAATATCCTCCATCTCAGGGGTAGATGCAAGTAAGAGAGGGAGAGACACACAATTACCTAAAGAAGGATGGTGTGTGATGCCGGTAAGGTGGTTCCTGCTCTGACTTAAAAGACATATCTGGAAAAGCAATAAGTGAGACTGGATATTACTATAATATATGAAGCCAGTGGAGACAACTTAATGAATGTGTTTTCAGATGAAACCATAATAAGCACAAGTTGGCAGAAAACTAATAAAAGGGTGACCCATAGATTCACAAAAATGACTGGAGACCAAAGTGTGTCCTATTAATCAATGTGAATGTGTACATAAGAATGCAAGTCCCTAACCTTATTCCTAGCATCTGGGTGTTGGTAGTCCCTTGATAAACAATGTAGAAAAGAATACATTGTTCAAATAAGGTTTGAAGAACATGAGTGAAATGCCATTTAGAAGGTGTCTTTTTATCTGACACATCTTTAACTAGATCCTAAGTATTTGTTATTTCTAACTTCTGAGCTGCCAACTTGAAGGCTCAAGGACTAGCTGGTGTTGACATTTGATTGGGTTGAGGTAAAGAAGAAGTAGCTATTGGGGTTATCTGAGGTGAACCTCTACTAAAGATTTTAGATGTTGCATGTTAGATACATTTTACTTCTGACAGAGAAAGCCATGGGCAGTGGATTGGTGGATTAGACACAGATGTAAACCAGGCTTTGACTTAATGAGCCAGGGAGAAGTCTGGGCAGAGGCATGGATAGATTCTAAGTACTCTCTGGGGACATTCTCCCATGTCATTCTGGATGAACTTTCCTGTATCTGACTTTTCTCTAGTCTTTTCTAATGGCTTGATTCATTTTAAGAGGGCATAGTCCTTTAAACTAATTTATAGATATTAATCTATATATATGTAAAATACATATATTTTAATGACTTCTACTTTGGAGTACTGACTACTAGCACCATTCTAAACTTTCTAAACAATTAACTAACTTATTTAATTGTCAAACTGTTTTGCAAGGAGGTAGTTTTATTAGTCTAGTAAAGGAAACTGAATCACAGAGAAATTAACTAAAATTGCATAGGGGGAAGAACTGGATATTGAAATCTGGCAGGCTAGCTCCAACATGCATATCCAAACATGTTGCTTTTTTGTTCCATTAAAGTCAGAGTTTCCAACATGTGTTTCACATTAGCAATGACAACAATTTAAAAAAAAATACAACTTCTGACTAGACAGCGGAATCCACTATCTTCGCATTGCTTAATAGGCTGGTATAAGAAGCTTGTCTTTTAAAACACCCACTAACTAGAGGGAAGAAAGGGGCCTGTATCCAACACAGATCCAGACACCAGTACATAAAACTCAGTTTCCTTGAGGTTACATACAGCCTCCTAAGCCACAGGTTCCTGCTCCTATTTCAAATTTTACAAATTCTATAAACTGTGCTCTCTCTTTCTTCCCTCCTTCCCATTCTAAAGCATTGGTAATATCCCTTACAATCTTTTCCTTTCAGAACTTTTGCACTCTATAAGTGGAAAATGCTTACTTTCAACTGCCTTTACCTCTCATTTCTAAATGTGTACCTGTTCTAAGATTAGAAGAGCAAACCACTTAAAAGGAGGAAGAGGTGGAGAAAGGTCAAATCTTGAAGAACAAGAAGAAAAGAGAGATTTTTACAGATGAGGGTCTATGATTTGTTCAACTGATAGGCTTCTTTACTATTCTGTGGCATTGACTTGGGAGAACTTAGGGCTCAGAGGTAATAGCTGTGGAGTAAGACTGGGGAGAAGGATCCCAGGCATGAGAGCTCTCAGCTTCTGTAAGGTTTACTTTGTCCCATGCATGGCCCCAAAGCGGAGTCAATGAATTTGAAGGGAGTTCATAGAAATGTGTTAGTGATAACCACTCATGAATATGGATATATTTCTAAATGGTTTACTCTTAAGCTTTAGGGACCTTTTCAAAACCCTATAGGAGACAGAGAAGGGAAATCAAAGAGTAATGGAAAATTGGTATTTCTATCAGCTTAGCACAATAATGCTCAACTAAATGTGATTTTTGCTTCCCAGGGTACATTTGATAATGTCTGCAGACTTTTTTATTGTGGTAACTGGGGGTGAGTTGTTGCTACTAACATATTGGGTAGAGACCAAAGATGCTGTGAATATCCTGTAATGCACAGGACCACCGCCATAATGACAACAAAAAACACAGGCCCCAAATGTCATTCGTGTTGAGATTGAGGAACACTGGTGCCTTAGCAACAAAAGTGCTAAATTTTACTTCATTCAATTATAAGGCAAAGGCGGGGAAAGGGGAGCAGGAAAACAAGCGTCTTATGTTTCTCATACTCAAGATCGTGTACGTAAAAAAAAAATTTAGAGTATATTAGATTTACTCACATTTTATTCCTATACATTTGAGCTAAGATAGTTATATATTAAAATAAACCATTTTTCCCAGATACATATAATTATGTTAATAATGCACTTTACTTGCTCATAGAATGAATGCATGAAAAAGAAAGTGTTAGGAGCAACAAGAAAAATTACATGATCAATCAAACATTTGATTTTGTTCAATTTATGTGAAAGAAGTAGACCAATCTTTACCTGGCTATCTAACCTGCCGCCATCATAATCTTGACTAGACAACAGGATATCGTAATTCCAAATGCACACACCATGTATGCAGCAGACAATCTGCAGACAGCTCAGTGCTCACCTATGCACAAACCAGTTATCACCAGCCAATAAACAACCATCAGAGGCTTTGTTTTCCTGAAATGAGGTCGGGACAGTTCAAAGTCTTTCTTGCCCTCAACCACTGTCCCCAGAGTCTTAACTCTTTTCTGCACTGGGCACACAACACAGTAATAAAATAAGCCACTCATCACTCAATGGTGAGCTTCACATTTTTTTAATAACAATAGCATATCAGTAATTTTTATAAATCCAAAAAGGGGTGATGGAATTAATAGCAGTGTCAGGGAAAGAAAGAGTTGACAGGAAAGATTTTCAGATAAAATATGGAAGCAGTTTTGAAGGGCATTTATGTTGTACCCTTTATCTTGTTATAAACATAGAACAAAGAACAGATTTTGTGAAACACAGAACTAAGCTAAGCAAGAGGAATATGAGATAGCATTGAACTAAACAGTTAGACTCATATGACAATTATATGAATAAATATAAAAATGTGATTTATTGTTGCAGTGATCCTTGGGTAAGAATTAAATCAGACTTGATAGCAATGCTTCAAATTAATATCCTGATAAGACTTTTGAGGGTTTGAAATAATTATTTTTTTAAATACTACATCTATGGGAGTTTATATTGCTAAAGAACATCTTAAAAATAATGTTTCATATTTGATATATAAATGAAGGCACCATGAATAAGGGCTGATATTGTAGATTCTCAGAGCCACAATTTGCTCTTCTGATATGAACTTATCATATTGCCAAAATGCATAAGAGTTAGAAAAAATTTAAGCTGTATGTACAACAAATGATCAAAAGACAAGGAAAAGGGGGATTTAATCTATACAAATTTAAACATGTAACTGTTTTGATACATTTAGCTGAACTATTTTTTTATATTCAGATATTTGCAACATGTAATGCATTTTTATGATTATTTGTAAAATAATTATAGACTAACAATTCAGTTGGAAAATTCAGTTGCTTACAGTGGCATCTCAATACACCAGAGTTGTGGGTTCCATCCCCAGCTAAGGCATACACAAGAATCGACCAGTGAACACATAAATAAGAGGAACAACAAACCAATGTCTCTCTCTGTCTCTATCTCTCCCTTCCTCTTTTGCTCTAAAATCAAAAAATAAGAAAAGTAAAAATGGGATTTAATGTTGAGGTATAAAAACAAGAGTTTGGGCAATTATTAATCAGTTAATTATTCTGTAGGGAGTAGCTAATTGCTCCCTGCCATCTTTGAAAACCGTTTAATCCCAAGAAATTGGGTGTGCTCCTTATGTCATCATGAAGCACTGCTCCAACTTCATAAAAAAAATCAGTGGCATGTTAGGTATACTTACCTTTCGATGACAATCATTGGGTAATGACTTTGGGATTTAGGTATTCCAAACTATCTAGACAGTGTAAAGTCTTTAACTATTTCTCACTACTTCTCTGTATAAACACAATGAACAAAGAGAAACAAAATGAAACCAAACAAGCATATCAGTCTCTGGGCATATCAGCTCTTGTAGTTGGTTGCTCACCCTGGTATGGAAAGGAAGAACTTTGACATTAGATATATTTTTCACCTCACTTTTTTTTTTCTGAAATGCAAGCTTGACTCAGATGTGGTTGCTGCCTTACTCAGCCCTATATCTCTATGCCCTGGCACATAGCAGGAGCTCAAAAATTGTTGACTAAATGAAAAAATAATGGCATGTCATATTGTTATGCAGTTTTAACTTATATGCAAAAGGCCCTTCTCAGTTCATCTATGACACCACAATAATGAAAGAATGATGAAGCAATCTCCCTTATCCCTTGCCCTTGGAAATTTCCCTGACAAAACTGCCATTTCTGGGGGGAAATAATACTATGATGATAGAAGAGAAACAGGCAGTCTGAACTATAGAACAAAAGAAAGGGCAAGGTCTTTAATAAATTACCTCTCATGTGAAAGATGGTCAGAGGTTGAATTGAGTGTGTTTCCTATAGCTTGGCAGCGGATGTTTAAGCCAACGTAGAGTTATATATTTTATACACTGAGAGGCAGGCTTGGCCCCTGGGAACCATCAACTACTGAATTAAATTTAATCACCTATGTTCATTTATTATGGATACCCAAAAGGCTTTCCTACCTCATTCTGGGCAGCCATGTCGATTTCCCTCTGTTTTTTCCTAACTTTTTAACCTTGTGGCTATTTTTCTTCTCTCCAGTTTTATTCATTTCTGCTTAAATGTAACATTTTTAATAAGAAAGTAACCACAAATGTTTTGAACACTGGAAAACACAAGTACTGTGAAGACATATTCTATGTCTTATTTTTTTTAATGAATATTTTTTTTAAAAAACCTGATATCAATATAGATTCTCTGGGCACAAATGAACATTATTCATGGTTAGAAGTGAAATTTGCTAAAACAATGTACAGGAAAGCCTGTAAAATTTGGAGTGTTTAGATATTAGACAGTAGCTGAACTATGGCCACTTAACTGTAGGTCATCATTTTTCATTAACCTCTTTAAAACCAGCACATTCACCATTGCACTGTTCTTTCCTCTTATAACAGAAAGTCACTGTTTATTGTTCTCTCACAGTCTTCAATAAATGAACTAAATTATTTTCAAATTATTCAAAATATTGTCCTTCATCTTAGCTTAGTTTTTTTTTTTAATCATTTCATCCATCGTAAGCTATTTCCCTGCTTCGCAGAGGTAAAATATTTTTTGTTCTGCCTTAAATATGAATATTGATCCCAGTGATTTACTTATTCATTCAATAAAAGCCCTAAGTAAGTCCTATTGCAGGGCCTGATATACTTGTACAGTAAGTAAGTCACAGTTCTTACCCCTTGGAATTATTAATTAGGCTGTGGCACAGAACTGGAAAGTTCAGAAGTTTAAGTTCCCAAGGTGGTTAAACAAGAATAGAATCACTCCCTCACACATCTATTATTTAATTTTAGTCATTTACCATCTTAACTGTAGTGATTCCATTTTATTTTTCACTCTATTCCTCAATATGCAGCCTTAATATGTATATTTATGTAAGTCACATGGGTTTATAAACCACATCTTATACTGAAAACAAGGGGAAATACTTCAGAAATCGCTTGGAATACCAAGATTTACATTTTTTGGAACTGACAAAATAGTTTAACTTCTAGAAGCCTTTTTAAGTATACAATCTAAAATGCATATTTAATCAAAGAAAATAAGTCATAAAATTTGTATATTCTCTGATCTTATATATTACATAATTTTATATTTCTATGCTTAATGAGTATTTAATAAATACAAGAAACCTGTAGAGTAACTATATCAAAATATCATGTGCTTTCTTCTTCATATGATGAGGTTATGGGTATGTATTTAATTCCAGCTTTTCAATAGTTACGTAATCACCAAAATCATAGAAGAAAGAAAAAGAAGAAATGAGAGAGAAAAGAGAGGGAGGCAGAGGAGGGAGAAGGAAAACAGTTACTGAATTAATGAGTTAGTGGGCAAAAAATCTCTTGAAAATTATATATATATATATATAGTAACTTTTATAATTTTTTCCATTTAAATAAACTTAAATTTAAAAAAAGAAGAAAGCAGTTAAAAGGGTAAGTTATTCCATAACTTGCCTAAGTGGAAAAAGAGGAGATCTGAGCAAGAAAACTGAGTTACAAGAAAAAGCTACACAAGTGGTAGAAGCTCAATGACTGCTGGTTGACATAGAAACTTTCACTTTTTATCAATATTTTGACCACTTTACAAACCTCTGTACTATGATAATAAATTATTGGAATTTTATTGTTGTGTTCTGAAGTCATCTTTTTGTCCCTCTTACCAATGAATTGTTTCCATTTTTGTGGAAAAGATATTTGATGATAAAAAATTAATTTGTTTTTTTATTACCAGGATGCCCCTAATATCCACACACCTGCATGGGTGTCAAGCACACCTATTACCCTATATATTTCTAAAATGTGATCTCTCATTTCTAACCCATTCTGTTTGTGATATTGCAAAACATAAAAGCACCAGTGTATGTAAACTGAAAACAAGGAAATTTAATTATTTATCCCAGGGAAGATATAATTTTTTCAACAGCTGAGCTCACTAATTCTCAATGTTAAATCTCAGTAGAGAGAACTAGAGTTCATAAGATATTATTGAATTCGATAAAGAAAAAGAAAGGGTCTATTCATCCAACTATCCCAACTAACTTTTTTGATGCATTTTTGTGATGTTATCCCCCAAAGGACAAAATTCAATATGTAGAGTACTTGTTTTTCAAGAGATTAATCAGCTTCTAATGCCAAATTCAATAAACTCAGCCACTGGACTCATACCCCATTATTCTAAGAGGGGAGAAATAAATAATACCCCAAATTTCAACTATTTTTCTCAGAAGTTCAAGATGGAAATTAAGGACAAGTTATCGGAGTGCTTATAAACTAAATTGATATTTGGAAAATAGAACTCACATAATGATTTTCCCATCCAGTTTATTTATTCTGAATCAAATAGTCATTAATACTCTTTAAACTCCAGGGAACTGCAGAACCACTGTGGGGTTACTTTATTGTATCATTCATAGGGACTACATGACTTTAGAAAAAATCGTGACTATAAAGTGGTCCTACCCCTTTGTTACCTACTATATAATGTATTTATTTTGGAGATCCTTTCTATCTCCTCTAGCACAGAAAGACCACAAACAACGTGAAGCTCAGGAAATTATATAAAATAGTCCCTTTCAATGTCTTTGACTTTTTCCCAGAAAGAAAATTATCACCCAAATTGTCACTAGCTAAACTTTCTGATAATGAGAGGCACTCATAAGAGGAGATGATCAGGCGATGGAAGTGATTAGCAACACTAATATTTATGTTGCTGTAGGCTAACTCATGTTCTAATGCTAAAACAGAATATATTGATTTTAGCCTGCAACTTTGTATTATGATCACAGCTTGCTAAAAACAAAACTCTGCAAGTTATTTCATTTCAAAGAAAGCAACCTATTAAGGGCTCCTTCCATTTGACCATTAGAGCTTTTGTCCTGTTATTGTTAGCTCAGAGGAGTCATTCAAGAACACATGAAATGATGAATATATCAAGGGACCAGGAGTCAGGAGACATGGGTGCTGGTTTCCTCTCTGTCCTATGCTAAGTGGCCCAGAGCAAATTCTTAGCATCTCTGGAGCTCAATTTTCTCCTCTGTGACACAGTGGATAACCATTAGTTTATAATCTATACTATCATTTCAATACTGAAAAGCTATCTTCTATGAATGAAGGATTCAAATTTGAAAGCCAATTTCCACTTGGCAAAATGCAACTGATTCTCAAAGCATCTAGGTGCTAGAAAATTAATTATGTTACTACAGAGGAGTTATTGTTTTGCTTTAATTCTAGTGGGCACTAAGATAGCCAGAAAAGTTGACCAAAATAATCTCAAAGAATATACATTTGAATTGATTACCATGATATTAAAAGTGATCCAGGTAGAGACAGTATTATAATTGTTGAGTATTCTAAACAAGTGGTTGATTCTAGTCCAAGGATATTTATATTTTTAGAGAAATAAAAATTATAACTGTTTCACTGATAAGAAATATGTGCATGTTTTACAAACATATATTTATATTTTGTTTCATTTTAATTATGCTTTGCATAACACAAAATAATTTCCTAATTATTTCTCCCAACACATGTAAATGGAAATCTGTAATAAATCAGAGGAAAATCTGGAAAATAATACTATATTTTTTTAATTAAAATGAACCTTTAAAATATATATTGGACAAAATCACCAGAGTGCCTATAACAACAGTCTAAGTAAAACACGGTGATGGTACTGATGAGAACAATGATACCCAATATATGTGAGTGCCATGTGCCAGGCACTGTGATGTACACTTGCATGGCACTATTTTATTAAATCTTCCAAATAATTCTATAGAATAGATATTTTTGTACAATTTTACAGATCATAAAACTTAATAATAATCAATAAGAAATTAAATGGCTGAAGGAGCTATGATGAATATATTTGTTTTCTCAGAAGGGTATCTAAAGATGTAACTAGAAGAGTGTTTTGGTGGCGATATTTAATTTGGTGCTGTTCACAGAGCAATTTCAAAGCTAAGAAAAATGATCTTCCCTTGGATAATTTCTTATTCTCCTTGTTAGATATAATTTTTATGTGTCTAGTCTTTGGTCTTTTTTCACTTGATTTTATTAAAGTGCAACACATAAAGTACATGAATATCTCTTGTATAATAGCTTGATTAATTTTTACAGAATATACACCTGCAAACTCAGATAACTTCCACCCAATTTAGATGAAGGACACTGCCTACAGCCCAGCAGCCTGTCTCATGTCCCCTCATAGGCATTACCCACCTACGGAAAAGTAACTACTATTGTGACTTTTACCATTACAGGTTGATTTTCTTGCTTTATAGCTATAGATACACATCATCAGGATGTATTTTTTGTAAGTGACTTCTTTCACTCATAATCATATGTGTGTAATTCATCTCTCTCTTTGCAAGTAACAGTAGTTTGTTTTCTTTAGTGTACAGTATTCCTTGTAACACAATACCACTGTTTATGTATGCCATCTATTGGTGATGAACATTGGAAGCTTTTAACCCAACTGGGCTCCATTGGGATTGAAGCTACTATATGTATTTTTGGTAATTTCTTTGATGCACAAATGTGGACATGTCTATTGCTTCATACAGATATACAGAGTAATCTAGCATCTCTTTGCATGTGTGTTTGTATATAAAATGTTAGAATATACATGTTAATTTAATAGGTACTGCAAACAAGTTTTGTGAGGTGTTTGTAATCATTAATATTTCTATTATTAATATAATTGCACTTGCTCAACATGCTGGTCAGCACTGGGTGTTTTCAGGTTCTTTGTTTTCAGCCATTATGTTGAGTATAAGGGTTCTCTCCTTGAGAGTTTAATTTGCATTTCCCTAATAAAGAATAATTTTGATAAACTTTGAATATGGTTATTAATCATTTGGTATATTCCTTAGTGAATTGCCTAGTTTTGTTATTTTTTCTTCTAAAATGTTGTTCTTTCCTTATTGCTTTTCTGAGATTCCTCACATATTCTAGATAAAAGTCCTTAGTCAGATGTCTGTATTGCAAATATCTTCTTTTCTTTGTTTGCATTTTCTTTCTCTTCACAGAATCTTTTGATGAAACAAAATTCTGAATTCTAATAATATCAAATTTATGAAACATTTCCTGTTTTTAGTAGTGTCCTATGTAAAAAATATTTACGCTAGTCAAGTCATGGGAATATTCTCTTATGCTACCTTTTGAAAACTTTATTGTTTCCACTACTAAATATTAAGTGACTAGTTATTTGTAATATACCTAAATATCTGCATGAGATTATCTTGGCCCATTTTCATTCACAAATCCCCCTTAAGACTCAGATGAAAACTATAAAATCTCTTTGTAATCTATAGGAAAATTGTGAGAGGAGATTCTACCAGTTGACTTTGCTATGGTGACAAATTTATCTCCTGGGCTTAAATGACTTAATTCCTTGCCCAAAATTGTGTGTCCACAAATGTGGGAAGATTGGACTCCAGAATGTGGTATAAAAGAAAGCAAAGAAGAACAGGAATGACTTCTTGTACCCATTCAGTGGGAACAAGAAAAAACTTTTAGAAAAGGAAAGTGGTGGCCTTAGACCAAATAAATTACTATAAGTCATTCTACAGGATCAACAATGCTTTCATACAGTAGATAAAAGCTTTGATAAAGAAGAAATAAAGCATTTGTTTATGACTTTAGCAACACATACAGGAAGTTTGCATAGGTTACTGCAGCACAAAAAACCCTAGCTACTGGCCTATAATAATGCAGATGAGCTCAGCATTTTGAGAAACGTGGAACATGACACTAAATACAATTTAACATATCTTTTCATAGAAATATTTGAGGGTTTTACAATTAAATTTCTAATGAACTATTTCAAAAATAATGAAAAATATGAGAAGACTATGTTGAAAGTTTGAATGAATCCTGCAGCATAAATTGAGCAAGTTTTTAGTAACCTCAAGGGACATCATGTTTTTATCAATATTTTAAAGAGATACAGTATGTTCAGGGATGTTTGACGAAATAAAACACTTTTAAAAGGATAGTTACCTAAATTAATTTTTGCTGTCACAATCACCCTTGTTATTATTATTTCTTAATAGATATTAAGAGTTTATAGGACTTGTTACTCACATAGGTCTATGCTCTCCATGGGATAAAAAGGCAAAAGCAAGTTTAGAAAAAGGAAAACAAAATACAGAATACATGACAGTTTCAATTCATGAAACAGTAAAGCATGGGAATAGAGAGACTTTGAGTATTTTATACACTCTATGCCATGCATACACTGTTAGACCCAGAGGATTAGGCTAAAAGGCCACAACAGTGTTATGTTCATTTTTATTAATTCTAGTAGACTTATGTTACTAGGTAGAATGCTTCAAAACTAGATAATTAGAGGACACGTACACTGTAAAAAAAGAAAGAAGGAAAAAGTAACAAACATGCAAAATATTCTTGAAAACACAGAAGGAATTCTTTAAAGCTACTAAACTTATACAGATTCTTCCAGAAGAAGGTATTAATGTAATTATGCAAGGTAATTGTGGGGTTTTGGGGTATGGGATAATAGGAGTGAGATCTGTGATGATGTGGAAAAGATGAACTCATACTTATCTTAGTTAATTCATGAACATGATGATATACCTCAAGGAATGTGAGCTCAAGGGACAAATAGGTCACTGTATAACAGCTTACTCAGTGATTAGTCTCTCAGGTGTAGCTTTCTCACTTATAAAATTACTGTAAAAATGCGGACATTACAGAGCTGACTTGTGAACTATGCATATAAAAAAATGCCTGAATAATAGTCAATGGATAAAAGCTATCATTAGGACTAATCATCTCTGTCTCTTTATACAGATGCCTTTAGAGTGATGAAATGGGAGAGTCCCTTGAAATTCTTAACTAAAGAAAGAACTCTGGAGAAAAATAAAATATGATGCTAAGCTAGTAAATCCTAGAAAATAAAATCTAGCATCTTTCAAATCAGGCTTGTGCCTGCTGCCCACCTGTCATGTGGGCTAGGGAGCTAAAAGGGCTTTTTTATCCAAATGCTGGCTTTCTGACAAGTAGAAGCAGCTTTATTTTCATTGCTTAGTTGACTGAAAAGGGTCACCATCTGTACAAATTGTAATTTTGATATTCTAGAGCCACACTGGAATTGTTCAACTAATTTCCATAAATTTCCTCTAGTGGTGACAATTGTTTATCCTTATCAGTCAAACCCAGAGCTCAACAGAACTATTGTTTACCTACAGGTAAAATCCTTTCTCAGCCTTCTACATCAATTCCCAGTGACCTGCAATCTCAATCCACCGTATAGAATGTTCAGTTTGAGGCACTATACGCACATGGGCCTCATGAATAGTCACCAACAAAAAGGACATTTACTTTAGTTGAATTCCATTTTTAAGTGCTATAAATGATGGTAACTTGGAAGAAACATTTTTAATTGGAAGCACATGGGTAAGGATTTTAGGTTTCCCTCCATTTCAGGACTGTGATTTTGTTTCCATAGACATTCATTATTGTACCTGACACCAGTGGCTTTATTGGTGATTTTTATTGGAGGTTTTATAGAAGATTTAAATAGGCCCAGGTAAAGAAACAAAGGACAATGCCCAGCAGGGAAGCCATCATCACCTCTTAGGCAAGGAAAGGAGAGCAAAGAGAGGGGTTCTGGTTTCCACTCAGTCTTCCACACAGTCATAATGTGAAGGTTGAGGAGATGAGGGAAATGGCGCTGGGAGAAGTGCATGACAATGGCTGGTAGAAAAAGTGGTGCCTTTCCACTCAAAACATACATTGGAACAGATCACACAGTGATGCAGTGATAAACAGGTCACGTTTGCTGAGAACCTATGTGAAACTAAAGCAGAAAAGCGAAAGGTACCACAGCCAGAGGACTTGCATATCTCCATGAATGACCACCAGTCAGAGTAAAGTCAGGATTACTTTTCTGCCAGCCCTGTTCTCCGTAGTTTGGTTTGAGATTCATCAATGCACTGACTCATGAACCATAAGTAAATATTCGTCTCCCTGTATAAATATAGAGTTAACCATTAAACATTAAAGTTTATCTTAATAAGGTAAAAGGAAACAGGGTAATGGTCCTATATATACAATGACCCCTTATGTTCCCTGAGGATTGTTTCCAGGATTCCCTGCAGACACCCAAATTGCAGATGCTCACGTCTCTCATATAAAAGGGTGTAGCATTTGCATACAGCCTGCCTATGTCCTCCTGTATACTTTGTCACCTCTAGGTAGATACTTATAACACCTAAGTGCACTGTAAATGTTATGTAATTAATTGTTAGCCTGTATTGTTTCAGGAACAATGACAAGAAAAAAGTCTGCACATGTTCAGCACAGATGCAACCATGGTAGACCTAACTACCTAGTGCATGTTAGCAACAATGTAACTTTTGTGTTCAGAATATTTTCCATCTGCAGTTGGTTGAATCCCCAGATGCAGAACCCACGGATATGGATGGCTGACTGTGCCCAAGCTTAAATCACAATTGTCTTTCACATCCACGTATTTTTTTTACTTCCCCCTTTCAAGACTAATAAATGTCCTGGGATCCATTGCATTTATGAATCATATATAAAATTATTTCGCAGTAGGTTCATGATACGTACAATTAAATAAAGTTGTTTCAAAAATCTAATACATAAAAATGATAGGAATAAAAGTTAGGTTTTACTGAGTATGAACTTTCATGTATGTTATTATGTAGTATTATGTTTTCTTGCATATATGCATTTAATTAAATTTAATATTCAGCCTAAACATATGCAGGATTTGCTAACAATCCACATTTTACTAAGGAACTAATAGGCCAAATGCCATAAATGTCATTGATTTATATGACTATGAAATAGAAACTAAGAGAGATACTGAACCCCAAATTATCTGACTACAAAGCCCATGGTCTTTTCAACTGTTTCTGTCTTGATAAGTGCCTATTACCCTGGTAGATATTCAGGGGACTGTCAAAGCAAAATAAAACATGTCTCACCAAAAGGATTTAAGATATTTGTGTTCTAATAGGGCCAATTCTTGTCATGTTTTATTAAGAAAGCACTCAGTTGTCAGAATATCTTTTTATGATTAAACAAACATTAACCAAAATCATAATGGAAAAGAAAATAATTTGAAATACCCAATAATGTCTTTCAGGAATATTATATAGTTGCTTCATATTTTATTTCAAAGGAAGAATTAAAATCACTACCTAGCTACCACAACCTATGTGCAGTCTGCATTTTGCTTCAAAACAAAGATGTGTTACAAAGCAGGAAATTAGTGATGCTTTGAGAACTTATCTTCAGGGTTCATAAAGCTATCAATTTTGGTTTTTTTATAGAACAGAGGGTAAAGCTTAATAATTATGCAAAAGATAAATCATCTAGCTATGTAATTAACTCAAAATTACAATGGTAATAAAGGTACAGTTAAATTCATATTGATATATGAAATTTTAAAGAATGTTAATATACTTAATTGGCACTTAATAAGATAGCTGCAGCAAGCTAATTGGATATCAATTTACATACTTCATAAATGTCATTTCTTTTAATAATTAAGTTCATATCCTCAAGATGAAGCTCATATAGTTTATTTTGGATTATGAACACTTATTTATTTTATTTATAAAACATGTTTGAGTCTTCCACATATATTTTATCAAACAATTTTTTTTCATATTTACTCAAGTTTGTTGGTTCGTGGATAGAAAATTAAGCATCCACTATCACACCAGAGATCCACTTAGGCAGTGAGTTACTATTGACATGCATCTAGAGACATTTTTTGTGTTTGGCTTAATATTAATTCTAGCATCTAAGTGCCACAATGGTAAGAAAGAAGGAAGGCCATCCTAATCTTCACAGTGTACAAATTTGTCCACATCTGATAATCCATAGATCAAGAACCTTTTCACTCTGGTCATGGGCTCCAGTTTTGTAGTCCTGTTTTTCTGGTATAGATGGGACCTTGTCAATGATTATGATGAGATCATTTCTTAGGTTTCTTGTGCACCTAAAAAATAATTTTTGGGGGAGGTGGGTGATTTTGGTGACATGGATGCTATTCAAAATTCTGTGATGGTTCATTACTTCCCAGAAATCACCATCTTAGTTCCATATTCATGAAAATTCTCTGTTAAAATTTGTCATGTACATTTAATTATGGCAGCATCTTTAGAAATACACATATATACAGAGGCAGATTAAGGTCAGTTGAGGCCCCATACACAGAAGAAAATATTGGGCCCCTTAAAAAAAGAGAGAGAGATAGGGAAAATAAAAATATATGTTAACCATATTTTTAAATAAATAAAAAATATTATGTACTATTAATGTTTTATTTCCAATAAAAGTTGAATATAATATATGTATTGCACATATGAAACCAAACTTGGTGTCATTAGAAAAAAGTGTAAAGTTGGGGTTTTGGGGGGCCCTTCAGGAGTCAGAACCCAGGGCACGCACGCGGTGCTCCCGCTGTTAAATCTGCCTCTGCCTATATACACAAACTAAATAACCTAGATAAAGACGGTATCAGGGATGACAGTGTGATTTTACTCCAAAGAACTGGATTTTATTTTATAGCAGATGGCTACTTTGAAACAACATAAAATTCTAGTATTTCTTTCTCTGACTGCACCTTCTCACCTTTACCATGTTATCTGTCTGAGACACAAGCTTTTCTTATATTTTCCAAATTCTATACCATTATGTGCATTTACTGCCTATCTCATATGTTAAAACCCCGACTCATTTTTACTGAAGCTCAAATGCTACCTCTTCATGAGAAAATCCTCTCTCACAGCTTTTTGGAATTAGTCCCTCCGCCTTCGGGGTCCCCAAAGCATGTTTTTTGTTAACTGCTGTCTCTTCTGTGAGGCTAACTTTCTTGAGAAAAGGGACTACATCTTATTGTTATATTATTTATAAACCTCATCCAGACAATGTTCAGTAAACATTTTTTAGGTATCAAATTATAAGCATTTTTAAGATTGCTGGTCACTTAGAAATACTTGTATTTACATAAGTACATGGTTAAGATATAATCAAGTATAGTTTATATATTTTCAAAACTTTAAAAATCATTTATTATAATTATACAAGTTACAGTGCCTGACTTTCAATAGTTCATGTTTACCCATCTTCCACAGCTAATGGGTAAAGAATTGCACTTAAGCACTACTCTTCGCTTTACTGCTTGCAATTCTTCTATGAATTTGGAAGTAAAATTTTATTTCTGTAAGAGTGGTCTGCAATATGTATTTTTTTTATTAATTCAGACTTGACTTCTCTCTTGTTAGTTCTGTGACCAGAAAAATACAGTGAGTAGACCACACTACAGCACAATTACTTAGCTGATGCTAAGATGGACATCAAGGGATTTTAAGGCCACCATTCATTCTGAAAATGTCTCCTTAGTCTGCAGTATACCTCCCATTTGACTAACTCAGCTATAGCATATCTTTTTAATGGTGTAATTTGTAACTTGTGTGACAGAAGAAGAGCGTTTTCCGTACTTAGGGAAAGGGTTCATTGCCACTAAATTAGACTTTTTAAACAACCCAAAAAGAAAATACCCCAGACAGCATCCTTTGATCCTTGCTTCAGAAGTGATCAGCTCATAGGGAATTGGCCTGTATAAGACAAGGCACTGACACAGGATACATTTATTTATTTTAGCATTGAATTTTCATTTGTGGAGTATACCAAAGCAGATAAAATCTCTCACAGCCATTTGTAAATTTATTTCCATTTTACCAACCTGTGGATTTTCCATAATCAAATGAAGAGGTTATTTGGATTGGGTTTAAATCTGGTTCCAAAATAATGTTTTAAATTTTTAATCACATTTATTTCCAACATTTCAAAATCATGATATTGTACATAAAAATCCATTTTCTTCTCATTTTTCCTGAGAAATCAGTATATACTGACACATTTGTCTCATTTTCCTGTAGTTCAAAAATTCCAGAAATGAGGAACGCCCATTGGAGGAATTTGCCACAGACTCACCAACCTATCTTGCTGAGGCCAAAATTCAGTTACGTTTCAGATGCTACTTTTAATTTAAAATAAATAGACTTTGTTTTTAGAACAATTTTATATTTTCAGAAAATTTGAGCAGGAGTACAGATAATACAGTTCCCATTTACATCACTATATACACAATTTTTCCTATATTAGCTAAAATCTATAGGTCAAGATTCAGCCTTTGCATTGTAGATGTAGAGCTTTGGATTTTGACAAATACAGAGTCATGCATCCATTATTACAGTAACAGGCAGAAGAATTTCACTACCCTAAGGATCACTGTGCTTCACCTGTTCATCTCTCCTTCCCTCTCCTAAGCCTCTGCGAACCATTGATCTTTTGACTCTCTCTGGACTGTTTCCTTTTCCAGAAGTTAACATATTTTAAATTATACAATATTTAACCTTTTCAGGTTGACTTTTTCACTTAGGAATATGCATTTAAGATTCCTTCATATCTTTTCATTGCTTGATGACTCACTTCCTTTTGCTGAATAATGTTGCATCATATGGATGCACCACAGTTTGCATACCCATTCCTCTACGGAAGGACATCTCGGCTGCTTCTGCTTTATGGTAATGTGATAAGTATGCTATGAACGCTTGCATACAAGTTTTTATGTAGGCATAGATTTTCATATCACTTGGGTAAACAGCAAGGAGTAAAAATGATGGATTACACAGTAAAACTATGTTCACCTTTTTTTTTAATGAAAAAGAAAAGAAAATTTCCTTTGTTTTATTTTATTCTAGTATGTTCATTTTACATAGAATCCTGTACTTCTTCTTTGGCCTAGGCTGAGTAAGTATCAGGGACAAGGATCATTTGATCCTCTATTTCTTTTCTTTTTTTTTTTGGTATATTTTATTGAGTATGCTATTATAGCTGTCCCATTTTTCCCCTTTTTATCCCCCTTGCCCTGCACTGCATCCCATCATCCCCACTCCTCTTAGTCCATATGTTCACCTTTTGAAGACACTGCTAAACTCTCTTTCAAAATGGTACCACCATTGTTGGGTGTTAAACCAACACCCATTTATAATCACCTAGATTCTATAGGTCAGGAGTCTGGCAAATATTAGTTGGGTTCTCGTGCAATGGCTCACAGGGCAGAAATCAATGTGTCAGCATGGCTCAGATATCATCTGAAGCTCGGTGTTCTCATGAAGTTCCTTCAGGCTGGTGGCAGAATTTAATCCCAGGTAGTTGTGGGACAGAGGTTCCATTTTGCTTGGTTGCTGTTGATTAGGGATCATTCTGAGCTCCTAGAAACTACCCAGAGCTTCTTGACACATAACCTCCTCTATAAAACCTCTCACATGTTAGTAGTTTGTTTTTTTCAAACTCAGCAGAATTCCTCACCAGCTTCTAGTCCCTCTGACTTCAGAAAGAGGCCACTTTTGTTATGGGTTCATCTTATTATGTCTTGCCCACCTAAGATAATCTCAATTTTGATTAACTCAAAATCAATTGAATATCTATCTACCCACAAAAAAACTCTAAAACATTTATTCACAAAGTACATGCACCACTCTGTTCATTGCAATATTATTTACAATGACCAAGATATGGAGACAACCAAAGTTTCCTTCAATAGAAGACTAGATAAAGAAGGTGTGGTACATCTATACTATGGGTTAGTATACAGGCATAGGAAAAGATGAAAAACTGTCACTTGCAACAGCATTGATGGATCTCGAGAATAGTATGCAAAGTGGAATTGGTCAGTGAGAAAAGGCTAAAAACTGTGTGATTTCATTCATATGTGGTATGTAAAACTGAAATTCAGAGACACAGACATCATTATGGCAGTTACCAAAGGAAAAGGGAGTGGTAGAGGGTAAATGGGGACAAATACATAGTGACAGAAAGTGATTTGACTTTGGGTAGTGGGCACACAGTGCAATATACAGATCATGTATCATAGTAATGTCCCCTTGAAACCTATACAGTTTTATTAACCAGTGTCACTCTAATAAATTTAATAAAAATATATCGATAAAAATCAATTGAATTAGGACAGTAATTATACCTGCAAAATTCCTTCACCTTGACATACAACACAGTCTAATTATGAGTGTAAAATTCATCACATTCACAGTCCTGTTCACACTCAAATGGAAGGGATTGCACAGAACATGTGCCGTGAGGTGGGAATTTTGAGGACCATGTCATGTACTTCTGAACAACAATGAGTACTATGGAATTGAGTAACATTCCTACAGATGCCTTTCTACATGAACAAACCTTCACAAATTGGGCCTGCTTTACCGGTCAATGTGACCTGAGTGACCCTGCAGACATTTGAGTCAAGGCAGTTGCTGACCTCCTAATTCCGTCACACAGGTTTAACCTCTATGTGTATATTTTTGCTAGAGAAAGAGAACACATGGCTTTCACCTGAAATACCAGTTACTTTTTCTCTTGTAACCCCTTATCATTTAAAGCATAAACAGTAACACTGACAGCTCGCTCTTATCTGATCCCTTGCTCTTCTTTTTCCATTTGAAGCAGATAATAGCATTACATTTTTTGGTGATTGACAGAATAATTTTTCTCTGTATGCATTCTTTTTCTAGTATGTTAAGACTTTATTAAACCCAGAAGATTTTTCACATAGGCATGAATTTCAATGCTTGTTAGATCTACACAAACAATGAAAAATACCCCTTTGCCCGAGGGAGCTTTTCTCCACCCCAACATGGAGTTTCCTTCCCTCTGACCAGACCAGTCTGTCTTCTGACTTAACATTTTCCTCTTGTTTCCTTCGTCTTGCATACTGAACCACAGAATCTTAATTGCATCCCTCTGAATGAATGAGACTCTGTTGAAAAGTTAACAGGCGTAATTTGAGTACTGAATGCTACAAAAATATATTTATTTTCCAGACAATGTTCCTCCATCTTTTTTCTCAAAGATGATGCATTTCTTTCAGTACCACTTATTCCAATCTGGATTATGATATTGTGTGTTTGTTCAGTCTTCCACCTGCTTCTCTTACTGAGAGCTATGAGGCAGAGGGTAGGGGAGGTTAAGTACAGAGCCAGCCTTTTAATCAGTCAGAAAAGGAATGCTGTCCCCACAGTTCCACTGACTCTTGGTTGGGTGGGAGCTAAAGTGAACTAATTAATTAGGGAAGTTGCCCCATGACTTCCTGTTGTTTATAATCAACTTGTTTGAGAGTAATGTATTAGTGATTTGTAATGATTACCAATCCCCAGAGAATAACTAACTCTAGAAATGTTTCAATTTTCATTTTTTTCTTTATTGTCTCTGTTATCCTAATATTTCATACCAAGATGAAACCTAAGAGAAGAATCCATTCATAAACTGTCTGGTGATATTTAGGATTTGGGATACTGTAGACAAGTGCCCAAGACAGAAAGAAGACAGGAAAAAAGGTGAGTTAAAGTCAAAAACCAAGACTGATTGGATTCAGATTATTATTAAAACGTTCCCATGAAGAGTAGAAAAAAAGAAACAGATAAAGCAGTAACAATAAAAACAGTGCTCAACATAAATATCAACAAAAGAAACTCACATGAAAAAACATTAAAGGGCATACAGGTCCAAATTGTTTAGCTTTTTAATGTTCTTAATTTCAAATAGGAAAAAAACTCTATTTTTTTTCTATTTTCTTAATAACTTATTTGGTCACATTGATTTATTTTAGGAGGAAGAATAATTTCTTTGAACTTGGCTTATTTAATGTCCCTTCAAACATTTCTAGTCTAAGTCAGAGTTGTCATGCATATTTTGGCAAAAGAAACACCTCTGCATTTGGTAGGCATTCAGCTTCTTCAAAGAATGCTTATTTATACAACAATGGATTAATTGATGGAAAATAAAAAGCAAGTATGAGATACAATAAGTGAATAAAATACATTTTCTAACTTGGAAAGACTACAACTGAACAAACATAAAAATACTAAATAATACAAAATTAAACTATAGAGACATATAATTTATTGCTAATTATTTCCTTTCCTACTTCACTAAAACATTAATTTTTTAGGTATAAATATGGTATAAGAGAAAATTTCCACATACATATGATCATTAATTTATGTATTCTAAAAGTGACCTTTTGGGACATTTTGGGTAGGAACACTGAGGCTGTGCTTTAGCCCTTGTTACTCAAAATCCAGTTCATGAATCAACAGCACTGGCATCTCCTGGCAGCTTATTGGACATGCTGAATCTCAGGTCTTACCCCAGATCTACTAAATTAGAATTTCATTTTAACAAATGCCCAGGTAATTAGTCATGCTATACATTAAAATCAATGTATAGAAAACAAAACTAAACAATCTTTGCTTGATTTTAACTAAACCAAAAATAGGTTAACTCTTGTATTGTTTACTTCCTGTTAATGGTATATAGCAACTTGTCCAAAAATAAACATGTGTTAGGAATCCAATGACTAATTCTTAACTGATTACTTAAATAATTATCTGTTTACT
Organism: Mormoops blainvillei; assembly: GCA_004026545.1. Lineage (NCBI taxonomy): Eukaryota > Metazoa > Chordata > Mammalia > Chiroptera > Mormoopidae > Mormoops > Mormoops blainvillei. The sequence goes on along the minus strand of PVJD01001695.1, from coordinate 147,474 downwards.
TGATTCATTGACTTGTATTGATCCCAGGTGTATTTTACACTTACGTTATAATACATTTTTACATAGCAGCATGGTTTCTCTTTATTGTAGATAGTAGTCCCTAGAGAATTAATGGAAAATATACACATACGTAAATATTAATAACTTCTCATTATGGCCATTTTGGAGCCTGATTAGGAAACCTTGATTGCTTTCCAGTCTTGGGCTTCCAGAACAAAGATTACATTTACAGAGCACACTGTGTCACAGCCCAGAGACCAATGCTGAGGCAAATCTTGTATCAAATGCCAACGTTTAAGAGTAACTGTCAATACCAAAAATAATCTGTTGAAGATTCCTCAAATGAATAATTAATTTTAATTTCCTTTATAATAAATCATTCAGTTTTAATAGTTTTACATTTCTTAAAATAGAGCAAACATTTGACCTTTTAGCCATCATACAATTTTATATTTAGTCATTTTAATTAAGGAAATTAAAATCATTTAAGGAAAATCTTGAAGGAAATCGTTCAACTTAATGATGTTCGTACCACACAATATCCAGCCTGGGGAGCACTGAGTTTCAACATCCAAGAGATATATTAGCCTATCTCCTGCCAGTTCAGTGTCGTTACATCTAAAATATAACCCCAACACTTTTCACATACTGTCCCATGACTTTTTATAATGTCTTGAATATAGAGATTTCTGGTAAGTATCTCTATCTTTTTTCTAATTGACATCTAAGTCTAGTTGTGTATAACCAACATATATCTTAAATTAAACATTGATTACAATATTTAATATTTAGTAGCAATAGGAATTCACTCCCATTTTCTGCCTCCCTGTGTTAGGACCTGTTCACACATCAGCCACATTTATTTCAGTTTTCCCATGTATCGGTTGTGAGAATTGACATCCTATCTATTTTCTCATGGGACCCTAAAATTTCTAAGATAAAAGCTTTCTTAAAAACCTAGGTAAATACCTCTATTTTGTAGGAGGAAATACTTATATTTGTTTTCTAAAAGGACATTGAGATTGGAGATAAAAAATGAAGATCTATGTCCACACACATTGTTTGGAACTGAGCCGAGACTAAAAAATAACACAACTGCAGATTAACGTGCTCAAGTTGTACATGTGGAGTCTTCATTATAAATAATTTGATGGTTGGCTTTCTCCCATTGAAGGGCTTCTCGGGTTTTCCCATAAGGATCTTATTATCTGTACTGACTATCAATGGCATTTAGGGAGATCCCATGTGACCATCTCAGCCAATCTACAACTAGAGGACAGTGACGCTAACGAAAGGAATTACAGAATGGCAGAGAAACACACACACACACACACACACACACACACACACACACACCACTCTCTTCACAAACCAGTGATAAAACTAAATGAAACTATCAAACACAGGTCTTGGAATTAAGGCAAATATAATGAGAGTCATTATTTAAGACAAATCACTAGAATGAAGGTAAGAATGGTGCAAATCTGCACAGGTTGAGCTGGTGGCTGGTCCACACTCTCCCTACGTCCTGCCCACCAATCTCTTCACTAGCAAAGTAGTGCTGGGAAAACTAGTGCATTTGTGAAGGAAGAGGCTGGAGGAAGCTGGAGCAGAGCAGTGAAACTGCAGAGCCCTGGGTATTGGGAACCAAGGTACTGACAACGGAAAGTGAACCGAGAGGCCGATGTTGCATCTGTCCTCAGGTTGCAATACGGGCGGAGAGTAGTGAGAAGCTGGTCGACCTGTCTAAAACCGAACAGCACAGTCTGAAAAATAAGACAGGCGTACTGGACAAGCATAAGCTCACATGGATATAACTGTACACATGTGACAGCTCACATGTGACCGTTCGTATCAAAATGTAGCTGTGGCCTGGAAGGTTGTGGGCATGAACAAGGACGCACACGCACTTATGAGCCTGGAGAGTTATCCACCGCCGAACATAAAACCATGTGCAAAAGCAGAAAAAACAAGGGGGAGCTCAAAAGAAAGACGAAGTTGGGGAGCCCTTGTGTACTGCCGGAATGTCGGTTCATGCCTACCCCGGCCCTCAGAGAGACTCATTAGCAGTACTCTGCCCGGCGGCCTGGAGCCATCTTGAGACTCTCAGGGGCATACCTTTAACTTTAGGAGTCTCGTGAGCTCTCTCTAGGTCTCCCCTTCCTCAGCTCTGATCTGAAAACCATCCCCAAGCAGTAAGCAGGGGGACTCACATACTGTTCACCTCATTTGTTTCCCATCTCTCAGGGCTCACAGCCATTTATTTCCTCAAGTCCGGTGCTCTGAAATCATTATTTCATACATTCTCTCTGTTTTGTTGTTGTCGTTATTGTTTCATGAAGGAGGTTAAGTCCAGTGGCTTCTTACTTGAATTTGGCAGGAAGCAAATGTGTCTTTGACACGTGTTCCTTATTTTTAAGCCTTTCCCTATTTTCTGAGGCCACACGATGTTGCAGTCTCCCCTTGTACCTGCCTTTCCCCAACAGAGTCAGCCATTTACCTGAGAGCCCTGGTTTCCTTTATTGGAAAAAGGACATTTCCAGGACAAAAGCTTGGCTTTTAGGCCATTGTATGTGTTGTTCTTGATGTTCTGTTTTGCTTTTGAGGCTTTGGAGGGCAGGAAATGGACCGAAGCTACTGCCGTTGTTTGGGGCTTCCTGCGTATACCTCTTTTATAATATTGATTGCTAGGAATTTGGATTTAATTTTTAAATATTATGCAAGTAGTATTATTATGATTTCCTTCAGTAATATTACATTACTTTTACATATAATATTTTAAATACATTTTCTTATTTCTAAATTTTCAGAATAATTATCCATATTAATTAATGATCCATAATAGTTGTCTAAATCTTACCAGAACTTATACATATTTTAGCTGCTATAATCCATGTTATATGCTTAATTATTTATCATAATAAAACTTGCTTTTCCTTTGTTCCAAAAGTAAATATCCTAACTTTGATATTTGGCCTTCTTTACTAAAATGATAATAACATGCTGAAACTTGATATTCTATTTCTCATATTATACTTTTATTTTAAAACATTGCATTTTTTTCCTTCTACATTTGTCTGTAGAAACTGAGTTCAAATTTCTCTTACATTTTTATTTAAGTAAAGTTAAGTAATCCACTTTAGTTTACATATCTTTTTATTGTATTTTAAAAACTTTTGGGGGCTAGGCATTCTTTAGAAAATAGTACATGCCATATTATTTACATAGAATCCTGAAAAATAGCTAATACATGAGAATCCACCATTCAGTACAATTTAACTTTTATAAAAACACCAATATTTCAAGGCACTGTGGTTAACTGTTTTGGATGTAAAATGAATAAAATCTGTTCCTTCCTTCAGGAGTTAAGAGTAGTCATGTAAAGGCTATCCTTGGTCAAGAAAATAAACAAACAAAATCACATATTCATGAAGAGATATTAAAGGGTCTGAGGAAAACCAAACACTTAATTTTGACTAGGTAGATATCTTCAAGCTTTTAACGGTAGGAGACTTGGAAGATAAAAGGCATAGCAGACTAGAGAATACAGCAAATGCTAAACTAAATGAATAATAGGAGCAAAGCATAAGAATGCCAAAGAAATATATTAGTTTAGACAATAATCTAGAATGGTTTTAATATCAGGTAGTTAATGTTCAGTTGAGGACATCAGAGGTCAGGCAAGGAAATAAAAGTTTTACTTTTCTTTCAGTGGGTTTTAATAAGAGATTTAAGGCCATTTTTGTGTTTTAAGAAAATCAGTTTGACACCAGTGTAAAGAGAATTTCAGAAAAGCTAGAGGTAAGGAAATCAGTTAGGACATATGCAACGACACAGGGAAGGGAGTTTGAACATTGTCTTATGAGTATGGGGTACGTTATTGCTTCTAAAATGGATTATGTTGCTCTTACCAATCATTTAATGCAAACTGAAAGATAAATTACAACTGAAACATTTTTAAAATGCCATAGAATATTCATGCTTTAAAAATGCAATTCCATATATTCAATGATAAGTGTACTATGTATGTATCTTCACACTTATTAATACTAGTTATAAGCCACCCTGTCAAACCCTAACCATACTTGTGGCTTACTTCTTAATCCATCATGCCCTTGTAATATAAACATAAAGGCAATTGAAATCACAACAACATCATGGGGGGTGTCTTTGGAAATGAAGACAAGGTGACAAAAATAATTTTGCTAATCCAGTCTAGCCATTTTTATTAGATAATCTATTCTTGCTTTTAAAATTAAGAATTTTATAATTATGACTATAATCAAGAGTTTAAAAATATATTGTGTATTATGTTCATCATAAACCACTCTAATATGATATGGAAATATAAAAACAAAATGTTAAATGGTGTTAATATATGGAGATATGCAGGATTTTCAAACAAAAGATGCTCATGTATTTTGCAAGAAATAAAATGTGAGAAATTATTATGAAAGAAATTAGCATGTGCAATGGATAACAGTGAGGATTATTAACTTATTTTTAAATTCATAATATAAGAAGGACATCGTTCACCACCCATCTGGTGAATATTTCAAATGTGATCACACTCAATGTGTTCATATGGCACTGTAAGAGAAACCAGAACTTTATGTATTTGAAGAAGGTAGTACACCACAGAGGCTTAAAGTCTCAGTTCTTGTGACACCATCTGGATCTCATTCCTGGCTATGACAATTACTATTTTTGTGCCTAAATACAAGTACTTAACATTTCTGTGATTTATTTTTCTTAGTCTTAAAATGGGGACAAATTAAAATCTGAAACATTTGTTGCAAAGTTAAAATGCAATGATATTTGTAAGACTCTTAGATTCATGCTGGTATATAACTACTAAAGTTAAATATTAAATTAAAAAGGAAATAATGCTCATGTACCTATGGAATCTTGTAGACTCAGAACTGAAGAATCAGTGTTTTTTAAATCCTCACCTGTGGATATGTTTTTATTGGGGTTTTTTTGTTGTTGTTTTTAGAGAGAGAGAGAGAGGAGAGGAATTGATGTGAGAAACATCAACCAACTCCCTCCTGCACCTGTTCTGACCCAGGATCAAACTCACAACCTAGGTTTGTGCTCTAACCAGAACCTGGAATTGAACACCTGATCTTTTGGTGTATGGGATGATGCTCCAATCAACTGAGCAACGTGGGTAGGGAAAGAATCCGTCCTTAAAACCAGAACCTAGAGTTACTTTTGGGTTTTAGAATTCCCTTATCATTCATTGTTATTTCTCTTTCTACCATGCAGGACGCGATCACTTTATAAACATTTGCATTTCTAGATCTGCTGTAGTAATGGAGAACACTGATTTGGCAGTCTTCCCAGTTTCTCATATATATGTAAATATATACATGTATATATACTTTTTTCAACCCCGAGCTGAATGCTTTTAATGTGCACTTTGGAAAGTGGTGAAATGGTTGGACTAGAGTAAGTTTAATTGATGGGCAAAGTAGAATGAGAGTCTTACAAAGCAATGTTTGATGGAAAAGCTGTTAGGTATTAGTCTTGAATAATAAACTGGTTAGTGGACTTAGTCTGGTCTCCAAGAGTGTAGTTTCTGAGTCAATTAGTTAAATAAATTTTGCTTGGTCTTTTTTTCCCTTTTTATTGAATTTATTGGGTTGACACCGGTTAACCAAATTATAGAAGTTTCAGGTGCAAAATTCCACAACACATCATCTTTACACTGTATTGTGTATCCACCACCCCAATCAAGTTTTCATCCATTACCATTTATATCCCCTTCCCCCTTACTCCACCTTCTGGCAGTACCCCACCCCCAACCCAGTCGATCATCACTGTGTTGTCCATGTTCATAATTTTTTTTTCTCTTTTTTTTTCATGTTTGCTCAATCCCTCAACCTCCTAACCCCAGGTGCTTTGTCTCCTAAGAGCTCTCAGCCTACTCTCTACGAATCTGTCTGAGTTTTGCTTGGTCTCAGTATGCTTTTTAAGGCATGACCAGGAAAATATATCTGGTACAAGATCATTTAGCCCAGGGTCAGTGAATTATTTCATCCTCAAAGGGAAACATGTAATTTAGAGAAAGAGGCAAAGAAAGTATCTACCTGGCCTTATAGAACGGGCACTGTGAAAGCAAAACTAGCCTGTCAGTGATGGTCCCACCACTGGAGAGCTAGAAAGGTATCAAACTCATAGGAGCAGGCAGAAAGGAATGGCAGGACCCCGGCTCACCAAAAAGAGAGACAATAAAAAAAAATAGAAAGTTCATGTGCAGCAAGGAAACAGCACCTGAGAATAATACAAGCAGTCTCTAGAAAGATGTGGCTGTGGTCAAGGACAGGGGCAAAAAATTCAAGCCTTTTCCATATAACACGTTGCCAAAAATAGTTTCTACTTTTATGAACACTACTGAAGATTGTTGACATCGTTCACTAGGAAACTAATCATTCTAAATGCTACAGACTTAATTTAAAAATTATAATACTTTTTAGGTCTTTATATATTTTTATCTAAGTCTTAGCACCTTTAGTGTAAGTTTATATTGCAATAACTATGTTATAAATTTGTCTGTTTCTCCAATGACATCAGAGTTTTGTAGAGAGCATGTACTAAATAAATGTTTATTAATTAGTTTATTGGAAAGTAGCTATTTAAAGATAATTTTTCTGAGCCCAAGTGTCCATCAGTAGATGAGTGGATAAAAAAGCTGTAGCACATACAATGGAATACTACTCAACTATAAAAAGGGAAATCTTACCCTTTGTGACAACATGGACAGGCCTGGAAAGCATTATGCTAAGTGAAATAAACCAGTCAGAGAGAGATAAGTACCCTATAATTTTACTCATATGTGGAATCTAATGAACAAAAGGAAATAACAAACACAATAGAGACAGCCTTATAGATAGAGAGCAGGCTGACAGCTGTCTGGTGGGGGTACTGGGAGGAAGGGTGGAGGGATTGAGCAAAAAAGGAAAAAAAGAGAAAAAATATGGACATGGACAACAGCATGGTGACTGACCTGGGTGGTGGGGGTGGGGGCAGGAAGAGTAGGGGGAGATGGAGGAGGGTATAGGGGGAATAAATGGTGATGGAAGGAGACTTAATTTGGGGTGGTGAACACCCAGTACAGTGTATAGGTGATGTGTTGTGAAATTGTGCCACTGAAACCCTAATTTTGTTAATCAGTGTCACCCCAATACACTGAAATAAAAAGATATATTGTGCACAAAATAAAAATAAAAATAAATAAATAGAACTTTTTACATACCAACACATAAGTGTGAATTCATGTACTTTTACTGTGATTCTTTGCTGGTGTAGAGGATCCACACATCTGGCCATCTCCAAAATAGAGTCCAATCCTTGTGACAGCTCTCTGTAAGAAAGAATAGCATTATGTAAGAGGGGGGACCCAAATCTGAAATTAGGCTGTTTAGGTCAGAAGTCCTGCTTTCTCTACTTCTATCGTAAGAGCTTTGTATAAGTCAACCTCAATATAGGGAGAAAACCACAACACAAGAAATTAATCAGTCTCCACTGTAAATCCAAATTATTGTACCTGAACAAGCATAAGTGTTGTTGATGCAAGGGCTCTTTTTCTATTTCCAGAAGTTTCAATTGTATATAAATAGTTATGTATAAGTTATTGGAAAAATGAGAAAATTTTTTAATGAAAGAAAGCATTTTATAAACAACTCTTTCATTAGAAAGTCTTGAATAAAGTAACAAAATTTACAAGTAATTGGGATTATTTCCTCACTTAGTTAAATGAGAATTGTTTCCTCATTCACTTAGATAACCTAAACACTAAATATTGAATGACGCACTAAATGTAAATCCTGATACAAATTACGGTGCAACAAAATATAGGCAATGCTGTATTACTTCGCTGTTTATTTAGCAGCTGTAATAATGCACTTACGTGTCAGTTCTGTCCTAGGTGAAATGGTAATAGAAATATTTTATGACCCATTTTCTCTCTTTAGGGTAATCAGTGAAGTGTCTGGAGGAGAAGACAAACACACAGAAAACTCCATAAAACTATATTATCAAGCAGTTTTAAATAATTTGTAATAATGGCACAAGAAAAAGCAGTAAGTCTTTAAAATGAGACAGGCAGTATGAAATTATAGCAAGGTCATAGAGCAAAAAAGAAAATGGTAGTGCTAAGACTTGAAGGTCAGGAAGCTTTGTGTTCAATAACTTTCATGGACAGTGGTTTAACATTTTATCACTTCTGGGTAAATTTGGGCAAATCGTGTACATTGTCTTTTATTAAATTTCATTCTCTTAAAAAGAAAATTAGTTATTTTCTACCAACACAAAGTTGTAAAAGTGAAATGATGTAAGTCATATAAGATGTTAGGTATGGCATCCAGTACATAGTAAAAATTCAATAATCAGTAACAATGGTTTAATTACTTATTGAGCTCATACTGTCTACCAGGCACTGGATTAAAAAATACTTTAAATGTACCATTTATCATTTTAATTGTAAGAAGGTGGTTGCATATGAGGTAGACATCCTCCATTTACAGATACAAAAACTGCAACAAATAAAATAATAAAAAGTCATGTTCAACTAACGCCGCACAGCTGAAAAGGAAAGAAGTGACTTTACACCTCTTCATCCTCATTCAGAAACTTGCATTCTTAACGCTTAGCCAGCAGTACCCCCTACATCATTGCTAAAGGAAAGGCAATGTCAACTTAGAGATGAATATCTACTCACTGCGTTCTAAAATAACCAAGACGATAGCTTTTCCATCCAATCTTCAAAGTAAAAATAGGTAACGAAAAATGTATCACATTTTTCATCTCCCATTTTGATGGAACTCATTTCTCAGATTCTCTCTTGCCACATGCGAGCTATCACATGTTCATCCTACTCTTTTCCTGTTATCTGCCTATTACATATTTGTGACTTATCGTTGCAATGTCTTTGAAGCCTGAGGTCTCTTTTTTCACTCTGTCTGGGTCTTTGAGTTATAACAATTATGAAGCTCTTAAGACATCTGTGGTGTTGAATAATTCAAATCATTATATTTTCTAAACCCAACTGCACTCTAGTACAAAAGTAAAACAGCATTGTGCAGACTCATGCCTACATTACAACCAAATTATGAATTATTTGCACAGAAAAAGTTGTATCTGACTGGTTAGCAAAATATGCAAACATTATTCTTTTTAAAGAAGAGTGACAAGTTTATAATTTACTTGTCAGATCCCATTAACATTGTCCTATCCTTGATTTGCATCGCTCTATACGTCTTCAGACCAGATTGCATTTTAATTCAGTACCTGACTGTGACTGGGGTTTTTTAATTTGAAATTGGAAAGTCCATGCTCAATAAAAGTTAAAACTTTAAGATTACTACCAGCAAAACCTATTTTAATATGTCTGAAATGTTTGCAATAGATTTTCTATTACTTTTTTTAAAATCGTGAGACTGCGTGAGGAAAATAACTACCAGCACATCTATGAGTCAAAGGTAATTTTAGGTGCTTTACAAATGTTTCACTTAATCCAGAGTAGATTTTATTCTCCACCTTACAGAAGAGAAAATGGAGAAGTTACGTAATATTTATTAACTTGCAGGACTGTGACCTGACTGAGCTCCTCAGTCAGATTCGTGACCTCAGGCCCCTGACTTAGCTTCTCGAGCTTTCTGCCCAGTTTGCAGTTTACCACCCATTTGGTTATCATTACAGCAGGTATGCATGTGTTTCCTTCATTAACATGTTGTTCTTTAATTGTGAAGAGGGTGGCAAAGAATCCACCTAGAATATTTCAAAACTGGATGAGGCTGACTCTAAGGTCCAATGTCAGGCATCAAAAGTTTGTTCCTGGCCCCTGATGATTCTGACCTTTACTGGGAATAACACCTACCTTAACCTCCAGGGGCCCTTTAGGAAAAGCATGGACTATAAGACTGCCACACAGAACCCTCAAATGGACATGTAACAGAAGTAAAAATTAAGTAATACCTATAGGTTTTTTTTCTATTCTATATTAGTAACTTTCTCTACTCACCAGGTAACACACTTGACAGAAGTTAAATGGTAGGAAGCTAAGAGAAGGAACTTTAAGGAGAAAGTAACAGGAGGATAATTATCTAGATTACGTGTCTGACTATACACGTGGGAAACCGGACAATGTTTTGCGGAAAAAAAACATTACCCAGCCATTTTCTCACATTTATATTCAACAGGCTTTCCAAACGATTTACATAATTGAATCATACTATAGAATCAAAATCCAATGACCTGAGGTGGTGCAAGGAAACACAGGTCCTCTGTTTCTCCCCACCAGTCTCTTAATTCACCTGCACCGGGGGTGGGCGGGGTTCTATCTGGATAAAAGCATACAATTAGTTCTCAGGGGAATAAGGAGTACTTGGCCTCAAGCAAGGCTAGTAATTTAAAACAAGGTGTTATTAAACCAATTACTACATTTTAATTGATTTTTTTGCAATATCTGCAGCAGAGAAAATTCATCAAAGCACATTTTGAAAATGAGGTAACAATGACTCCTGAAACATTGCCAGCTTACAGAAAATAAAGTCAATATCAGTTCATTAGCAAATTAAAGGGACTTTGACTTCACTGTAAATAAAATGCCGGCAATGCAGCCACACCGAATGGTCACAGTGGACATGGCAGATGAAGCTATAGCACAAGAACATAAAAACCACCAGCGAAGCCTACCTGCAGTCAAATGTTATGAGGATCCACAACAGCAATGCAGTTTGCTTGGAAGGTTTTCAGTGCATTCGTTCTCAGCAATTAGTTGTCTCGACAAGAAATATAGCTGATGCTATCCCTAGGGGAAAGGAATGGTCCTGAAAGGAAGGAGGAGGCCGGTTTGTCAGGGTGCTGGGTGAGGCCAGTGTGGCTCAGCCATCTGTCCCCGTTTCTCCATTCCACTAGCCAATGAATTTTCCTGGCTTCTTAATATCCTGCCCCAAAACTAAAGAATTTTGTTTACATGTATAGTAAGCCAAATAGCATGGAAACTAAAATAGAATAAAAGAAAATACAAATGTGCCAACTCTATCAGGTATTTAAATATGCTGTATACCTCAATAGTTAGAAAATATAGTAAATGGCCTATGTAAGATAGGCTTCACAAAAAATTAAAGAGTATAAAAATGTCCCATATGGACACAAACACATTTGGAAACTCACTTCATGATAAATGTTTGTTAAACAACAAAACCCTATAGTAATACACCTTTATATGTTTTACATGAAAACACCTTTATTACACTTCAATATTGAGAATATAAAGTGATCCTAAAAATATAAGAAAACTATGAATGACCCAAAAGAAAAAAATAATGATGACCTATTGAACAGATAGTTTACAGAAAGCAAAGTACAAATGGTTCTTGTTGAAATGATGCTCCATCTCTCTTGCTGTGAGATAAATGCAAACTGAAGCTCCATGAAGGTATCTGTTTAGCCTTGGAGACAGGTCAACGTCCAGGTTTGAAAATGTGCTCTGTTCAACAGTGCCTTCTAGGGAAAAACTAGAGTTCTACTCATTTCATGTGGTCTAAATCCATGCAATGTGTGTGTGAGGGCAGTTTGACGAGGTATCACCTTTGCAAATTCACCCTACTAATACTTCTCTACTTTCAAGTAATGATCCATGTGTGAAACTCTATATTATTTTATATATAGCAGCTACTCACTTATTTGTAATAGAAAAGTTTGAAAACAACCAACATATCCACCAATAGGAGTTATCTGAATACTTTGTTATATATACTTACTAGGTGTAGATATATAATTAAATAATACTCAGATTAAAAGTTGAAGGAGATAATTCCTTTACGCATCAGTATAAAATGACCTTTAAAAACAGCAAGATAGAGAACAAAGTTCAGTGCACTTCTTATGTATAAGTACATGTGTACTATTTGCCAACATTGTCATAAACAATATTTGGATCAGTACACAAAAACAAATGAATTGGTTATGTGAGGAGTGTGTGTGTGTGTGTGTGTGTGTGCGCGTGTGAGTGAGAGAGAGAGAGAAAGGAAAGGAAGAGGGGGAGAGTGGTGGGTTGGTGATTGCAGGATCAGGAACAAAACTATCAATTCTATACTTTTCTTTCATGTCTACTCTTGAACCAAGTATTGCCTAATCAATGATTTTAAAGGGTAAGAAAATCTATTAACATATCCAATAATTATATTTTAGTTATTTTTATTCTGCCAAGCCGATGAAATTATATATAGGTTTTATCTTTATTTTTTAAAAAGTTTATTTTTTATTTTTAGAGAGACAGGAAGCAGGGAGAAAGACAGGAAGACAAACATTGATGTGTGAGAAAAACATCGATCAGGGGCCTGCCCACAACCCAGGCAGGACCCCAGCTGGGAATCAAACCAGAGACTCTTTGCTCCATGGGATGTTCAACCAACTGAGCCATATCGGTCAGAGTGGGTTTTATCTTTAAGCAAGGTCTTGAAACATTAAAATTTGCTACACTACCAATTTTGAGTAAATACTAAGAATCATTAATTTTACCCTAAGGAATTAATTAGGTAATTCAAATGATGTTCACATGTTAACTATTCTTCCTAATAAAGACAAAAATTCTTAGTTACATAAAATTTTACCTTTCACAATAGAGAGACTAAATTATTATTTTCTCTTGAATATTAGCATTACCAGTACTCAACCTGGAGATCATGACAGGAAGTACATATTGCTGAATTTCGTGTTCTCAGGACCTAACATTGTGTATGAAATAAAATAAAACCATCATTTCTCTTTATTTAAAACTTACTGACCTGCAGAAGTGGTTTTCATTAGATAGATCAAAGTTGTAGTAGAAAATCCAGAAATACAAAAAAATGCACATTTTTTTGTTCCTGCATCTTTATAATAAAGTCAAAACATGTTTTGCTATCCTAAGACTCCCTCACTGCATCTTCATTAGTTAACTCAATAAGCCCAACATTAGGTTAAGACCTCTATGGTAGCTTAGACACATAGCTAATTGTGATTGTCCATTTGTGGATTTCCATTTTTAATCAAAACTGATTTCCCTTGCTTCCACAGTATTCTAAAATCAAATATGAGTGATTTTTTTAATGATTCTGTTTAAGGTTATCCACCCCATGAACTACTATAATTATAAAATGAATAATAATGACAATGAGGAGTTGTAAACCTGATGTTCAAATACAGCAGGGAATAACAAGCTCACATCAATTCAATAAAAAGGAAAAAAGATCTTGTTTACACTTTTATTACAAAGCATTGTTCTTTATTTTAATATATAGTATGAAAGCATTAGTGTCATAATGTGTATGGATTCTTAACAATTCAGAGTATGAAGAAAAGCTGGTATCTAGAGCAATTTCATGATATTCATATTATTTAGCATAACCTATTTTATATAAAATGAAAGTGAGACATGTAGGTGAAATATTTTTCCATTTAATATTTGCTCATAAAAGCTCACTGTCATTGAAGCAAGTGTCCCTGGGTTGGAATCACTGTTTTAGGGATTTTGTTATTTAATCCACTGGATCTCAAATGCCAGTACATTAGAGTAGTTTCTTTGGTAAATGAGGGAAACGTAAAATAAGAAACATTTGTCAATTATGTCCCAAAGTAAATTAATCTATTCAATCTTTTGTTCTACAATATTTCCTAGCCCTATTTTTAACATTTATACTGAGGCAAAATTGACATATAATAAGTAACACATTTTAATATACAATGTAATAAGCTATGACATGTCTACACTCATGACTGTCATTACCAAAAACAGGGTAGCCAAACTGTTTATAATTCCAACATGTTTCCTTACACTTTTCACAATCTTTTCATCACTAATTGTTATGATCAACAATTTTATAGTGGTGGATTATGATAGTTCACCTTTTTGTTACTTGGTAAACCAGAAAATAAACTGCTTTTGTTTATAAATATTCATTGAGATCTTACTATTAAGGCAGTATTCCAGGCTAGGGAATCTAGCAGAAAAAGAAAAACAACAAGACAACTGACCTCATTTAGCTTATTTTTTTATAGTGAGAAGAGTTAAGCACTGAACATGAAGGGATGCTAAGTGCAATAGAGAAAAATAAAGCAGCTCACAGGAACCTAGGACAACTATAGAAAGGGGAAGTCTTATTTACACATTATGTAGTTGAGGGCCCTTTTGACAAGGTGACATTGAATAATGACATGCAGGTACGTCGATGCAATTCTTTTTCTTTTTGTTGATCGCCTACAGACACTAATGGCGATCAATCATTTCTAATCTTTAGAATGGGTCTAGTAGTAGTAACCATTGTATGAGATTAGAGTGAGTATCAAATAAGATAACGTAATTACAGTGCATAGTTACAGTGTGTAGTCTGGGACAAGGTGAATAATTAATATAAAAATTGGCTTTATTATCATAACCCCAAAATCACAGAGCAAGGCAATGGTAGGGATGAAGTTCCAAGGCAGCTCTCACTTTCTTTGTACTGTCCTCAAGCGTTAAAATAGTTCATCAAAACTAAATATTTTGATTGAGCCAAGAGAACTATATATATTGATTAAATTGCATATGCTTAAGCACTGAAATTCCCACATGATAAATTATAACATGCTACATTTTTCTATTTTGTGTTGCATAAATTTTATTCTTGGTAGTTTAACTTGCTAATGACATTGTTACTCTTTGTTGAGTGTGAAATGAAAAGGATTTAAAAATCATCAAGAATAGCAAAAATGTTCACTTTCTAGGACTGCTATCATATTACATCTTTTTCATTTAATTAATCTACAGTAGCCCATTCAACAAAACCCAACTCCATTTATGAAATGGGAGCAATTTGCACAAAATTTTCTCAAATAAATGGCCCCTTTTATCCCTCCCAAAGCTAATGCCTGCAGATCCCATTGGAAGCATCACTACTGATAGAATGTTGTAATGTCACCTCAATCAATGGCCTAAGAGAAGTTACCAAATAATGCAACATTTTTACATTCAAAAGAAAATACGCAAGCATTTCATATTTTTTCATGTTTATTTCTTTTTATTTACTACCACTTCTCTGTTTCTTTACCCAGAATTTTCAATGAAAGCCTGTCAACTGAAACTATCTTGTGCTACTCTTGATGAGGTAACAATGGTTTACCTTGGGTGACTCCTTTCAGTTTCAGCTGAGTCATCCATTAAATACGATGCTGAATTGTGCTTGTCTCAGTTGCTCAGTTTTCCATCGTTAGAAAACAATCATATACCCATCACTTGGCTCTAAGTAGTAGGTATTTTATATTCTCAGGAGCTCAACAGTGGAGTTTTATTGGATTTTGGCCATTTAAACAGTGCAAAGTGTTTCTAGAGAGGCCCTTGTTAATAAGTCCAAGTATTATAAATGGAAAACCAATTACAAATTAAAGATATATATTTTGTTGCTTGGAGAACAAGCTGTTCTGGTAATTTGTTTTTCTGGTTGAGCCTTAACATTTTAATCTTTGTATGACAAAGTAAATAACTTTATTCAGTCCTTCTTAAAATTCTCTAAGACAAGAAAAAGAGCAAATACTCCCAACCAATATGTGTGTGAGGAACCTGGTGGCATATAAATATGTGTGTAGGTTCACAATATTGTTCTTAACGTCAATCAACATGTTACATTGTTGGAAATGCACATGCGAATACCATGAAAGTTTAACAATTGCCCCTGATTAAGGTTGGAATAAAGTGTTAAAGAAAAGAAATAAGAACCAACTATATTATTATCCCAGAATACTTAAAACAGAAAGTATTCCTAATAAATACCTAGATGACATTTAGCAACATGACATTAATGGAGGGGGAGGTGATATTTTATACATTTCTATGTACACACACATGCACGCATACACACCCACATATACACTTATAAAACATATTATCCATTGCTTGTAGCTGGAAGTAAATCTAGAGATAATGTGGTCAAATTCTCTCACTTTGTAGGTGAGGACAAATTCCTGAGGACTTTTATAACATGTGTGAATTCATGGTCAAGGAATGAGAGAGTTGGAACAATACCTGACATTTTTTAATGAGAGGGAGATAAAGCATTAAAACTTGTGAAAATTTAAAAACTCAGGGTTAAATTGATCAGGTCTGCAGAAAAATAAAGGTTAAAATGAAGAGCATATTCTATAGCTTATGCTCATTTTTTCCAGTGGTTGCAACTGGGGAGATGCTGTGCAGGATAATTAAACTCTGGAACATGCTGCATCCACAAAACAAGTTTACACCAAACTTGACATTGGAACGGTTGGAAGCTATCCAGATTACTAGAAATGAGTTATCTCTAGCTTATTTCCTGGTGCTAACTAAACAAGTTTTAAACCCTTTTTGCCTTCCCACAGGTGTGGGCATGTACTTTTGTCCTAGCAAATTGCTATGCGAAGTTCACCGGAAGCTCCTAAAAAAGGTTTGCTCTCTAATTAAATAGAATTAATATTAGTTACCACTAGTACTTTAAGCAATAAATCCCACACATTGTGGGGTAAACTCCAAACTTACTGTGCTGACACAGAAGAATACATTCCTTGTTCACACGTAACAGTACAGTGCTTCCATTTCTGGGGGGCAGGTGGTTCTCCACATGGAGATTCAGGCATCTGGGCTCTTTCTATCTGTGTCTCAAGTACGCACTAATGCTTCTGTTGTGTTTGGGCATGTAAATGGGGGAAGGGAATACGGCGAGCGGCAGCAGGCGCACCTGCTCACACTTCAGCCTGGGAGTAACACCAGTGAGGGAGCTAGATGGAGGGGTTGTGGGAGGGAGAGGGACAGTAATGACAACGGGGACAGGGGATTGCAGATTGCCTTTCTTGGTTGAGCATCCAGCCCTTAGCAAATATTATAAAAACAACAGCAGCACAGGTCTTTGGAGAGCATCCATCTGTCTCTGATAGAGCCCGTGCACAAGAGACTCCCTCTTCTTGGGTTAGAGCGGATTCTGTCACGCGACATGATATTTGGAAAAATAAGCCTGAAAACAAAGATAATCTGCTTTATATGTATTTCTGTTTGCCACAGAAAGCAAAACTACAGCCGAGAAGTTACACAAAGGTTAAAAAAGTCAATGCGCAAAGTGATACCGCTGAAGACTTTTTGAAAACTGGTAGGGAGATAGTTTGTCAGAGCGGATGGGGGCCGTTGGTCCTGAACATAGAATAACATTTTTTTAATGTAAAATTGTATTCTTAGTGGTTGTTTCCATTAGGCAAATATGTGGTCTTTTATCAAATAAAGGCCTAGTTATTATACCTAGATTCGCTTTTCTCTGAATGAGTAGTACTGAATGACGTCGCTGGGAATCATGTGCTTACCTTTTGTTATTTTTGATCCTCCAACTGGGCGACTGCCTACCAGTTGGAATTTTTTCCCTTCTGTTGATTCATCTGCTTCTATTGGCACTCTTACCCGTTTTGCTGGATACCCTTTGTTTAGTGTGACTGAACCCAAAACAACAGTGCTTTTTAACTCATGTGAATAGACCTGGTACGATTATCTTAAAGGGTAAATTATGAATGTAAAAATAGGTGGCTTTTATTTTGCCTGCTTGTGGTCCATTTTTTGTTCTCCTCCTGGCTCTTGGTGTTGTAGGCAGGTACTATTTGTTCTCTGTATAAATAAAGTGTAATTGAATGCTGGAAGACCCTTAAAATACTCGTTCTTTCACACTCTAGGTACGGTCTATGAGACTGCAGGACACCTGTTCACATTCGCTCACCACATTGGTTCCTAATAATTAAGGCCAAAATAAAGATGAAACTTGTTCTTATATAATTGTCTTAAAGGTTTGAGTGTGTGCAATCACAGCTAATGATATTTACCATAATTAGGGAAGCAAATTAGGAGAATGTTATAACCTTCATATTTCAGTATTTATAGATAGATTTCTACTTAATTACAAAATAACATTGTTGCTAATGAGATTTTTTTTTTACAAAAACAAAGACAATTAACAATATTTTTTCTGTAATAAGTAAGTTGGCAATTTTAGTAAAAAAAATAGCTTTTTGCCTATGGCTATTTTGTTTCAGTGAAAAAGTTTGATATTTGGGAAACTTAAGGTAGCTCTTCATACCAAAACCACTTTTCCCTGTTATCAACAAATTTAAAAGAGTCTTAGTTATTCTAGAAATAAAAATCATTTGGATGGTATTTATATTTATGAAAAAATGAACAATGTTCCATTACATCTGGTCAAAACTCAATTACCAAATAAATATCCTACAATGGACTAGCCAAGCGGTGGAAGGAAGTGAAGTATAAATATCTGACTCTGCCCGTAAAAACCTTACAATCTATTTTGAAGAACAAGGCATACCAAGTAAACAACAGTTTATAATTAAGAGTTTAATACTATAGTTGACAATGCAAGAATAGAGAAGCATGACAATATTTTAATAGCACACAAATGACATTAAGAAAATTTAGTTGGAAAACATACTACATAATATTTTTAAATATTTAAAACATTCACAGTGTTTCCAGGGAACATATAAGGAGATGTAAAGGGATGTTCACAGTCTACTCAAAAGAGTGTATGCTTACTGCCAGGCACTGTAGGAGGTGCCAGGAAAGGATGTAACAAAGACATCATAGTGTGGTAGAGGATACACAGTAAGCACAGGTAACAACACATTCACATCGAGGCTTTGAAGTGCATAATGCTTCGGGAGTATCAGGACAGGGCATCAAGTCCCTCTTAGAAGGCAAGTCTATGAGAAGAGACAAGAACTATTCTCAGCAACTGAAGGTTTGCGTAGTTGCTTAGAGGGGCTGGTGTGAGTCACCCACCTGAAATCTTCCTTTGACAGGAGGGGGTTGTAGCCCTAGCCTAGCCCATTTACAATATAATGAAGTCCCCCAAAGAGGGGTTACTTTAGTCCCAGAATGGCCTTTACCAGGCCTTTTTAGACAAGCAGACACCTGAAGGTCAAACTATAGAGATTTAAGGACTGGCAATGATCTGTGCTTATATTCACTCCACTGGCTTTACTGTAATATGTGGAAAAGATTCACAAGTACCTGGTTCAAACAACATATTTTTTATAGAATTATTTAACATAAACTCAATTCAGTATAAAATTATGTAAGCTACCTTGACTAACCCTTTCTATTTACTACCCCCCCACACACACAAACACATACATATACACATTTTTTGGAGATAAAGACAAGGATAAAAGGTTACCAAATTTTAATCTCAAGGTAGGTGCTTACAATGGTCTATTGATTGCCTTGTCTAGGTCCATTGGTTACATTGCATATATAGATGATTTTTCTTTACCAAGATACCTCCTAGGCCAATTCCGTTGTTTCACACTTGCTGACAAAGGCTCTTGTCAGAGAAAAATTCAGAGGCTTCATTAAAGCGAACCTGCAAATGTTAAGACAATGCAGGGGTAACCCAAAGCCCTTCAGTAGAGGCAGGTAACATGACACATGGACAACTCACAGTTTTTACACTGCAGAGTGGGAAACCTCTTATCTGTTACTAACTCCTCTAGAGGCATTGCTATTCACCCCCTAACCTATATGCAAAAAAGCAAACCCAGATATGCTGATTTGAGATATGATTTGTACACTTGCAGTTTCTGCTAATTCCACTAATTTGATGTAGGTTGTGTGTTATGTAAATTTTGCAACCCTAATGTATTAATGCAAAATGAAAAACTGTAGAGACACCCAGTGGAACTGTAGGCAGACCTCATGTGTCACAACTGGAGTTAGAGTCTTAAATTTTATGCCCTTATGTTCTGGTGAAAGAAGTTTTAAGAAGATTACATAGGGAGAGAGAAAATGCAGCAAAGAGAAAGAAGCATAATATTTTGCTTTTGTTAAATCTCCAGCCTTGCAGAGGCAAGAACGTATTTCCCAAAGGATGTAAATTCAGTAAGATGCATGATGGTGCCATTATAGCACATCTTGAAAGGGGGGGGCCTGGGGGACCCTAAAGGTAGCTGCAGAAGAGTAAGGAGGATGGGTTACTGAACATGACATAGGAGGTGCCTACAGGGTCCCCCAGAGAAAATTTTGTCTAACTTCATTTAATCGGTTGTTTATGAAAATTACTTGCATGCACAAGCATTTTGTAAACAATATCAATTTAAATCTTTTGGTACTTTGAAAACACTTTAGAATAGGTATGCTAATACAACTACAAAAGAATAATACAATATAATCATTTAGAACATGAACATTGAAATAGAAACTGTATGTTACATCATGAATCTGTTATTCAATGCTTCTGTAAAGTTGGACGAGCTCTTTAAACTGTTTGATTTTCTTCATCTGTAAAACGAATTATAATACATCATTGACTTGTGTTAAAATCATAATGTATTTAAAATAGTTTAATGTCTAAAAATAGGTCTTAATATATGTGATTTTACCATTGAAGATTGTCTTATTGTCATATTTCTTATTGTCTCAGAAAACTTAGTCTATGTTTTTCTTACTTTATCAGTAATAAGAATTGAGCCCTTGCAATGTGACATATACTGTGAGGGATGCTTTTGATACAATGGTGAGCTGAAAAATCAGAGTCCATAACCTCTAGGAGTTTACAGTCCACTGAAGGAGATCAGCAAATAATCAATCAGTTACTAGAGAATAATAGAAGAAGCAAATTGATCAAAAAGTGATAGTAAAAATGTCTTAAGGGCATTTCTACTGAAATTCAGCATCAATGATTTCTGCTTGACTTACTATAATATTCAAATTTAAAATTTATAAAAAGAACTTTAGCATCAGAGAAAGAAAGGATGCTTAACATGGTTTATCTTACTATGAAGAACTTTGGAAATATCTAAAGTTACGGCAGCATAGAACTGCTTGAATATGTGTGTATGTGCACACGTGTATACACTAAGCAGTTATTTAAAATCATGTGATCAGATAATATTCATTAATATGGTCCTTCACATGTAAATAATAAAAATAGAATACAAAACAAACTTTGCAATATATATTAGTTTCATTTAGTTTCAACTCTGCCATTGCTCAATGAAACTTATCGACATGGAGGCAAAACAGGAAAAGATTGAGATCAAAGTAGAAAATGTATATATTTCTCTCTAGGTGATTAGATTATGAACTTTTTATTCATTTTGGGTTTTTCAGTGTATTCAAAGATTATTTATTATTTTACAAATTAAGAAAGTACATGTAAGAAATACCACACATTTTTATAGTCATAGCAAAACTGTTTCAAGTCATTCCTATTCTTCTCATTTCCAAGGGCATTAATTTTTCTTGAATCTGTGAATACTTCATTAATTACACTGAAAGGTTACTAAAGGGTTTTTCTACATTCTTCCAAATTCAGAGAATTTCTATCACACAAAAAACACAGTGACAGATCTGTGACACCTCAGGTAGATAACGACACTTTGTTGCTTCATTCGGAAGACTTGCACGATGCATTACCTTCCCTGTGGTTTCTTTTACTTTGTATTAAGGAGAGCTTTGGGAATTACTAAAACTGCTGAAACATCAGCTCTCTCCCCTGCGTCAGAGAAGAGGGAAGGGAATTAATGAAGAAACCCTACCACTGGGCGATCTAAAAGGGCAGGCCTGAGGCAATGTCAAGCTGTACAGCTACTCGAGTTTTCCAAGGTACAAATGGAGATTTTCTTTTTGTTGTTTTTTAAGAGACAAATCTTAAGATTATTATTTCTTTTTTATCCCTACTGATTATCTAAGGCTATGTTTTGCATTAAGGATGTTTGTGTTTTTCAGTACTTGTTTTGTTTTTTCTTTCGAACCCCATCATATTCCAATTTCAGGCATGGAAGAAACAAGGAAGTTAATTTTAGTGTCATCTCTTGTGAAAGCGCTTGATCTTTAATTACACCGTGGGTGCCAGGATTAAAGCTGGTATTGACCGCAATACTCAACCCCTTTTCACCTAGGTATAGAGTTAGCAATTTTCCCATGCAAAAATCAACCTGAATTTCACCAGGTTCCCTTGCGTTTCTTCATATGCACCTAGAATCCCCACATGTCAGACAGTGATTTTCCACTAAGAACCAATAGATAGTTTCTTCAATCAAATACATTTCATGGATTTATGAATGTGAACATCTACTGAAGATCTAACTTGGTATATTCTAAAGCTAAATCCTTAATTGTTTTATTCTTTGAATGGGGGGAGAAATGTTTTCTCATTAGAGTTCCTCATAGACATTTGGTAAATATAAGATACTGTTACTGTCTATATATAGAACTCTTAATGAAAAGGTTTAAATATTTTCTCAAATGTCCTGGAAATTGCTGGTGGTACTTTCAATAAATGGTCAATAGTGAATGAAACTG
Source organism: Mormoops blainvillei (assembly GCA_004026545.1). Classification (NCBI taxonomy): domain Eukaryota; kingdom Metazoa; phylum Chordata; class Mammalia; order Chiroptera; family Mormoopidae; genus Mormoops; species Mormoops blainvillei. The sequence goes on along the minus strand of PVJD01001695.1, from coordinate 125,132 downwards.
GAGGGCACACAATGTATCATAGAAATGTACACTCGAAACCTATGTGATCCTATTAACCAATGTCACTTCAGTAAATTTAATTTAAAAATTTTTTTAAATTATAATTTGTCTATTCCAAACCAGACAACCTGAAATAGAAGGACAAGTTCAGATTATCCCAAAATGACAAGTAATTTCTGGCAGTGGCTCAGCATCATAGAATTATACTTTTCTAAATATGTGGTATTGCTACCTTTGTGGAAAGTAAAAGATCTGACTTTAATGCTTCTCTAGAGATTCAAGCTCACAGGGGTTGGCAGTGAGCCATGTCCTGAAAATCAGAGTTGCCGTGATGATCCAGAGAAAAGTTAGATAATACAGCTCATGACACAGGGCACAAAACAGGAGTGACTGTCAAGTGTCCTATGTTTCAGCTAAACTCTGTGTGTAATTGCTCACTTCCCTACATTTAACTAGTTTCTTGGTGTGAACTTGAGAATGTCGGAATGTTTTACTCACCTACATGACAACCATCACTGCTACTCTTTACATAGAGAATGAAGGAAATAGACCTGAATAAATCCTAGACATAATCCTAGAATTTGAAGATGTAGTATCTTTGTCTTGCAATCAGATAAAGTTTTCAAGAGAGAATCCAAAAAGTGAAAATATTGGGGATCTACAATTACAGGACTGGGTTTCAGACTCAGCCCTACCATCTGCCAACAGGGTGAAAACAGGCAATTGATTGACCTCTCTGAGATATAATTTACTTACATTAATATTAGAATAATAATTGAATTTTTTACAAGCATATGAAGATTGAACAAATCAAGTTTTTACTAGATATTTGTGGAAGATTAATGTCCATCACCCTCAGGAATCTACAGATAAGAATGAGGTCTTTATGGCAGATTCCACAAGATTTCCAACGTCCATGAAGACAAAGCATCACCAGGCATTTCTGAGAATACCAACCTTGCTCATGCTTTTGGCCAATTACATTGGCCCATGTAGTTGACACAGATATTGCTACTGCTCTTTGTGGGATATTCTTTGTCTTCCAATCTAACAGCCTGAATCCCAGCGCTACCAAAGCTGCAATATCAAAGCTGCTATAATGCTACAGAGTTATTTTTCATTTTCCCTGTGATGCTGAATTTCATGCATAAATGAGCAGAATCATCCTTTTTCAGCAAGCAATGTGTTGTATCATTCACCACTGTCTCAAAGCAATATCGCTTATTCTCTGACCCTTAAATAGATTCTAGAGAAAAGAGACACCTTAAATTTATTCCAGAAGCTATTTCTTTCTGTTAAGAATCAGATCTATTTCTTGTATGTGGGCTAGAGAACAATGTCCATATTGTATTTCACGTCTGCACTTTTTCTCCAGGGAGGGAGATAAAACTTTAAATTCCATAGACCATATGCAAATCTCCCATATAGATAAGTGCCTTAAGTTTCAGAAACCCAGCAAAATTTATGTAAGCTTTTTCTACATTCCTTGCACTACTAGAAACCTCTAAAAGACAACAAAAATGTATGTTATCATTTGATTGAGGAATTGTATTATTTAGACCCAGCTGATCTAAGATATTTTTTATCAGTTTCATAATAAAGTGACAATTTGTGGTTATGGGACATTATTTACACATGGATGCCATTTGTAATTATACTTAGTGAATTCATTTAAACATTTGGGAACTTAGGCTTCAAAATTGTGGTATTAATCTAAATCCTTTTTTATGTTGTATGGTTTTCTTAGCAAAAAAAAATTAGTTTGTTTCTCAGTTTCTCAGACACTGAGAGCTTCAAAGATAAATTCAAAATGATTTAAGACATTATAAATAAATGGATTTCTTGACAGAAGGGTTAAAGGAAAGAAAGGAAGAGGCTTCACTATATACACTTGGGAGACAAAGACGGGCTTAGAGAACCATGTAAGCTGTCAGCAGATCTTTGATTAGAGTGTGGACAGGCAGGCTTGCGTTGGCCATATTTGGCAGCCAAGTATAATTGGGATAGTTGACCAACATCAGTGAAACATGTATCACTCCAACTATAGTTGTCAATTATTTATTGAGGAAAAGACAGAGTTTATTCGATTCAGGAGTGGTATATCAAAATGAGAAGAAACCTTCCACAAGTGGGTACAACCAGGGGATAATTCAAATATCCTTGAATTAGAGTTATTGTAGCAAGGAAAAAGATAAATTAAGCATAGCCTACTTGTAAAATATTGTACCTCAGTGACAGCAATTTGTTTAGAAATAATAATGAGACATAGAGGAATCAAAAAAACCTCTCATCATGAGTAAAGGAACAGCAAGTCCTTTAGAAAAACAGCTTATTAGCTGAAGCAAGAGTTTTGAGCAGCCTAGAAAGAAGCTCCTTTCTCTCCCAAATTAAGCATGGACTAAGGGAATGAGGACTTTAAAATATCTGTGTGCTTGTCCTAAAGATAGCTGAGGGGCAGACAGCAGCAAAGAACTGGCAGAAAGGTGATTATTTTAGTGAAAGACTCCTAGGAATTTATCGTCAGGAAAATCCCTCCTCCTGGAGAGGACCAGCAAACAGGCTGCTTTGGGGATGTCTGTTTAATTAAATTAGTCATTGTCCAATATAAAAATAATGTGCCTTCCTTCTGAAATTTTTGAAAAATATTCTCAAGTACAAAGATGATAACAGCAGCCATGTTAAACATCACTACTCAGTGAAAATCATGTTAATAATTGACACATTTCCATCCAGGTTTTTCTTTATATGTGCCTTTTACAACATAACATTTATAATTCGGTATCCTGCTTTATTACTTCGAATTATAGCCTATGTTGTTTCATATTATTAAAAATTGACTATACATCATTTTAAAATAGAATTATATTATGGCTTGATGAAACTGTTGAGTTGTGGTTGAACATTTACCTAGTATTTGATGTTTGCTGTTAGACATAATGTAGATATATGTGTGCATCATTTTCAAAGTTTTTTTTCCTAAAATATTTTCAAACTTGTAGTAGAAAGGTGAAGTGATGAAACTAACTTTTGTTGGGCATGTACTGTATACCATCAACTTCTAGGTATTTATTAGGAATGTCATGGGGATCCCAATTTAAACCCAATTTGTGTCTATGACTGAGATTCAGAAGTATGTGCCTGTCAGTCTTTCAGAAGCCAAGCCTTACCTGTTAGCCAATTTGCAGGAAGGACTGAAGAGGCCTCATATAGAGTATTCATTCTTAGGGACTGTTGGAGATCGGGGCAATTCCCTCAAGTGATTCATATTTATTGCTCTAATATGTGTCCCGGTCCAGTCCCACAGCCTGTTAAAAGGTGATGAGAGTAAATAAAAGCAAAGTACTATTTCTTTAAAATTGTGCAGATAGCTGGGAAGAGTTAACATAAAGGGAAGAAAGTTGACTCAGCTTCTGAGCAAACTCCCAGCACTGGCACTTAAGATCTTTAGTGCAAAAGTGTCGAGCAAGAGGTAGCAGACCCCAGCAGGAGCAGAGTGTCCAGAAGAAGTCAAAGTGTTGCCTTCTTGAACAGGGCACATTCCTGCCTAACATTGGCTGGGCATGGCTGGCTTTTCTAGAGCAGAAAGAACAGCCATGTCCAGCAAACGAGTGGTGTCCAATGAAAGCAACAGATGTCTAGCAGAAGTGGCAGGAGAGCCCCCAAGTCACCTGACACAGTGGATTAGCCACCAGATGTTTAAAGAACAAATGAGACGTGACCTAAAGAGCCACATTAATTCTTGGGAAGAAAAAAGGTAAGACTTTGCAAGAAGCTTGGGTTCTGTATTAGAAGGGGAAGGGGGTGCAAAAACATAGAAAGATCTATGTCATGTATTAATGTATTTAAGCCTCTTGGATACAGCATCAGCTAAGCTCAGAAAGTTAAAGAACTGTCCAAGTTACCAAAAGGAGAGCACATGTATGAGTTTGAAGGTAAAGTGAACTGTACTTTGAGAAATCAGTATTGAATAGTTCCATTAGTTAAATAGTATGGATGATAGTTGAACAGGAGGAGCTGTCCTTGGATCTAACATATGAGCACATTCCTCTGGTAGACACTAAGATAAATAGAAACTCATTCAGTGTCAAATTACGATTTCTGAGATGATGCCACTGATGTGGAAAGCTGCTTACCGTCATTTATGGATTTTGACATCTTCTCCAAGTGGTCATGGACCCTTTGTGTGGGCTTACTATCTCCTTGGAGGCAGAGAAAGACCAAGAAAGCTCTCAGGGCAGTAGGCTGCCTGAATTGTCATCACATAATCCTATTCTTACAGGTATTCATTAAGCAAAATGAGCCCTGATGTTTCTTTCCTTGCAGATGGAAGTAACTAGAACTATATAGGCTATGTTGATTGATAAACATTTCATTAATTTTCATCGTCCCATCCATGTAGATCAGCAATACCCTAGACATTATTCAGGCAGTTCAAAGCTCAAAAAAAAAAAAAAATCCCCTTTATTTAACAAAAATCCATCTCATTTAGATTTATTTGTACTTTTTATTAACATCCCCAAATTTTTTCTCAATCAGTCCCCCAAGGTATCATGAGCTAGGTCAGTGGTCTCCAAACTTTTTAATAAAACTATGTATTCTTTAGTATATCTTTAGGTTGACATTTTAATAGTTTTCATAAGATTAATATTAATAAAATATGTAATTCTTCTCTGAATCTAATTTAAATATATCTTCATCAAAATTTAAATGGGCTGATTCAGCTACTTCAGTTTATGGGGAATGTTTGCTGCCATATAATTCCAATAATAAGTCAGACCTCATTGTCAAACCATCTGTCAGCTCAGATTTTGTAAGAAATATGACCTGTGAGGGTTTTCTTTTCTAATTCAAAGAAATGAGTTCTTATGAATTCTATGAGAATTATCTCATTTCAAAAATATAAAACTAAGAGATAGATAAATATAGATAGATGATAGATAGATAGATGATAGATAGATAGATAGATAGATAGATAGATAGATAGATAGATAGATATAGACAGACAGGCAGACGAGAGAGAAACAATCTTGCCATGAGTATGTTTCTCACGTAAAACGAGTTAGTATTTCTTACAGAACCTCTCCTTGCTTTTCTTTCAGGTACTCTTGGGAAGCTCTGCATTCTTGAATAGCACATTTTGGGGGTTGTTTTGTTTTGTTTTGTTTTGTTTTGTTTCTGGACAGCATTTTGCACACCTGGTCAACACACTGAAAGCGTGAAAGCAAGACAGGTTGTGTGAGAGGCCGATGGGGTCTTCTAAGATGAGAGCAGAGGTATAAAAAGGCAGTAGAGTGCAGATGCCATTCTCTGGAAGACACATATTGGGGAAGAGTGAAAGCCGAGGGCCTGGGAAATGATTTTCTAAAGACGGTCTGTCTGGAAAGTCTCCATGCACTTTCAAGTGTGTTACCCAGTGTGAAAATCGCTGAGTTAGTTGTATTGATCCACACCTATTTTTGTGGACTCCTATAGTTTTCCACTGAGTTTTATTTACAGTGAGTTACTGTATTTGGATAAAATGGAGAAAGCGTTCTCATAACTCAGGCTTTTGAACCTCAACTCTGATCTTGACTTATCTCACTCTTATAGTTGCAAAAAAACTTGTCTCTTTCTCCCAATGTCTTCCCAGATTCACTGAGTTAATATATTTTATTAAATGTTACAGATATTATTAATAAAAGTATTACCTGAAAGTTGGCATACAGATTACAATGTGAGCTTCAATTATGTGTGTGCATATGTCAGAATAATGCTTTTTATTCCAATGATTACAAATCTGTCTTCAACTTAGAAGTCTTTGGAAATCTTTTTTTTTTAAATGTAATAGGTGGGCTTATTTCTAGAATTTCTTATTTAATTGATATGGTGTGAAGACTAGGTGTAAGCATTGTTTAAAAAAAAAAATTAAGTGAGCCCTGGCTGGTGTGGCTCAGTGGATTGAGTACCAGCCTGCAAACCAAAGGGTCACCGGTTCAATTCCTAGTCAGGGCACATGCCTGCATTGCAGACTAGGTTTCCAGTAGGGGGAGCATGAGAGGCAACCACGCATTGATGTTTCCCTCCCTCTCTTTTCTCTCCCTACCTCTCTCTCTGAAATAAAATGAATAAATAAATAAACAAACAAATAAATAAAATATTTAAAAATAATAAAGCGATTCAATGTGCAGCTAGTGTTGAGAAGTACTGCTTTAGTCATGGCACATTCTAAAAAGAAAATAAAAAGACCTAACACAACAAACTGTATGTATCATTAGTAAAAGGTCCCTGAGTTACCATACCCTTCAAACTTATATTTCTCTGTTTACCAAAGCAGTTCAAAAATACAAGTTAAGTAATCATTTAAAGAATCATTTGGAAATGGGATTAACCCCATATATGCATTATTGAGATAGCTGAAGATTACTGCTTTAAGCTTCCAAGTTTATATAAAAATCTGTTCTAAACCAAATTTACTAAGGTTACAAGGGAATACCTGAGAAATAAAGTAATTTAACAGAATTTTCAACAAATTTTTATGTACTTGTCAGGTAGTTTTGAGTTTACTGGACAAAAAAATTTCAAATAGGAAAAGGTGGATAAGGAGCTATGGAGTTTAGATCACTAAATATTTACAATTCTAAAAAAATACTGAGACAGCCTCATAGTTGTCTGTCTTCTTTAAAATCGTCCTGATCAAGAACCTAAAGCAAAGGTCATGGTGTAACCATGAGGACTTGTAACCCACCCCATCATTCTTTTGACACATTTCTGTAAATGCTCACTCTGACTAATATGTAGCTTGTAGATGAACAGCGTGTTCAAAAAATATAGACTCCAACCTTCAGGCATCCCAGCGCCTGGAGATTTACTTGTTGAACTTCAAATGAAATGCTCACCAGACCATCACTTGACCAGTTTCAAGGTCTTGATCAAAATAGACTGTGATGGTCTGCACATAATCCCCTCCACAGAGAACTCTCAATCTCCTCCCCTTGATCTCTTTGTTCTGCTTTCCCTCTCCCTCCTTATAAAGCCTCTGCCTATACTGAGATGGGGCGATGAGCTTTGAGGCGAGAGTCCTCGTCTTCTCAGGTGACTAGCACGTGAACACACCTCTTCCTCACAAACAACTGTCTCATGAGTTTGGCTTTTGTTGCAGCAGACAGCCAACCTGTTTGGTAACAATGGTCCAACCTATATCCTTCTAGTAAATAGGTTTTTACTCAAGTGGTTTCTTCTAAATGCAAACTAGTATGGATAAACTTGTAATATATATCCTTCAATGGAAATACTAATTATTTTCACTGGGAGCATTTTAAGAAGGCCAAAATGAAGGCACTTAAAAAAAAAGAAACCACTTTCTACCATCCTCCTCCAGAAAGGAAAGCTATTTGGAGGTAAAGAACTTGGGGAATAACAAAAGTTAATTGCCAGTTAATGCAGAAAAATTATGCAAAAGCATGAATGAAAAACACTTTCATACCTTGTGCTTGTTTTACAGGGCTATATCATTTTTCTTAGCATTGTTCTAAATTAGCTTGGTCTACATCACCAGTACTCAGATTTAGAATGTTCCTCGAAATGTAAAACAATAGTAATGACTCTGACCTATGAATTGGATCAAAAGAAATGTCTCAGGGAGAAGAGGGGCAAACTGAAAAGGGAGTTAACATTTTCCTGAACTCTTCTGAAGCTGATTAGAACAATTAGGAAGTTAAATTATTCTGTTCTTCTTATGTGTGAATGCTGTTCTGACTATTTTGAAATAAAAAATTTTAAAACAGCTATTTTGCATTTAGGAAACATTAAAATTAGTAGGTTTGATATCACCACTCACCCTATATACATGGTATAGGACATGGTACAAGTTCATATTATATAGATGGTTCAACTGGTAGTTTCCTATTTTAAATTATCAACAAAGTTACATTTAGTGTGTTACAGTCAGACTTTTGTTATATTTATTTATTTCTGTAAAGTCATCTAACAAAATCTGTTCATGTCTTGTTCTTATGCTCTTATAGGAATTCAGCTGGACCCCAGCTACCTCCTGAAGCATCTTGGAATCTTACTCTCAGTGAAAGAGGTTGTGAATCTCGACTAATACAGGATTTCAGACAATGATATTATTCTGAAGACATGCTTTAAAAATAACCTAATTCTAGTGAATCTTTATTTAGAAAACCCATAACATTTCAGACTAGTTTTGATTTATGAGAAAAAATAAGACCCTAAAAGCCACTCAAAACCACCAAGGATCCAAGAAAAAATCTCAACATGACCACTTTTGCCATTATTTCAAAATCCAAAATCTCAACAAAGTTAATGGTTTCAATGTATTCTGGCAATGAAAAAACTTAGACCCCTCCTTGTTATTTGTAGTATTGGCAAATTGCCATCAGAATAACATTCATTCATTAACTCATTCAACTGCTCTTTTTTTGTTTAACAAATATTTATTGGATACTGTAATAGATGATGGAAAGACAGAGAAAAAGGAGATGGGAAACCTCCATTTCATTAGTTCCCAGCATACTAACTGACTGGGTCAGCAGAATTTTAAGATCTCCAAGACTATACATACACTGTAAAATCCTTACTTTTTGAATGCAGGCTGGATCTATCAATATAATGGGATATCACTCCCATGTTTATATCATGTTAATTGCAAGAAAAAATGCAGACGTAATTATGGCCCTTAATCAGTAGACTTTAAGTGAATGAAAGGGGAGATAGTCTTTGGTGAGACTGACCTAATTAGTTAAAGGAGACAAGAAGCAGTAGTAGGCACTTTTCTAATGGCCTTAAAAGAATAAACTGCAGTGCTGTGAGAGGGAGAGACTAAGAGCAGCCTGTCTCCAGGAACTGGCAGGGGAATGGTAGCTTCATCAAGCAACGTCATGGAAAGGAATTCTGCCAAAAAGCAATGAGCAGAAGAGAATGCTTAGTCTTGGTTGAGGTTGTAACCCCAGTTAACACCTTGATTTCAGTGTGTTGAGACCTTGAATAAAGGACTAAGCTAACCTATACCTGGACTGCAGACATGCAGAAACTGAGGCGTAATAATTTCGGTTGGTTTAAGCTCCTAATTTTGTGGTAGTTCACTATATAGCAATAGATAACTAATACACAGCCTAACATATCAATGTAATAAAGTGCTAAAAATACTCTGAGAGCCATGTGGCAAATAGGGGAGGCACAAAAGGAGAACTCGTACAATCTTCTTGACAGGATAAATGAATAGGTAACTGTAGGTTGGCACATAAAATTTGGTTGTATCTGAAACATGCATTTCCTAAGTAGCTATTACTAGGTGTTGAAAACACAAATGTAAGAAAGCATGTTCCTAGGCATTAAGCTGCTAAATTACTGAGATGTGCAAGGTAGGACAGTGCATGAAGCAGGGACCACCCCTACAACAAAGATAAGCTAGTGACAGCGGAGCGTTATTGGGAGCTCATTATACAACAGCCTCTATAATAAGTGGTTAGTATGTATTATCTTATTTAATACTCAAAGTAACATAATGATGCCATGGCTATCATTATCCCCAATTTATAGATGAGAAAACTGAGGTGTAAATTAAGTAAGTCGCCCAGTGCCTTGCAGGAATTTACTGGCATGATTTGGACTCAATCCTAAATGCTCTGACTGTGGAGTCCCTGCTTATAATCATAATGCTATAAAAGTATAGAGTGGTATAAACCAGTTTTGCTTTAGATTTTCTGTTGTCAATTGGATAAAAAAATATTGACCACTTCTGTTCCCTTGTGGTTAATGTATCATTAAATCATTTGCCTTAGAGAAACAAGTGATGATAAGAATATGTGAGAGTAAAAAAAAAATGTAATTATATCCTGGAACTATGGTGGACACATTAATAAAAGAGTTATTGAATGAGAAAAACACTAAAGGTACAGTGGGTGAGAAAGATTACAAACCATAAAGTACAATCTGGAACAAATATCTTGAAACTATTCTAGATGTTATACCTAAATATATTATAAAAGCTATTAATTTAATGTTGCAATATCTTTTGCATGAAATTAATAAATGTCTAAGTGATGAAATTAAGAGTTGCAAAATCTCTTTATATGTCAACTAAATTTTCAGTTTTTCTGCAATGAAGGGGTTACAAACAAAGTACTCCATCTCACTCTGAGTAAAAAAGCTTAATTTTATCCAAAATGAGTGTTATAGAAAGAAAAGTTTACTATTAAATTCTGTGATTCTATTCTATACATTCAGTTTTACAATGTGTGTTATTAATCATTTCAATTCTAGTGGGCAACAGGGTGAATTTCTTAATTTTCAAATACCAGTTGTATCAGTGTTAATGGGTGTATAAGTATTTTTACAGAAATCCATTATTCAATATCCTTGCAATTAAAATGTCTCCTATTAATACAGAGGAATAAAACATATGTGTAAGATATTTTTCACTCCTTTTACATTCTATTCCCTATGAAGTTAATACAAAAATTTTCTTTGATTCACATAGATATAGTTGAAACTCCCCACACCTGGTTTTTAAGAAATATTTTATAATATTCATTGTTCTGTCCCATGCAGTTATAAATAGGAGTGCTTGGGTTTGTCATTTTTTTCTTTTTTCTTTTTTTGGGTTTTTTCTTTCAATTTCTTTTTCTTTTTTTAGGAGAAAATAGGATACTTCACCTCTGCACATGAACTGAAACAGAGAAAAAAATTGCCCTTTTCTGGTGTCATTGACACATGGTTTTGTTAAAGTTCAGACCTTATTTGTAATTCCTCTCTTGCAATTAAGTTTTCTTGGGAACTTTTTAATTAAATGATTTCCAATATTAAAAAGAAGACAATGACAGGACTAAGACATATTGAAGGTGTGTTCTTGACACTTAGAAATCTTTTTATGTTAAAAAGCACTGAGTTTCATTACTGGTGAATTAGAAAACAAATTTCTAGTGCAGTGACGTGTTTTCTCAGGAATTTATACATACATCTTTAAAGTTCTAGGTGCTAAGGACACAAATAAAAATATAGCATGGATGTTGCTGTCGAATAGCTTAATTTGATGAATGGAATTAAAAAATACAGAGAATACTATGAACAGGTAATTTCAACATGGAATGATAATTCCAGGATGATTTATACACATAGTATAGTGAGATGACTTTAGATAAATGACACATAAGGCTTCAATATGGTAAGAAAAGTACCATACTTTTTATTAGTGAATGGTGAAATGATACGTATGGTGAGTCTCTCAAACTGCGGAGATTAGAGTGAGTTGAAATTTATGTCAAACCACAGTACTGCAATTACCAGCAAAGATGATGGCACAAGTGCACTATAACAGGTGAGTTTTTTGATGGTTTTGAGAATTGTTTTGCCTTACAAACCAGTGATAATGATGCTTTATTCAATTATTTTTCAAAATGTATTAAAATCAAGAACATTAAAATACATTCATACAATAATTCAACACTTGGACACTTTTATCAACACAGAAATGCATTTTTGTTAGATGCATAACACAACTAAAATATCTATTGTTTAAACTAAAAATGAATTCTTCACAAGAGGATCATCTCATAGGCTGTAGGAAGAAAGACAATAGATTATCCGTGCTAAATGGAGAGACATGTTATTGTGTAGACAGTCAGTTGGAGCACCAGGGAGTCTCCCCCATTGGCCAAGATGGTGGCAAGGGGAGGTTCTACACTATAAATATGAATGGATAGAACTCCTAGCATGACAAGCTAGCTACATTATGGATTAAAAAAAAAAAAAAAAAACAGTCCTCCCCTCCTTATTCCTATTGTAACTGTGAACTTGAGTAGTAGGGGAAGATGGTCTTTGAGATGGGGGTCCACCATTCACCCAGGTTGCACAATACCTGAATAAAACCTCTTTCCTTTTGCACCAGCACCTGCCTCACAAGTTTAGCTTTCATCGTGGCAGGCAGCTGAAACTCCATCTGTTTGTGTGCAGGTGTTACGAGAAGACATCTGTAATTCACATTTTGGTGGTTTGGGTAAAGCAAAGAGGAACTGGGTATTCCAAAAATTATGCTCCTTTCCTGAAATCTTCTAACTCCATAGCCTAGTAAATACAATAATTTTATAATTGGTTGAACAAGCCTACTTAAGACTAAATTTGTAAAAAAATTAACCCACTTGTCTTGGTGTTAGTGGAAGGAGAATAAGAGTTGATAATACATTAAATAGTCTTACCAAACTACTTTTCACCACTTCAGAATCTTCTGACTACTTTAATAATAACATGCCTTGAGAACTCTGTTAACATGGAACTATTTTAAATTATTAAAAAATTCACAAATGGAAATTTTGTGAACCATAAACACAAGGTATAGTTGGTTGAGAAAAAGCTTAGGGCATATTAGCAGGGCAAAAATGATTATCACAATTTCCCTAATGATAGCTCCTGAAGGCTGAATTTCAAGGAAGTTCCTACAAAATGTGACCAAGGATACAAAAGAGCAGAGAGGTGTTCCAAGTCCTACAGAAATTCTGCCTAAGTAAGGTGAACAGGAGAAAAGTAAGGAAGCCCTTTATGTCCCTGCTTCAATTAGATACTGGGCCTCTGCCATTCTTACTATCTCCACAGTACTTGACTTATTGATGGGGCACTTGATTAAGTTTCCTGCATTCCCTACATCAGGAAAGAACCTTCGTCATACCACTGGGAAAAGGTTTTCACTTGCAGCCAATCCAAAAACATCATAAGTATTTTATTCATCAAACATCTTTTTATACTACCTACTGTGTCCAAGGTGCCTTGGAGAATAAGGGAAAGTCTGAGGGCAAACCCATTATTGATTTGTAGAACACAATTGTTATAAATACAAAGCATATGAACACATTTGTAATACAACATATGCAAGAAGTATTGTCCCAAGAATGGAAAAAGTACAATTCTAATAAAAAACTGAGTGACTTCAGGTAAGGTATCAAATTGTACTCTTACAAAAGTAGTGATATGTAAAACATAAATACAGATTTGACAACCATATATAAATTTTAATATTCCATGAAAATTTAACTGACCATATACATTTCACAACTTAACACGTTTTTCTGTCCAGTGGCCTTTGACCTTTAGATATGCGTATATTGTGCACTGCTGCTCCAAATTGGTTGATTCAGTCTTCAATGCCAGCCATCATACATCAAAAAAAGTTTCCTTGTCCATTCAACAATTAATTACTTCAATTTTTTTTTTAAAATCATGAACAATACTGAACAGAACAACTTTGGACATGGTCCATGATATTTCTGTGTTTAATTTTTGACAGTCTTATGGAGTAAAAATGATATTACTTTGTTGTTTTAATTTGTATTCTATTAATGATATTGACATGCGCCTATGTGTGTTTGTCGCATTTGAGTATCTTTTCACATATAATGCCTCTTTTGTTAATCTGCATTTCTGTAGCTGTTTCTCTTTTGCTATTGATTTGTATGAGCCATTAATACATTGCAAAAATAATGTACTTTTGTTATACGTGTTGACAATTTCTTTACTCAGTCTACATCTTTCTTCCCTTTATGTTAACATTTTTCATACTGATATTTTTAATGCTAGTCTAGTAATGTTTATTAAATTGTGTTCATTTTTTTTCTTTGTTCTTGTGTGAGAATTCCATACCTACCATAAGGCTATAAAGACACTTTCTTGTTCTCCATTAAAAGTATAAAATTTTCATTTGAAATTTATGCCTTTAATTCATCTGGTAATGATTTTCATTTACGAAAACATAAGAATCTTTTTTGGCTGTTCCTTTGTTTATTTGTCATCTGGATAAACAGTTGTCTCATTGCCGTGTTGAATCGGCTTTTTTTCCAAGTGATTTAGAAAGTGCTGTTTGTCATATTTCCAGTTGTCATATATGAACGGTCTGCCTGTTCCTGTTTCTGTTGTGTTTCATATTTCAGTTGTTGAACTTTGTTTTAAAGCAGCAATGCATTATATCACAGAACTTTAAGATATTGATATATCTTAATATCTGCAAAGTAAGATAAATTAAAAATATTCATACAGAGAGGTTTTTCTTGTTAATTTTTATATTTATTATTGATTTCTTACTGAGTTGAAGTAGGTGCAGAGGATATATCATATCATTTCTTTGATATTTGGGGGAAATTCCTATGTAATATAATAGTTGATCAATTTTTATAAAGCTTCCAATGTGTAGTTCAGTGAAACATGTATTCCATAATTGTTCATTGCTTGAGTCTGTATATGTTTAAGGTTAAACTTCTTAATTACCTTATTCAAATATTCTATAGTTTTATTAATTTTTTCCTATTGATTCCTAGGAGGAAATAAAATCCCCAACTATGTTGGACAATTTGTCAATTGTTCTTGGTAATTTTGAATTTTTTTTTAGCTTTTTATTGGAGGTTATTGAAATAAGTAATACAAGTTTAGGATCTTAGAATTGCCTCATGGGTTGAACCTTTGACCATCTCATAGCAATCATCTTTGGGAAATAATACTTTTGTATTAAAGATGAAGTCTGTCTGATAATACTATCACTTATCCAGCTTTCTATTGCTCAATACATACTCAGTCTATCTTTAATCATTTTATTTCTTACTTTTTTGTTCCTTGATTTTAGATGTGACAATTATAGAGACTGTCCATTCTAAAATTCTTTTCATTTCTAAGTTCAGTCAGCTTGTATTAATTATGAAAATTATGTTAATATTTGTTTCCTACACCTTATTTTGTTTTATATTTATGGTGTTTTGATAGATATGCTTTTTGTTATGCTGTTCTTTCTTGCAAATAAGTGTATTTTTCCATTTTTTTCTAAACTCTTTGTAATGTCTATATTCTGTATGAACTATTTCACTGAGTTAACACCAAAAATTGAAATCATTAGCCATTCCACAAAATGCCAGAATCTTAGATTGACTTAACTTTAAGCAATCCCTTTGACCGGACGCATAACGCTTTAGTAAGTATCATTAGTGAGTTTTGAACATTCTGTTACAATTCAAATATAACCATTAATTTACTTTTCTTAAATTCATGATCTTTTCCTAAGTTTAATTTTCTTCTTTCCAAAGTACTCCTTTAGCACTTTCAGGAAAAGCCTTTTGATGTAAGCTGTATTAGCTTATTTTCTTTGAAACTTTTGTATTATTTACTCATTTTGGAATCATAGTTTATATAGTTCTAAAATTCTATGTTGTAAGTTACATTTTCTTAACTCTTTGAAGATACTATTTAATTACCTTCAGATTTTTACTATTTCTTTTAAGGGTGACTGTTGATTATTTTTTATATATATTTGTGAATGTTTTATTAACTTACTTGGTATTTGGTCTTTGCTTTGGTGATTTTTTGATTTTGGTGATCTAGATGTGTTGATTTAAAAATATTTCTGCAGCCCTGTCTGGTGTGGCTCAGTGGATTGAGTGCCAGCCTGAGAACCAAAGGATTGCCGGTTCAATTCCCAGGCAGGGTATCTGCCTGGGTTGCAGACCAGGTCCCCAGTAGGGGGTGCATAAGAGGTAACACACATTGATGTTTCTCTTCCTCTCTTTCTCCCTCCCTTACCCCTCTCTAAAAATAAAATAAAATAAAAATCTAAAAAAAAAAAAATTCTGCAAGTTTTTTGACACTCTTTGAATGTGGAACAGACTTACTGTCTGAATTCTATCTGTGAGAATACTGTAGAAGAGGATGGTCCCCCCCAGTCCCCTAAGCCCCTAGCACAGAGAAATATCAGGGCTCCTAGGGCCTGAGTACTGTTACCCCCACCCTTACCCCTTTCTTTCCTTCCCTTCCTGCAGGACTGAGCCACTCTCGGGTGGGGCAGTGGGTTCCAGCTCAGCTCACACTAAAAATGTAAGAACTACAAACAAAATTTATATTTAAATTAAGTTTTGTGTCCTAAAAAAAAAAGTCAGCAGCTCTCATCTTACTTTGTCTTCTTTTTGGATCACTTGTTCTGGGGGAAGTCAGGCCCCCTTTCGTGAGGATTCGCAAGCAGTGCCGGAAGCAGTCCCGCGGAGCAGAGCTTGCCAGGGAACAGTCCGTACTCGAGGTGGACCCAGCCCCACGGAAACCTTCAGAGGCCTGTAGCTTTGATTGACATCGTTTCTGCCAACTTTTAAAAGACCTTAAGCCAGACCCAGTCCACGATTTCAGATTTACAAAAACTGTGTTGAAAATAAATGTCATTATTTCAAGCAAATGTCATTATCCCAAGTTTTGGGATAATCTGGGGTAATTTATTACATAGCAATACATAACTAATACACTAAGTATGCATCAGGTATGCATTAATTAACAATAGCCTTGGGGACTAAAGATTATCCTCTTCATCAAATCTAGAAATTTCTCATGAATTATCACTTTCAATTTTACCTCTCCTGCATTATTTCTGAACTTTCCTTTTGTAACTCGTAATAAATTAACTCTGAATCAATAAGAGCCCTGATCATCCAGATACCTTATTTTTTTAATATAGTTTTCATGTCTTTGTCTCCCATGCTTTATTCTGTAGAATTTCCTCAGTATGGTCTTCTAGGACACTATCTCTTCTTCATGTTATTTTAAAGTCATTTAAAATTATTTAATTTTTTTAAAGATTAAAAAATAATAATGATTTGCTTACAGAAATTCTAGATGATTTGTAAAAATTTTCCACTGGCTTAATTTTGAAAATGTTTTGTTCTTGGCTAAAGTTTTGCAATACTTGCTTTTATGCATCCCCTCATTTTATATGCCTATTTTATAGCCTCCTTGTTACAGTTTTATTTTTAAGGCTCTTCCCACCGTTTATTATAGTTCCTGATTCATACTCACGCTGCTTCCCTCCCTCACTTGTCAAGTTGGTTCAGACTCAGCTCATCCTCAGTAGGGCTTTATATGTATGTCAATAATGAGTATATAAACCTCTATAATGATTTCATTTCTGTTTCTGATGAGCACTCCAGGCTTATCTTTGGTCAGGGACCACTTAAATTTATTTTTATATGCAAAGTTTTTGGTTTGGGTAGTTCATACTTCAATCTCAGAGGAAATATAATTATAAATTCTTAGGAGAAGCTCATTTTCTACCCTGATCCCCTCCTGAATAAGATAAACATTCTGTACTGGAAGGCATTTTGAGTGTCCTGGCTTGCTATATGCTCAGTGTTAACAGTCTACTCCAGCTAAATTAGGTGTGGGGATCTCTCTTGTTCTCTCCATATAGGTATTAAAACCCACTTCCTTAATAAACATAAAATTTATTTAATAGTTTTTACTCTCCTAAAATAAAATGGAATACCCCAGCAGCTAATTTCTGTCAGTTACTGAGTTAGCTATAGCGAATATTCAAGAGTGGGAGGTGAGACTAATGGGTTACTTTTAATTCTGTGCTATGTCTCAGTCCCCACGACTCCTCATCTCTTCTGCTCAGGTGTGTCCTGGAGTTTTTTACTTCATTTGATTTAACAAAGGCTGCCACAAAGAGAGCTCTGAAAAAGCTCAATGCTTAGGCAATTATGTCCACACAGATATCTATAAAGAAAAATAAACTATCAGTGTTTTCAGTTTGTATAATTTTCTGGAGATCAAAATGGAGTAATTTATTTATTAATTTTTTGAGTTATAATTTATTTATTTAACAAACATTTATTGACCCAGACCCTGTCTACATGTTGAAACAATAGAGTGGCTCCCAGCCTCCAGGATTTTATAGTTTAGTTAATCTTTAAAAATAATTTTACGCATTTTCTAACACAAAAAAGAGACTGTGCACAAAAATGTATTGCAAAATGCAAACAGTATTACCATTATTTATATTTTAAGTAACTGATGATCTAATATATGTCCGAATTATCCCTAAATTAAATTCTATGCCTTCTATAAAATTAAAATTTTGATGTGAACTTCAGAAAGCATTAATTAATTCAATAGTATGAAACACACATTAAAATAATATTAGGTGACACTATGTTAATGGGATTTGAAATTAATGCAACATTTTCGGAGACTATTATGGCAATGTTTTTTAAAATGTAACATAGATTTCTCTGATGAATCAGAAATTCCATTTCTAGGGATTTAAATATAATGATATATTTACATATGTGGAAAAAGATAACTATACAAAGCTTTTCTTGTAATGTGACATCCACAAAAATAAATGAAAATGACTAAATGCCCTTCAATAAAAAATAATTAAGTATTAAAACATGGTATACACAAATAATAATATCAATTACTTTAAAATAGTATATGTATGAAAAGCTCTCCAAAATACTGTTGTGGACACATATTTTTCTGTTATTTTATACATGCAGCATCCCTGTCTCCACCCCAAGTTCCCTATTTCCCCTACCCTCCTGAGATGTAGGTTGTAAGACAATCTACCATCATGGTTCCAGAGACGGGAGAACATAAGAAACTAAGTCAATTAAAATGCCAAGACCCATAGCCACCTTCCCAAGAGCAATGAGAATAACAAGAGATGAAAATTATTTTGAACTAGAAAGACTCTCACTCTTCTACTCTAATTCACTACCCATCAGTTATGGAACAACGAAACCCCAAGACATGTGGGGTTAACCAAGAGACAAGAACCAAGTCTCAGAACCCAGGAAAAGCCAGAAAGGTTTGCTGCCTTAGCCTCTCCACCACACCATCACTATGCTCCCCTAAGTGACTAAGGAACAGTAGAAATAATGGTTGCGTGATATATCTTGGCAGGTGTTGCAGAAACAAGCCTCTGCCAGCTCCAGCATGGTCCCAAGAATCAATGGAATAATTTCTGGTGAATTCAAGCAAAGAACAGAAGGGAAACTATGTCTGAACCAGTATTAGTGATCACTGGCACACCGAAATAGCAGGGCAAATCAGAAGTGCTTTCTGTCTCCTTAGGAGACAATATATGACCACACTCAAAAGGCCTGGTAAACAGTTATGAGACATAGGTTAGTGGTGACCTGAGGAGGTATGTGTCAGATCTTAGGTAACATCGTAGTGCACACGGAGTGAAGAAAGGCCAGCATCTCCCCACATCTCAGGCCGAACACGTCCTACATCCCTAAACTGAGATGCCACTTCAGGGGAAGCAATGGGCAGTCCCTAAGTTTACCAAGATTTTGTTTCTGCAACCAGGCAGAATGGATGTTCTAAATAAGACATAAGTGGAAATATTAACATGTAAAGCAAGATTTCATGAAAATCTTACTGTGTGGAGTGAGATTTATAGGGACAATTTTTCATAAATGGAAAAAGTAAAAACTGACCGCACACTACCTGTTCCTACACACACGTGTCTATAAATTCAGAGACCATTTCCAGAAAGAAACGTAATTAGGCATTGTTAATAGTGATAAACACAAGTTATTTTAATATATGAAAATTCTAAAAATAATGACTAGGCATTTAAAGCATTTAGAATGTAGATCATTAGCAAACCTTAATAATATATATTCAATGGTAAGTTGGTTTCTTCCATCTAACGCCAGCCAGAGTTCTGGACACAAACACAATTCATTTTCTCCTTTGAAATGTGACATTTCTGTTGATTTCTTCTCTGTGGGGCAGCTGCTATTGTTTCTATCTTCAGAGAATATCCTGAATATAGGTCAACAGACCCCGGCCTGCCTGAGCTATGTTCAAAGAGCTCTATAAATGGGAAATGGGTTGCTTTGAAAAAATACTTTTCTAAGAACATCCTCCATAATTGGCAACTAGCCTTAGAAAGTTTTCTAGTATTGAACATTCCTTCCTAGCATGCTACCTTTCGAAAAGTCTGGGGTTAATTGTAATGAAACAGACATATTGGGCACTTCAAATATTGTTATGGTGAAGAATTAGGAAGTGCTCACTGAAGATAATAAGACAATATGTCAAAGAGACATCCCCAGGGACTTGGATTTCTTTTCTACATACTGGCCTTTTCCTCACTAAAGGGTTAATGTAAAAATTACAAATATTTAGAGAAGGGAAATCAAAGTTTCTGATGTGGCATCAGTGTATTTCTATTCAATTCTTCTTCTCCCTCAGCCACAACTACTCTCCTGCCCACTACCACCTCTCCCCCACCCATCCCCCAAGTCTCCTTTTCCTTGTAATTTTCCACACTTCATCTGTGCTAAGGCCTATTGGTTGCACTCATGGATGGTGGCAAAAAAAAAAAAAAAAGAAAGTCTTATTCTTGGATGATGTTTGATAGTTTATGAAAAATTTAAAGATCTAACATTTCTTTAAAGGCTCATAACAAAGTTGGAGATAGCCAAGGCAAGATTTTTCTATTTATAGATGAAAATAAGTCTACCATTTTCTGAGATTAAATAAGCCCTCAGCACCAGCTGAGTCCGAAATCCGAGTTCTAATTTAGCTTTATATTTTTTCTGTAGCATTAAATTACCTCATTTGCAGAGCCTAAATAGCCTGGTGGGTCTCACTTCTGAATCACAGTGGCCAATTTTTTCACAGCGAGAGGTAGACATGGTAGATACAGTTAGTTGCACTTGGGGAAATATGTGTTAAATATCAACATTGCCTGAGTCCTGGTCTAGAAGAATTCAAGAACAGTGGCCATATTATCAATAAAATTTATAATTCCATGCACCTCTGAGAATGGTGGCAAGAGTCCCTATAACCAGGTTGAACATTTGTTTCTCCTCAGCCCTTTCAATTGTGCAGCTCACCCAAGAAAACATGGTATACATTTATTCTAAGAATCAATGTAAAACCGCCCAGGTCCTCTAGTCGCTAAAAATTTTTCACAGATTTAATGTCACAGATATAGTATGTGAATTATATCATTACATAAAAACAAAATCACACTGGAAACCAACAAAGGTTATAAATGTATGCCGTGAACTTCTTTAATTAAGTAGCTTTTTCAGGTCAATAAATGGTAGCCTCTCACCATAACAAAAGTTCACATAGCTTCCAAAATCACCCACTTTTTGTTCAAGGTTTTGGGAGAAATTGACTATATATTAAGAAGTAACATTAAGCCATCAACACCTTTGATATCGCAACTAAAATCATTAACAAATTATGAAATAAATAAATAATTTATAAAATGCGTCTTGAGCATATACTGTGTCCGTGGCTCCATAATATGTACCAGAAACACAATGACTAGTAAAAATAAACATGGAACGTTTTCTCATGGTACTGCCATCATACGAAGGAAAAAATTAATCCAATAATATAATCATATGCTTATAAAGGATAGGAGTAATTAAAACCCCCAATTCCTTCATCTTTCAATGAAGAAAATTTATCCTAACTCGAAGGTCACCATAAGACTTAATGAGTTAATGTATGTAAAGCGCTACCCCAGTGCCTGGCACATAGAACCCACACGGCTTATCACTGTCAGTCCAGTCGTGTTCACACACACACACAAACTGACGCATATAAACTCAATGCATTAAAATAATATATTTATTTACTTATTTAAAATATTTGCAAATGGCATTTTTCTCTCTTACTTTTATTCAAAATCATTCATTCTGACACTGTGTCAATATTGCCTTACTTCATCTGGGAATATATTATTTACAATTTAGCACAAAGAAACTCATGGCTGTTTTATGCAACCCATAAAATCTGGCATAACATGTCAAATATATGTATGCATTGCTACACATTTGGACATCAAGTTACATGTCATGTAGTGGGAATCCTGCAACATTTTCTGATTGATTTCTCTCACTTAGTAAAATGCATTTAAGATCCTCCTTGTCTTTCCATGGCTTGATAGCTCTTTTTTTTTAATTTATTGATTTTTAGAAACAGAGTAAAAGGGGGTGGGGACAGAGAGAGAGAGAGAGATCTGATTTGTTATTCTACTTATTTATGCATTCATTGGTCAATTCTTCTATGTGCCCTGACCAGG
Source organism: Mormoops blainvillei (assembly GCA_004026545.1). Classification (NCBI taxonomy): domain Eukaryota; kingdom Metazoa; phylum Chordata; class Mammalia; order Chiroptera; family Mormoopidae; genus Mormoops; species Mormoops blainvillei. The sequence continues at coordinate 103,282 of PVJD01001695.1, read as the reverse complement.
GATCAAACCAAAACCCACATCCTTGGCATATCAGAACAATGCTCTAATCAACTGAGCTAGCTGGCCATGTCCTGATAGCTCATTTCTTGATAGTTCATTCATTAACACTGAATAGTATTACATCATTTAGATGTACCACAACTTATTTTTCCATTCACTTACTGAAGGGCATCTTGGTTGCTTCCATTTTTTGGTAGTTATGAATGAAGCTACTATAAACACCTGCAGATTTTTACATAGATATGCTTTATACTTCTTTGGGTAAATACTAAGATGAAACATTGCTGGATGGGTTGGTAAGAAAATGTTTACTTTTTTTTAAAGATTTTATTTATTTATTTATTTTTTAAAGAGGGGAAGGGAGAGAAAAAGAGAGAGAAACATCAATGTGTGGTTGCCTTTCGTGTGCCCCCTACTGGGGACCCGGCCTGCAACCCAGGCATGCGTCCTGACTGAGAATTGAACTGGCGACCCTTTGGTTCACAGGCCTGTGCTTAATCCAGTGAGCCACACCAGTCAGGGTAGAAAATACTTGCTTTTGTAAGAAGCTACCAAACTGTCTTACAAAATGACCATAACATTTTGCATTTCCACCACAGACAAATAAGAGTTCTTGTTGCTTCACATCCTCACCAGCACTTGCTATTATCAGGTTTCCAGATTTTGACCTGGAAACTTGGTCTGTGGCATGCCATTATCGTTTTAAATTGCAATCCCCCGATGACGGATGATGAGAAGAATTTTTTCATGTACTTTTTTGCATATCTTCTTTGATGAGCTGTCTTCTGAAGTCTTTGGCCCATTTTTTATTCAGGTATTTTTTAGCTGGGTTTTAAGAGCTCTTGTATATTTCAAATAACAGTCCTTTATCATGTGTCTTTTGCAAATATTTTTACCCAGTTTGGGGTTTACTTCTCATTCTCTTGACATTGCCTTTTAAAAAATGAAAGTTTTTTTTTAACTTAACGATGTCTAGCTTATCAATTTTTTCTTTGACAGATCATGCTTTTGCTATTATACCTGAAAAGTCATCAGCATACTCAAGGCCACCTAGGTTTTCTCCTATGTTATCTTCTAAGAGTTTTATAATTTCATTCTGTACATATAGATCTGTGATCCATTTCAAGATAGTTTTTTTGAATGGTGCAACATTTGTGTCTAGATTCATTATTTTGCATGTGGATCTCCAGTTTTTTTAGCGTCATTTGTTGAAGTGACTACTTTTACTCTGTTGTATTGCCTTTGCTCTTTTCTTAAAGATTGCTTGACTAAAGTTGGGGGTCTACCTCTGGGCTCTCTATTATTTTCCATTGAGCTATTTATTCATTTGCCAGAACCACACTGGCTTAATTATTATAGCTTTATAGCATGTCTTGAAGTCAGATAATACCTGTCTTTCAACTGGCCTTTTATTTCAATATTGTGTCGACTATTCTAGGTCTTCTGTCTCATTACATAAACTTTAGGATCAGTTCACTAATACCCACAAAATTACCTGCTGGAATTTTGATTCGGACCACACTGAATCCAAATCGACCCAAATCACTATCAATAATTACTATTAGTTGTTTCCACCTTTGTGAAAGTTTAAACCAGATTAGTCCCAAATTAAGAATAGTAAATTTTCATGGGACACAGAAAACTCTAAATTTCATTCCTAGATATAGCAACCCATGGTTCTTAAATTCCTTAACTTTTTAAGAGCCTTTTTACTCAAGTAAAAGAGCAATGATTCAAAACCTTAATAAATTGCCTCCCTCTTTTTCTTCAAACCTCTGTTTTGTAACAGCAAGCCTCCAATAATAAATTGACAATTATTGACTACATAAAAGTGTCATTGAGATTTATATGTATTTGCTTCAATCCCCATAAAGGCTAGGCCAACACTATTACCCTAATATGGAGTACCTACAGCTGATTTATACCAGTAATTTGTCCAGTGGTTACATGCCCACCTGTCAAGGGCACAGTCAGGATACTCACCTGGGCTTCTGCACTTCCCACCTTTGACTTCACACAATGCCACATTGTACCCCTGCCAGATACAGCTTGAAAAGATTGAAGAGTATATCTTGATCAGAGAAATTAAACTACTCCCCAAAACACAGCCATACCTGTGAAACCCTCAGGATAAACTGAGAAGAACACATCATGCAAGATTGTTATTTTTGAAGTAGAACTTCTTAGATATCCATAGCAATGTGACATAGGGAAGAGAAAAAGAAACCCAGTAGCCTTTCTCTACTGTATTCCTTGTTTAGTAAGTTACTTCCTGTTAAGAGACTATTTGCTAAGGTTTTGCTAAGTTTTACTCTTCTGTTATTTCTGTCTCCCTCAAATCCAACATGACTTTGCTTGGAATATTAAGAATTCCATCAACTAATCTCTGGTAAATATTTGCTGAGTTAGGTAAGTGTTTCCTAATTAGTATTGACCTCACCTATGTTCAGATGTATACAGATAATATAATATGATTAAAACTTCCATAGACACAGATGATTTTTAATTATGAAAAACTATAATTATAGTGAGTCACTGTAAATTTGAAAACTCATAGAGGGCAGCTCTGAGGTTTGCTTGAGAAGTACCCCCTGCACTACTGTTGTTTGCTAATTGGATTGTGGAAATTTCAAAGCAATGATTAGGCATGCCAGGATTCATCTGCCAAGCAGCAATTATGAACCCCAGCAGGGAGCGGAGAGGCAGGCCTGGCCCAAAATAGCAAACAGACTTTGAGATGGGAGAGAATTACTATAAGGAGTTAGAAAGAGAAATTAATTTTTAAAAAGAAAATGATAGACCTTAAATTATGTGAAAGATGAAATAATGAATTAAAGAAAAACGTTTAGTTACAGGGACAGAAGTGGTAATACAAAAATGGTTTACTTATAAAGTCAGTTGTTACCCCAGGACTTGTCCCAAAGAGAATGGTAGCAAACAGTCTAGAATAGCTCTTTAATAGGCACAGAATCAAAGACTAATGTGCAAGAGGCTTTATAGTACTTTAACTATCGCAGATTCAGAGAAACTGAATGTGAAAAAGAAGCCAAAGGTGGGGAAGAAGAGAGAAAAAGCACTTCTATGCATTTTGTAAAGCTGACATTTTGACTTATCTGCTGTTAGTTATAAATGGAACCAGGGTGTTAAGAAGAACCATGATTCAAGGCAAGGCCTTTGGTATTGACTTTTTCATCAATAGAGAACTTAAGGGGTTGTTTTCTATTTTATCCATTACTGTTTTTGTTTGTTTCTGTCTTTGTTTATTTGTCTCCTGCTCTTAGAATGTATGATTCATTAAGTCGGGACCTTGTCTGCTTTATTCAGTTCTCTATTCCCAGTGGCCTCAAGAATCCTTGACACATAGTAGTGACTCAAAAAATATTTATTAAATCTAAAACTGTGTCTCTGCATGTCTCTGAAACAGTTGTTTTGTCATCATCCTTGGTTGCTTTTCTAGCTTATTATGGAATCTACATTCAAAACTAGGCATCTTCAAAACTTGGAGAGCCGTTTCCTTATTCCCTTTCCAGCATTCACTCTTGCTCATTGTTCAAAACAAAACAAAGCAAAACTGAAGCTTCTGACTTTTATTCTTTTATCCCTTTCTATGAAATTATGTTTCTCTCTAGAAACTTTTAGAATCTTTCCTTCATCCTTTCCTTCTGTTCTAAAAATTCTCGATATTTACCTGTCAGGGGAGATATCATGATCACGAAAGTGATTTTCCCAGGGCGAGGCTTATCCACCATGCTCCAGATGTGCTGACGCCTGTGATTTCCCCAAATGTGGGAAACTCAACTGCAGAATTTGTGGTACTGGGGGACTGCATTTGTGCTCTCCCCTAAAAAAATGAAAATAAGAAAATAAAGAATCTTGAATATTTCCCCACTTATCTGACTTGGTATTTGATGGTTGCTTTCCATAGATGGCCTGTGTCGTCTTTATCCCTGGAATGTCCTACAATTATCAATATCATTAGTATCTCACTTCCATTTCTTTGTTTTCTCTTTGTAAAACTGCTGTAGTCAAATATCCTTGATCAATCATCTGTGTCTCATATTTTCCTTCATTTTCTTCCACCTCCCTTTATCTTTTTTATCTGTTTTGACTAGAGTCCCTAGCACTTTACTGTGAAACATCAATTTCCATTCTTGCAGATCTAGACTTTTCCAGAAAGTTTGGGCAATTCCTTGAAAGGGGAAACCTTTGGTTTTGCCTTGTAATAATAAACCAACCGTTGGTTCCTCAGCAAAATGTGTCTGGGATGATGAAGATGGGCTGGATTTCTCCATGCGTCCCACATACAGACTTTCAGTTACAGCTTTCCCCTGTCTGAAAGTTGAAAGTTCCTATGAAACCATTTGTAAGCCAAAATGGCATAAAGTGAAGAAGGAATCAAATTTAATTTATAAGGAGCAAATATTTGAGCATTCCCAGCCCCCCAAATAACCTACCAAATAGCACATAAAACCTAAAATAACACTCACATATGCATAGTAAATACAGGAATGATACAGTAAATACACATTTTTACTGTATGTGTACCTTCTAAAACAGACCCCTAAACAGGCCTAAAAACAGACCACTTTGCTACTGAACAGAACCAAGAGTAACTTCAGCAGCTTTCAGGATTCTTGCTCTCTGGAGTTAAACTGTATGAATGATGGGGACAGGCAAGTACAAAACACACACAATATCTTTATTTTGTTCACCACCATCGAAACACTTCAGTCCCATTTTATCTTAAAGTGTAATATTGATACAAGCTCTCTTAGGCTTTGCTGCTATCTTCAGACACATCTTACTAACGGATGCACAAAATAAACTGAGATAAAGCACAGATGTTCACAGATACAGTTCTAAGCTCTGATGGTATAAACTCAGAGACACTGAGTGTGGTTTCTGGGGAAAAGGGCTTGTCGGGGCCACTCTCGCTGTTCAAGGTGCACATTGACTCTCTAATGGCTCAAGTAAAATGAATGCTGTACACATTTTTCACCTTTTTTCATAAAAGGAAAAATCCTCGATGGATTTCTTTTGGTTAATGAAAACAGGTACTAACATAGATTTTCATAAAAGTGAAGAAATGTAACAAACTTTCAAATAGCGGGTGACACCTGTGCTTCCTCTTTTCAACTGTGTCTACCTGGAGCCCTCTCTAACCTCCCACGCTCATCCTGGGACCTCCTGACATACCAAACCAGCACGTGTATCTGCTTTAGTCCCTTCCTGCAAGTTTTCGAGCTGACATCTTTATTTATTGATTCCTTCAACAAAACATTTTAGGCCTCTCCTAATTTTCTGGGATCATTGTAGATTCTGTGATACAGCAATTAAAAAACAAGTTTTATAAATATAGCTTTAACTAAGCTATATCTTCTAGGAATTAATTGTATTCTTGTATCTGATGATGACTCCCCCTCTTATCTTTTTAGTTATTTATGTACATTTAGGTTATTTCAATGGTGTCTTAAGAAGCAAAAAAAAAACCTTAATTTCTCAGCCTGCTACCTTAAGCCAAAATATACATCTAACGCATTTGTTCTAAATTTTATTTTACTAATTGAAGAGATGTAAAAATAATTTCTTGTTTAATTCTAAATTTGGTACAATATTATTTATGACCAATAGTTTTCAGAGACAGTGTAGTCCAATGTAAAGACTGTAGCTTTTGTAATAAAAATGGCTTTAGTTAGGTTTCTTGTTCTGTGGCCTGTTAGAAAAGATTGAGCTTTCAGTTTACCTGAAACTTAGATTAAATTACACTAAATAAGGACAATGTGATAAAGTTTAAGGATAATGCATGTAAATACTGCTAAGGACCTAGGATATAATATATGCTCAATAATGAAAACAGGTGTAAATAGTCATAGATGTTGTGAGAAGAGGAGGCTGTTTAAGTGACTGTGGAAGAGAATTAATTTTACTGGTCTAAACTACAGTTAAATCCGTTATCTTAATATTGGTCTCACTGACATGTCTCTATGAACTAATATTTAGATTAAATACTTTATAAATGTACTGGAAATATGTGAAGAAATAATTGTACACACACACACGCACATATATATATACACACATATATGCTCACACACATATACAAGTTCTGTCTAGAAGGTATCAGCCATGTAATATGAAAAATGATAAATTTATTGAAGAAGATACAAGAAACAAGAAACATTGTACATAAGACAATGATACCTCAGTCCCCCTCAAAATAGGCCCCTTGAGACCTCACACAGTTCCCCAGTCACCATCAGCTGACCCATCATATTTTAATGAATCTCATTGATGGTCTGAAATCTCTTCCCTTTCAAAGGTGATTTTAGTTTCGGGAAAAACCAGAAGTTGAAAGGCACAAATCTGGGCTGTAGGGTGGCTGAGTCACCTGGGTGATTTGATATGTCCCCAAAACACACTGCACAAGACCTGATGTATGAGTGGACCATGTTGTCATGATGAAGCTGCCAATCATCAGTTGCCCATACCTGTGGCCTTCTGTGTCATCTGAATAGTTCCTATGGAGGAATGTCCAAACTTAATGTGAAATTTGATGCAAACTCGTTGCTCTATTCACTCAGTCATTGTGAATGCAATGACAACACAGTACACATGCTCACACAAAAGCATCTACTGCCCCCACTGACTAGTGAAGTCATCACTGTTCATGCATGTGCATTCCAGACCACCCTCCTTCATTGCCAGGTTGTGTGATGTTGCTCAGTTTTCCTTATATTAACAATGGCTGGATTTTTTTCTGGAGAGACCTTATAATTTAAAATAAATAATCAGATGGGGTAATTGAGTTTTGACATCTGATAGTTAAATCCTCCAAGATGTTCTTAAAGAAAACCAAACAATTACTTTGAACAGTGTTGGTTGGCTTCAAAAACAAGTAGCAATGTTATTTCACATATGCAGAAAAAAAAGTACAATAAAATATTAAATTCTTTTTAAAAATTATATTTTGTATTCTTAGAAATTGTAAATAAATTCCAGAACTAAACTCCTCCTCCTCATTAAAGTAGATCCTCTGGGGGAGGCAAGAATTTGTAGTGATGTATGGGACACTCAGAAGGAGTAATTCCTCATTCGATATTCATAGATATTTTGTTGCATATCTATTTAAGCAAAGTTTCATCTCATTTTGAAATGCTGCCTTGAATTCTGTCAAGATTTGGCAAATCTTCGGACTGAAACATTCAGAGTAATGCATTGTGCTTAGCATTTTGCATCACACATTGACAGTCATTTAATTATGTTTTGAAACTTGGATGTGTCAGGACTGTGTTTTGTTTGAGCCGTCACCTCAATTTTCAAATCCACATTGTTTAATTTATGTATTGAGAAGAGTTGAAAAATATCTAGCTGTGGTTGATACATGGCATGTCTTTTCACCACCCCTCAAATCTCAGTCTTGGAAATTGTCTTTTCTCATGGAGATTTGAGTACCTCATCTCAGCTTTCTCATCTTGGCAATCAAGGTGATAATACAAACCTATTTTTATGTTCTCTACATCCATCCTCTTGAAATTGCCATGGCGATGAGAATGCTGTTCTTTCTATTTAGGAAAGATGACATTTAGCAATGCTTTGCTATATTATTTCATAAATACATGCCCTACAGTCACTTAAACTGTTGAGAATTCTCCAATATATGAATTCCACCATCTGTTTATTACATCTTTAATCAAAATATCTAATAAGAATCTTTTTTGACTAAGGGCATGTTTGTATTTGTTCTCTGTCCTGGTCTTGGATGTTACCATTTTTTCCCTTCTCTCTAAACACTGGCAGAAAAGTGAATAAAATGAAACAGTCTTATTCTAGATAATTAATACAATATATCTACAAATATTATTAGAGGTCTCTTGCCTATGGTAGGACAAGTCCCATGGTAAAGCTGACCTGTCTTCTACTCATCTTTCTGTTGTGGTCTGTATGTGTCATCCTGACAGTTCTATAGTGCTGCCAGTTTCAATGTGGCAACTCCAGAGCTCTCTGAGCTTCTGCTCCCACAAAGAATGTCAACAGTGACACCCATCAAGATGGAGAAAAATTTTAAGACTCTTTTTCCATTATTATTGTTCTAACAAGTCAACTAAAAAACCTATGGCTGCTTTGAGAAAAACAGTTTTCCCTAATACCCATGGTTACTTCTGAAAAAATGGCCTATGGGTCTGTTTTACCTGATAAAATTGATATCCAAAAGGGTAGCTGATTTTTCCTATCATGTCTGACTTTATCTTTCTTCTGAAATAATTCTGGCCCAGGAACTATAAGTAACTGAAACATGTTTTTGCTCCAATGCTATCTGAAAATGATTTATTAGATGTATTGCTTTTTGGGAGGGGAAGACATGACATGCTGTCATATCAATGGTGCTCACCTTTCTCTGCTATTATGAAGAAAAATCAGATTGGTCTGGAGAAAGTAGAAAAAAATAGAAGAAGAAGGGAAAAGGCCCTAGCTGGAATGGCTCAGTTATGGACGTCATCATGCAAACCAAATGGTCGCTGGGTCGATTCCCAGTCAGGGCGCATGCCTGGGTTGCAGGTTCAGTCTCTGGTTGGGGTGCGTATGGAAGGTAACCAATCAATGTTTCTCTCTCACATCAATGTTTCTTTCCCTCTCTCTCTCCCGCCTTTCCCCTTTCTTTAAAACAAAACAAAACAAAACAAAATAAAGAAGGGAAAAGAAGGAGAAGAAATCAAGAAAATCAAGATGTGTTAATTAAAAATATTGTCCCAACTTCATAAATCACTGTCAATACTTGATGTTAACTATGGATCATTGATTCAGCCTCGATCATTCTCACCATCCTCACCCCTATATACACGTATTCACATGAACACAAACTCACACACACACATGCATACACAGTAGAACCAGAACAAAAAGGAGAGGAGATAACAAAGGGAAGAAGCAACTATAAATGAAAATATCACTGTGAGATGAGAATAAGAAAAAAATAAAAAAGGACCTGTCAGAATACCTTCTGCTGGTTCCATATCCCATCACTGAACCCTGTATTTAATGCCTTTCAGTGTCAATATCCTCAGCTTCTGTCTTGTTCTTTCCACCTTGAGCAGTTTAGCGTCTCATTATCTGCCTCTTCTGACATTTTCAACCTAAAATCCATACCAAACAGCTTAATGGCTGAGAGGGAATTTCCTATTTTTTTCCACAACTATTTATTTTACATGATCCTTTACTTTAAACAGCTCAGGGTATACTCTATATACCCAGAGTATAATCTATATCCAGATATGGCAAAATTACATGTATTTCGAGTCAAAAGTACTTCATGAACAATCACTATTAATACAAATTATAAAATATTGCTGAGGATATGCTTGATATTTAGTTATTAAAAACTGCAGTATATCTACTTGCATATGGAAAATTCATATGCCTGTTTCCCTTTAAAAATGTTCGATACATTTCTGTCAGTAGAATTTGATAGCATCCTTAGTGCAGACTAGCTTGTGATTTTGAGGACCATTCTCCAGGGATATATAACTACTTGGCATATGGTTTTTACCTTCATATGGGATGCAGGCATTAGCTGCTAATATATAAGGAAATCAAGTGCACTCAGCCATGGAGCAATGCATTTTTTACCAGAAAAATACTCTAAAAAATCAGCTCTATGTTTCTATTTCTCTCAAGAGATGTGAATGCAATTGTGGACAGCAGCTCTAATTACAGGACAGAAAGGTTGCTTCTGTAAGGACCAAAAATTGATATAGCAAATATAAGTGATAATGGCTTAATCGTGGTTCCAAGTGTGCATAATGCTGTGCTAGGTACTAAGCCTTTGGACAATACACTGCGAATTGAATTAAAAGAAAATAGAACCTCTGTCTCTTTCAGTTCATTTCAATACAACAAATATTTGTTCATAGCAAGCTAGGAATTCATCAGTAAATAAAACGTAGATCTTTAATAGAACTTATATTCCAATGGGATGAGACAGAATAAACATTTCAAATTTAAAAAATGGTATAATATATTACAAATTGATATGTATGATGGACAAAAATGTGGAGCAGACCGGAGATCGGGAGCAAAGAGAGATATGATTTTACATGGTGTGGTTAAAGCGGTGACGTTTGAGCAAACATTGGAAGGAGGCTGAGGAGTTTAATGGTGTTGATATCTGAGAAAAACAGGCCCAGGTAGAGGGAGTAGCCCTAAAAAGGGCCCAAAGGAGTAGTGTAGCTGTCACATTCGAAGAATAACAGCAAGGCAGGTAGAAATGACATAGAATGAGCAAGAGGTATAGTTAATGAGACCAGAAAGATAATGAAATAATTGGTTGTGAGGGGGCAGATCACTTACAGCACTGCATCATCAGCCTCTTTCTTTCCTTAGGTCAAATACAGAATCTTTGACGGGTTTGAACAAAGGAATGATACAATACGGACAATATTGTATAAGACTCACCCCCACTGCAGAGGCTTAGAAGAGCCTGGGGGAGGTACTGATGGGAACAGCCACCCAGGGGAAAGGTGGCGGGCAGGCATTTGGATGGCACAGGAGCTGAGAGCAAGGTAAAAAGAGGCCAAACCCTTGAGAAATTTTGTAAAGAGAGTCAACAAGATTTCCTAATGGATATATCAACAGGTAAGTAGAAAACCTGATCAAATAAGTATCAAAGCCTGATATAAACCAACACTGTAAAATTTTATTAAAGCATATTCACTATCCAATTTGACCTCAAAAATAAATCCATGAGGATGACAAGCAAGTTATCATTTCTCTCTTCATTTTACAGATGAAAAATAAGAGGATGCTTATTGAAAGATGAAGGAAATTATCATTCATTGAGTGAATCCTACAAGCACAACTTCCTACCAAATAGTAGATTTTCCAAGGTGCTACATCTTCATAGGAACCATGACAGTGAGGCCCAATTTTGCAAATTAAAAAAAAAAATTCACCTCAGAGTGGTCTATGATGTATCCACATTTGCACAATTAGAATCATGATTTAATATATCTCTCACCTCAATATTACATTTCTTTCAGAATGCCCAGCATCCTCTACGATCTGGAAGCATCCAAGTTAACCTTATAAATCATCTTTAGTCACTTAATCCTCACAACATCCAAGTCCAAATCAGTCCAAGTCCCTTTGGATAACTCATGTTGTTACTATCTGTTTTCTAGAGAATGAAACAGAGAAAAAGAGACCAAGAATGTTGTATTGGTCAGCGTTCTTCAGAGAAACAGAATTAAGAGAAAATAAAAGGAAATTTATTATGAGGAATTGGCTCATGTGATTATAGAGGCTGAAAAGCCCCATGATCTGCTGTCTACAAGCTGGAGTCTCAGGAAAGCCAGAGATGTAAATCAGTCCAAGTCCTATAGCCTGAGAACAAGGGGGAAATGATGTCAATCTCAGTCTGAGGGCAGAGGAGATGAGATTTCTCAATGCAAGCAATGATACAGGAAAAGAGAAAAATTCCTCCTTTCTCCCCCTTTTTGTTCTTTGCAGGCCTCAATAGATGTGATGATGCCCACCCACATGGGGAAGACCATCTACTCTATCCAAAAACATTGTGTCTAACAGACACACCCAGAAATAATGTTTAACTAGATATCTGTGTGTCCACTGATCCAGTCAGGTTGACACATAAAATTCACTATCACAGATGCATAGTAATATGTCCAAAGGTACACACTAGTGACAGGCAAACATGAACTTTAAATTTATGGTTACTTGACTCTAAAATCCACAACCTTTCCAACTAAGCAGTACACTATAAAAATATAAAATCGTATGCTCTCCTAGCCTCCCAGGGGAGTTGTGAAAATTAAATGAAGCCATGTGCATGAAATTAGCTTGCTAACTACAGGTATCTCTATAGGTACTGTTTGCTATTTTTACCGTTAACTGTTGGCTACCCAATTTAAATTTTAAAACCCCCCAAATCACTTTGATGTAAGGTAGTTTCTAAGGCTTGGGGCTGCCATCGTTCTGGATGTTGCTGACTGCACTTATCCTCTGTCTCTTTTTCAATGAGCCTAATGTGAACGGAGGAAAAACAAAAACAGACCACAGCCCAACATGCTGAAATACAATAGTCCCCTTTATTGGAGGTTTCACTCTCCTTAGGTTCAGTAAGCCCCAGTCAATGAGGGTCCAAAGATATTAAATGGGAAATTTCAGAAATAAACAAGGTTTAAGTTTTAAATGTATGCCATTGTGAGTAGTGTGATGAAATCTGTTGCCTGTTCAGGAAGTGAACCATCCCTTTGCCTAGGGTATCCACACTATATGTCTTCCCCAGTCCTCAGTCACGTAGTGGCTGGCTGGGCTGTCAGGCTGACTGACATGATATCACAGAACTTGTGTTCAAATTACCCTTATCTTGTTTAACAATGGCCCCAAAGAACAAGAGCCACAATGCTGACAATTCAGATATGTCAACAAAAAGTCATAAAGCGCTTTCTTTAAGGAAAGAAAAAAATCGTATGCTGAGGTTGCTAAAATCTCTAGTTACAGCAAACCTTCTACTCATGAAAATGTGGAGAAAGAAAAAAAAAAATGTGTGCTAGTTTGCTCAGAAAAAGAGACCACATTCACATAACTTTTATTACAATGTGTTGTAAAAATTGTTCTATTTTATTATTACTGTTGTCAATCTTTTACTGTGCCAGATTTATAAATTAAATTGTGTCAAAGGTATGTATGTAAAGGAAAAAATACAAGACGTATGGGATTCAGTATCATCCATGGTTTCAGGCCTCCCCCGAGGGACTTGGAACATGCCCCGCTGAGATTTAGAAGGGACTACTTACTGCTCAGCAGTGCTGTTAGTTCTACCCCTGTCAGCCCCTCTCAGGAGCTGGAGAAGCAGCTCTAGGACAGTGAGCACACCCATGGGACATGAGTTTGCCTCTGCCTGTTGCACGCCACTTGGGTCGTGCCTTGGTTTCTTTGATCTACTTCTTCTGAGCTGCTGCCATCCCAGGGTGATCCAGAAAGTGTGCTTCGGGGTCAGGCTGTTGACAGGTCGTTCTGAGAAAAGATGTCCAGGGTGTCCTCGTCACTGTCCTCTGGAGTGTTCAGAGTGTTCACTGATTCAAGTTCAGAGGGACTCAATGAATGCCCTGTGCATTTACAGAGCGCCTGTAGTGTGCCTGGTACTCTCTGAGGGACTGAGGGGAGAGGTGAGGATGAATCAGGTTTAAGTCTCCAGATCTCAAAACCTGGTAAGAGAGACAGTCATGAAAATGCACCGTTTTAAAGAAAGAGAATAATAAGATTATCCAAAGGAACAGAAAATTTTAACTCTAGCCAAAAGAAGAAAAAGAATGAGTGTCTAAAATAAAGTTAATAATAATAATAATAATAATAATAATAATAATAAAACTAAATCTACCAAATTAGTCATTGGTATGAGAAAGTTTCATTTTTTTCTTCATAATTTTATATTTTATAGATCAGCTTCAATGAACATGTATGTCTTCAAAAATTTTTTAAAGTGATGTATTATTTAAAAACAAATGGAATAATTAGTCCTAAAAGGTGAGGACTTTTAGAGATTTTGACTATTCATCATTAATACCAGTTACTTGGTCTTTATAAAAAACCCTTTGATCTTTACTACAGTGTATCTATAGAACCTTATCAGTAATTAAATACAAATAAATCAACTCCAGATAGATAAACTGAAACAGGAATTGGTGAAATAAGTTGTCATAGACATGACAAAGAGACCATAGAATGGGATCAGAATTGGGGTTGAAAAGTCCCATTTTTACCTCCACTCTACCAATCTGTTGCACAAAAATGCTTTGAAAGATGACTTTTCAGGGAAGATTTAGAAGAAAGGGGCTAATGAATATAACACTGAGACGATGAAGTTAAGACAAACCACATCATTAAATGTGTGTCTCCAAGATGGGGTGCTGGGCAGTGTCTCAAGTAGAAAGCTCTGGAACCTTAATTCTTTAAATCATCAGATATTGGTCACGGGCTTAATTGTTTTTATGAACATATATAATATATCCACTAAACGAATAGCCCCAGCGATTTACTTTGTGGCTATTTTTAGTGAAGTTATCCAGAGATTTACCCCAATTTTCAATTTAATATGAAATTGGCCACCTCCTTGTTTTGTCTTAGACACCGCCATTCCTTTAGAGAACTCTTTTGGTCTCCAAGCTGATTTATCTCAGGATACGGCTATTAACTTCAATAAAGGACATTCTCTGAAGTTATCTTTTAAATCTATCTAAACATGGTGTTTGGTGGTGCCAGCCAAGGCAGATCACAGGAATGCCATGTCTAAGAGATAAGGCTGGTAGAACCAACACAGACATTTCCATCTCTGCATAGTTTTAGTCTAACGCCTATTTCTTTCTTCACCTTCAGTCTCCTGGTATATTTCACTTGTTACTGGCATTTGCACAGCCAATAACTGCCTTGGACAATGGCCTTGGTATTGTCATAAGGATAATATATTTTCACAAGGATGAGTTCTTCTTGGAACAATTTATCCCATGGATTAGGCTCTACCGCATCCGAGCTCAGCAGGTCTTCCTGTTTGAACTGCCTGCTAGCCTAAGATTTATTAGGCTCTACTCAAGGCACTTTTCACCAAGTATATTTCATTTTGCAGGCTTCCTGATGTTCTGCAGAAAGAGTATAGTGAGTTGTAAATGTTTTGTCACATTTAATGATTTCTTTTAAGAACAAATACTTTGAAAGAAGCTAAGTAAATTTCTAGGGTTCATTATTTCATTAACTTTTCCTCTAAAATTTGCAATGTACATTTTAGAACAAAAAAGGTAGGGGGTGAGGAGACAATGCAACAAAAATCTACGCAGAAGAAAATACTCACCTGAAGAACTAAGTGTTGCCCCTGTATTTTTTCCCTCCAATGTGCTGTTTATTCTCCATTTGCTTTACAATACTCATCACTCTTCAAAACATTTTTGACTCTTTTCCCCCCTGCTTTTTGCCCTGGACTTAATCCTTTCTCTCATCCCATCTCAAGATTTCTAGTTAGTTTGCCAAATGTGAGGTACTGGGAAGACTTCAGAAGATGGGGAACAGTTGGAAAAGCTTACCCCTGCCCCTTCTCTGACACTGTCAAGTGGTTAGCAGTGGCTGTGTCCTCCAGGGTGTAGATTCTGACGGCAGCCCCTCCTCTTGGCCTTCAGGCCAGAAACGGTAATAGCTTTCTGTTATTGTTGGTCTCTTAAGAGTCTTGCCTCAGCCTTTCTTGTTGGGTTTCTCAGAAAAAGTCTTCTGTATTATCAGAGTTGTTATCAGTTTCCTGAGGGGATCCTGACTAGGTCTTAAGAAACTTCAAGATAATCAGCATTTGAAGATGAGCTGTTAGTTTATAATCGTTTACTTGTTTTCATTCTTTTTGGATGAAGTGCTCTTATCAATTTATCCAAAGGGCAGGGTACTTAGTATTGTGCCTTTCAGGCTTGTATTGCCAAAGTAAAGGGTGATTAATAACCTCTTAAGTGTTTGTGCCAAAAAAAATTTTTAAAGGTGTTTTTCTTTGCATTTAATGGACTTGTGAAATAAGCAAGGTTCCAGAGTTTACACCTTCTTTGTTTACATGGCTCACAGGATAAACCATCCTTTGGCATAGCTCCAATCATGGCATCTTCTTCTGTTGTAATCTAATCTATATATGTATATTCTTCCTCAAACATATTAAATCTGATCTTTTAAAAACAAGGCCAAGAATCTTTGACTTCATACTAATCTGCACATTTAAAGTTGAAAGTTGAAACTCTATGAAGCTAGGCAAATAACAAATACAGGAAACTCTATGTGAATAATGCTCAGATCTCATGAAGGGCTGAGAGACATCCAGATTCCTAGCAACCAGACTGAAGAAATCTCATTTAACATTCTAAGCAATCAAGAGAAATTATGTAAGAGTCACACTTAAGGAGTAAGATTAAAATAGCCCTTGCACTTTAGTCTTGCCCTGTCAAAAGTTTAAAACCAAGCTTTGAAAGTGTAAGTCCCACCAAAACAAACTTCAACACTTTTTAAATGAAGATAACGAATCCCATACACTTAGTCATTCATCATTCATCCATTATGTCAGAAATTCACTAAAAAAGTAGTAGGTATTGTATATGAAACAGCAACAAATGTAACCCAAATCTAGTAGATAATTAATCAATAAAAACATATCCAAAACAACAAAGATGATGGAATGAGCATAAAGCAACTTTGAAACTGCTATAAACTAAATTATATATATATATATGTTTAAGGTTTAAAGAAAGCATATGGATGACAAGGCTGAAAGATATATAATATAGATATATAAACAAGACACAAATCAGGAAAGTTTATCAAAAACATAAGAAGATAAAAATAAAATGCATAAATTTAAAATGCACATATACAAATTATTAGAGATTATGTTTAAATTATAAAAATAATTTTATATAATAATGATATAGTTTAATAATATAATAATATAGATTAAAACATAATTAAAATTTCTCTAGAAAAATATTACTTATAAAAATTATCTCAGGAAAAGATAACAAACCCAAACAAACCAATGAGAATGAAAGAAATTGAATTCTTAATCAATAATTCTTAACTGCCTCCACCGCACCCTATCAGAAATGAAACAAAACTAAGAAACAATCTGTGAATTATTTCCTCATACAAATTTTACAAAACCTACAAGAAACAGAACACTCATATCTTAGTCAAATAATTTCAGAGGATAGGCACAGAGAGCTCCCCATTTCACTTTATGAAGATGATGAATAAAACATTATAGGTCTGCCTTCTGTTAAAACTTATCAACTGTTTCATCTTGGGTAAGTTACTTAAGCTCTATGAGTGTCTATTTTCCCACCTATAAAACTGCTTATGAGGCCTGTGGAGGATATATCAATCCTAATTTGCGGGCTCTTCTCCTCCCCACTTTAATCAATAGACATAACCAGGTCTCCGTCAGCTCAGAGGAAAAAACAGCTCCTGAGTTTCAAATGCTTCCTCTTCTCTAACAATGCCACACCCTTGGTCAAGGAATTTTCATAATTTCAGAGCTGCATCCCTAAAAATACATGGTCCCTCACTCCTGGAAGCCTGGTCGTGGCACTTACAGCCTGGCTTAGCCAACTGTAAGCAAATCTCTTCATGATATATTAAAGCTGGGATTCCACGTCTATTATGCTACTTTGCTTATTAGTTTGTCCATTTTCCTCCCAGGAAACAATATTTTCTATTTGGATTTTCGGCAATAGTGTGGTGTGATACCCATGTTTAATATGTGAATTGTGAACCATAGGAAAAGTATTAATTGAATTTACTATTAAATATCATTAGCTATTATTAATTATATCTTACTGTGATAGACTTCTTGTATTTTGCCGCAAAATAATGATTTTAAATTCTTCTTTAAAATAATAATTCTCCTAGCCTATTATATCCTTCCACTTGACCTTTCCTTTGTATTCACCCTTATGTGTTAGAAAACACTATTTTAATTTTGGATTCAAAATTTCAGAATGCTATAAGCTGATATGTAGCCTAATACAGAATTGGACACATAGGACTGAATATTACCCAACTTGAGCAAGAAGAAATTTCCCAAAGCTATTACTTTGTCCTTCCCTGACAGAGCAGGGCCTGAGATATATGTGTACCCTGTGTTTTCTGTCTGCCTTGGATTGCTATAATGAGTTGAGCTGTCAGTGGTGAGAATGTACAAAAAGGACTATGAATATGTAGAACACAGAAAGATAGGATGAACTTGAGTATATAATATTGAATCCAAGGACACTGCATCCTGAGTTACACCACATTATCAGTATTATTAAGCAATATTCATTTTTCAAACTTTTTCACTCATTTTCATGAACCCTTCCTAGTGCAAGTATATAAAATATATTGATCTTGTTTGTTCCTGACTTCAATCAAAATTATAAAGTGGGGTGAAAGGAAATAAACATACATGGAACACCTATTAGTTACTCTCCACATCTTTTCCATTGTCCTTTCTGTGACTTTAGTGTTTTGTCCTTCATGCCTTCCCACTGCCCAAGTCCTCATCCGGTGCTCCAGTCAGCCATCTCAGAAGTAGCTCGACTTAATGGAATCATCATTTTAGCTACCGCATCAAAATTTCTTTGTGCCTAATTTTCTCTGAAGCTTAAGTGGTAAATGACTACTGATAAAAAAAAAAATTAGATCTTAACAATTTACAAAGAATTGCCATATATAGATTGACTTTACTGTGTGAATCTGATAAGCTCACTACAAATTATTAAGGCTGATTATGAAAGTAAGTACTTTTTACTTTTAACTGGAGATTTCTGAAAAAGGGAAAGTGGCTATGTATGGTAAGAAACATTTTGGGAAGGGTTTTTTTATGTGTTAGCGATATCCATCTGAATTGGGAACAACAGGATTCCCCACTACTCCAAATTTCTTCACTATGAAAAGTAAGCTAAAATTCTAAGAATCAATGTTTCTTACACCTCGAGTTATTCTTTTCAGATTGCACATGACAACCCCATGTGATTGATGAACTTTAAAAGTATACAAAGAACATATGTCTACACTGATTTGACTGAATGCTCTGCAGGATTTTAATGCTTATGATTTCCTAACTGGTTATAGACATTCGGAGATTTCATCGTGGGAATTGAAAAGATGCAACCACAAGAATTGTACTCCAATGTCGAGTGGAAACAAGAATCTATAAAATCCATAAACCTGACAATATTTCTTACTGCCTAGCAAATTATTATTTCTTGGCTTATAATTCTGAGATATGTTAAGCCCTTGCCATTTTTATCATTTTAAGTTAATCTACTTATAACAATCCAAGTCTATGTGTAAACTTCAAGAAGGCAGTATTAAACCATGTCCCATAGTTTCAGTACCCTTTGCAAGCTTTACTACACTTTGGAGAACATTTTTCAAGTTGATTAAAAGCCAAATAACAATTTTACCCTGCCTTTGATGGGTTGCTAGGCATTTAAAATCTGGAGAGAAAAATTAATAATAATAAAGACTTCATTTCCTACTTCCAAAAAACCATCTATAGTGGCTCCAATGTACAAACTAGCTGCCCTTACTTGCCATTCACACACATTTCTGCCAGCCAAATATCAGTAATAATGGGATTATTAATCATACATTAGCAATCAATCAGTAAGACCAGGCCATCTTTCCTGTTGGTTAACACAGCTGTTTGTTCCAATGCTACCTGGAATACTCTATGAGAACAAATATCAATTCATTATGGTATGTGTTGTTGTCTTTGCTCCAACCTCCTTTCTGTAGAATGTGAGAACCTTACAATTTCAGGCAGTTTGTTTCTCAAACACATAGCACAATAATAAAAGTTTCTTAAATGAATATGTGAATGGTTGAATATGGTCTTTCTTTCAAACAGCATCTAAATTATTTGATGATAAAAATGAAAATTATGTGCATATTTTATTGCTTGGATAGATTTTTAAATCAAACTAGAATAAAAATTCTTAAGACAAGGTATATGTGTTTGTTTGGGAGTTTATTTCACACAACTAAAATAGTGCAGAGTAAACACGTAGTAGGATTTAAAGATACAAATTAATTGATTAATTAATTTACCTAAATGCAAATAGTTTGTCAGTTGGATTTTCTCACATATTGTTATGAGTAAACAGTTATTTATATATATAATGTGTGTGTGTGTGTGTGTGTGTGTGTGTGTGTAAGTTTAAGATAACAGTGCCTTGGAAAAAGGAGCTATTTCTACTTGAAAACACAGCTGCCCCTACAAATGAAAAATCAGTTAGGCTACATAAACCAGTTGCTGTTACCACAAACATTGAAGAGAATGGTAATAAATTATATTTAAGTTTGGCTTAAGGATAATATTAAAAGTTAACAATAATCTTTATTTTTCTATAATGCTTTCACCTTTTCAAGGTATCATATCAAGTACTTTGTTAGGTGGTCAGAACAACACTGGAACAAAGACAGGTATAACTTTACATATGCTAACGATGAAAATATTAGGTAGAACAAACTTCTGCAGTTTGGTTTGACCATAGAAGTGTGTCAGAAACCTCCAACCAGCACCCACACCTCATGATCCTTTAGTCTTCCTTTCTGTCAAATAATTAAATGTGTTGGGTGGCACTAAAGAGAATATTTTGAGGGTATAGATAATAAATTAACAGAGCACAAGAGAAAAATATTTATTTACTGCAAAAAAGTTTCGTTTTTGTTTTATTTTATCCTGTTATCAATACAGAGGCCCAGACAAAAAGCATTAGAAAATTAACTTCATGAATTTATTTACAAGTATTTTTGAGCGTCTAAACTGTCCCAAACAGCATTCGAGTCATAAGGAATATAATGGGATATTTATTTTAAGGACAGCAAGAGAGACTGAACCCTTCCTTACACAGAGCTTACATTCCAGAGTAGTGTAACCACAATAAACTAAAAGAGAAATAAAATAATTCTAGAAATTATGAGCACTGTGAAAGAAATAAAACAGAACAGAAACTGTAAAGGTGGTGTAAGCATGCGTACGTGTACACACAAATTTTAAATGGTGCCATCAAAGGATCACTAGGAGAAAACACTTGAGCTGTAGTGAGGATGTACATTTCAGCAGATCGTTTAGATAACATTTAACTACATTCTTTCAACTAAATTTATTGAGAATTAACTCAAGCAGGTTAGACACAAATAAACAAGTTATTTGATACCAGTTACTGTTAATGGTTAATGGTCAATTTAAATTACTTTTACTGACTTTTGCACAATTTTGACATTGTAACAGACAGTTGGATCTCTGTATCTGCTGGTTCGGAACCCATAAGCTCCACCAAACACAGAGCAAAAGTATTTTTTAATGTTACATTGTTGCTAATAAATACTATGTAGCTAGGTCCACCATGGTTGCCTCTGTGCTGAACATATACAGACTTTCTTTTTCTTGCCATCATTCCCTAAGCAATACCATGTAACAACTATTTACTGAGCAGTAAATAGATTAAGTAATCTAGAAAATATTGAAAATATATGGAAGGATATGCAAATACTAAGCCATTTTATATGTGGGTGTTCAGCATCTATAAATATTGGAATCCCCAGAGAGTCTTGGAACCAATCCTTGATGAATACGGAGAGATGACTTCCAGATATATTTATTTTATTCAGTAAGTCATGGAGTATCTTGCTATCAGTAATTATTTACTTAATTAATTATTTGTACCCACTTTGCCATCATTAGAAATCTGTTGATTTCATTGTCTTGTCAAAAGAAACTGGTAAAAATATTTGGTACAATTTTTTTAATTAGTTGAATAATTTTTTTTAGTAAAATGATGGACTTTCAGTACTAGTAGCTAAATTTATGTGTATGTTTTGTTTATTACTTTGTTATATTTTTGGCTAATTTAAACCATATAAATATTAGAAAAGTTATTTTCTTTATATGGTGTTTTGTTCATCTGTTACGGAAAAATGAAACGACCAGACACAGAGGGGTTAGGAAGACGATCTTTACTTACGTGCACGGGCCCAGAGGAGACAAACTCCAAATTCTGAGCCCAGAACAATAGCCCCGCATTCCCTTTATGCTGGGCCAAGTGGGGGAAGGGTCTTGGGAGGCGTGGTATAGATTTGGCGCGAAAAGGGCTTACAGAGGTGGGAGAGAAGCATTTACATCATAAGTCAGGGCAATTAGCATTTCATCTTTGGTATCAGCCTTGATTTCCTCTACACATCTATTTGTTAGCAAACCACTTTGACACTTTACTGTCTTAATATAACAAATTATTTTTCATCTCTCACAAATATGAGGCCTGACTGGCCTCATCTGGGCAATTTTCTTGTGGGGAAGGTCTCTCAGATGGTTAGAATCAGGTGCTCACCCCAGCTGCATGTCCAAGGTAGCTCAGTCACATGGTTGGCGGAAGCTGAACTGCCAGCTAACAGTGACTGTTAACCTGGAGTGTGGTTAGGAATACTCAACAGAGCACTTGCACTTGGTTTCTAGAGAGATCACCCTAAGAAAAACAGCTCAAAGGGAATCTAGTTGGAAACCTCAAGTGTTCTTCTGACTTGGCCTTGGAAATTGCCAAATATCCCAACAATCTATTTTCTAGATTCAGAATTCAAGGGGCAACCCAGATACAATAAGAAGAAAACACAGCAGGGCTGGAATACTGGGAAGAAAAAAATTTTTATAGCCATCGTTGGAAACTAGCTACTATACCTGCTCTTCCTCTAGTGGATTAAAGATACTAAAAGATTCTGTAAGAAATTCATGGATAGAAATCACTTGTGAGATCCTCAGTGAGTGTTGTTTATGTTGGCTTGTTCATCACATAGGCGTCTGAGGGTAGTACAATACAAAACAGGCCACTAGTTAAAATGACAAAACAGGTGTCTGGTGGTAAGGAGATTCGTGGTTAGAGAGTATAGATCAGCAATACACAGCCCACTTGAACTATCGATTTTCTATTAAACTATAATAAAGAAAGACTGATGGCATGGATAAAGACAAAGAACAGCCAGAATAAAAAAGAATATTTTACATGAATATGCTTAAACTAAAGGAAAGGGTTTTGGAAAATAAATTCTAAATTAGGTTATTGGTAAGATTAAAGACAGACATTACATATTATGAATTGCTGCTTCAAATATGTCCATGACTATTATCACTTTGAAATTTGATTTGAAAATATATGTGAAATAATATTATTAGAAGAATTTTTTCTCATTTGAAATAATTCTGCTTTAATTATGATACCTCTAAACTCTTCAGTAATACCTTTCCTTGCTGCATTCTGAACATCCATTATGAAAATTGTGATTACTTTATTCTGTTGCACCAGTGTTGACATATTTCTAAGAGATGCTTTTACCAAAATCTTGTGCCACTGTAAGGAATAACTTCTGGGTGGGATTTCTTTTTAAATGTTACGGTCCCCATCAGGAAATCCAGGTAGCTCATAACATATATGAAATTGAATCTCTTAATTTAAATTAACCTTAGAGAAAATATTCTCCTATCAGCTAGTCTCCAATTTTCCCAGAACTAACTGTGAACAAGGAAGATGGCGATTTGAGTTACACTGTGTATTTAACCACTGGAATTGAATTTGAATTAACTTGTGGATAACAACTCAACCTTGCTGAACTGATGATTTCAAAGCTGAACATGAAACTTACAGTGAAGAATTATTTCTTAAATTGCCCTAAAATAAACTAGACAACATGAATACATTTGGGCTACATTTAACCTCATTACCTCAAAATAAGCAAGAAAAATGAGGCTCATTCTTGCATGCTGTTACTGACTTTTCCAAGGTAATGTGCTCTTTTACACCCTATCAGCAACACTTGCCCAGAGGATTTGCATGTGCTTCAGTAGGCGGTGCACACTGCCCTGTTCACCTGTCTCCTGGACCGTGCTCCCGGGCTTGGAGAAGGAAGGTGGAAGAAATTCTCAGAGCGAACTGTGCTTGTGAAATACTAATGAAAAGAAAGCAAATGGTAAATACTGACTGACGAACCAGTATATCAGCATTTTGTTAAGGCCCAGTGAGTAGCTAGTACCAATAACATGGAAAATAAATATTGGTCAGCACAATGAAACAAAAATTTTAGTCTGTGTAAACAAGCAGGAATCAAAAGAACAATATGTTAGTGATCCAG
Source organism: Mormoops blainvillei (assembly GCA_004026545.1). Lineage (NCBI taxonomy): Eukaryota > Metazoa > Chordata > Mammalia > Chiroptera > Mormoopidae > Mormoops > Mormoops blainvillei. Next base: position 79,594 of record PVJD01001695.1, on the reverse strand, counting down.
ACAAGAGGAAAAAATATGATTCACCAAAGGACATGCAAGTAATTATAATTCAAGATTACTAAGAATCAGAAAGTCAGGACCACAGATAAAGAGGCTAGGAAAAAACCTCATAAGTTGAGACAGTAAAATATGTAGAACATATCACATGCAGAAAATGCATCCCAATAAGAAAAAGAAAATAACTCCTATATTTTTTGTATTCCACATCTTTAGTCATTTTTCCCGGCACACAGTGTTAGCATAGGCAGCTAGTTAATTAAGGAAGTCAGCAAATGGAATAGGGTATTACGCCTGATTCACTGGGGAGCCTCAGCATTCACGGGTTCCCGAGGAGCAGCCACATCCTCCACCAAGGGGACTTAATGCCTGAAGTGGGAAGGAAGAATATGCCCCCTGTCATTAGCTGCACAGTTACTGATGGAGGGATGAAAACAACAGGGAAAATTCCTTTGTTGGGTGCATTTGCAGCAGAAACCAAGATGGTGTTGGTGGGGGGGGTGGGGGGAGATAAATGCATGCACAGTAGAAACCAGACGGCGAACAAAACTTTGAGCTATGTGAAGGTAAGAGCCAAAATGGTGACCTAAAAGTAAGAGTCTAGCCTGTAAAACCTAGGGAGAACACCACACTGGTTAGAAGACTTGGGAGAGAGATTGGTTAGTTTGAAGGCAAGCCTGGCCTTTCCCAAGCCCCAGGCAAAATAATCAAAGCTTAACAAAGGCCCCTCTCAGTGACACACATTTGTTTGACGGATAACTTCGTGCAATAGTATGACATTCTCTTTCAAAAATGGAGAATGGAGGCCACTCTTAATAATGGAAGAATCAAAATCTCATGTCACATACATTCAAGTGGATGAACATAACACTTATTTTAAATCTGCTAGAGAAAGAATAAAAAAACCAAGACAATTTCAGTAGTGCTTGAAAAGGACTAGATAATGAAAGGGCTATTTGAATGCTTCACAACCAAAAAAACCAGCTGCTTTTTATATACATATATTTTACTCTTTGTGAAGACCACGTATTGACAAACAAGTGAACTCATGACAAACCTCCTATTTTTATACTAACGTTATCTTCTCCTTGTCAGACTTTTTGTTGGACAATTTCTTTTGTTATTAAAGGATTAACACTGACACCTTATGAAATCAGGTTATTGTCTTAAACCTGCTGCAAATAAAGACCAAATTTGTTTTTTCTGACGAGTGAGTTACTACTACTTGTCAATCAAATTATCACCATGCCCCTTTTCACATACTGATACAGAACCTTTGCTGGTTTGGCCCATTAATAGTGAGAACTAGAAAAAAAGGTAGCACTCAATGGAATGTAAATATTTTAAATATTTTCTTAAATTACCCACGGCAATCTTTGGCTAAAGGTCAATAGAATTTTTTATTGATATGTGTGTTTGCATAGCAAGTGTTATTTGCAAAAGTTAATTATTTACATAACCTCACTGTGTTGCATCTCCTGATGACTTGAAATTTATTTCAGCACAACTTAAACTCAAAAAAATCTAAATTTGCCTTTATGTAGCATTGGGATTACATAGTTGATTAAATGGGAAACAACAATTTATTTATTCAAATTTTTCATGAATATTTGGTGAATGCTGTCCAAATGTTTGGTATTAATTTTAGCATTATTTCCCTCCCTTTGAATGTAGATGAGACTTGTGAGTTGCTTCTAACGAGGAATATATGGCAAAGATGGTTAGATGTGACTCCTGTGAATACATTATGTACAATTTCATCTGGCTAGAAATCTCCTTCTAAGGGCTTTCAAACTCAATATGTGGATTCTCCTTTATGGCTTGATGAAGTAAGACACCATGTTGAAGAAGCCCAATTGGCAGGGAAATATAAGATCTAGGAGGTGGGAAGAGCTGGCCTCCAACCATCAGCCAACAGGAAACTGGGGCTTTTAATCTATTATTTCAAGACAATTCTGCCAACAACCTGAGTAGGCTCGGCAGTAGATTTTTCTCCAAGTAAGTCTCCCTGTTAATACACTTCATTTTTTGTTCTATTAATTAGATGAAAATCAAAGTACCAAATTCAAAAATTCATACTTGCCCAAGATAAAAATAATCAGAACGAAGAGTACCTGATGAGTCTTTCTCCAAAAAAGAACCAGTCTTACTTCTAAAATGTAACTATTATTGAAGCATTCTTGTCTAACCAAATAGAACACTTCTGAAAAACATCAAGAAATTTATGAGAAATTTTATTTCTCCATAATTTTTCCTGAAGATATGTACTTTAAAATTTATTTCATTTGATGAAAGAAATATAGTAGTGAATGACTGTTTAATTTTTCATTGTTTTAAATCTATTAGTTGGATTAAGATGCTTTTTTTTATTTAATTGAAATTTGTCCTTTCTTTTATGACTTAGTTTTGAATATCAGTTCCTCTGGAGAAATATTTTAACTTAATGCAATCAAATCCCTTTATGGTAATTTGAAACAAATAATTTATAAAACAATATTTACTGAGTATGTATATTAACTCAGATTTTTTTTCTTATTTACTTCTTCAAAAATTCAAAGAGTGACCCTCTAAAATGATTTACCTTTTTAGTTTGGGTGTTAAAAATATGCTCCTATTTTTTCAATGAGTACTACATATATTTAGCATAAATCTAAGAAATTGATGAAGTCTTACATTGATTATTATTTTTTTCCTCTTGCAATATTTATAAAAACTTTGGGTAACTGAGAGAATGACTCTATGCTGTCTTATTTATTTATATAAATTACATATTATCATTATTATATAGAGCTAATATATGTATGCATATGTGTATGATATGCTATGTCCAAAAATCTATAAAGAAAGTTGGGAAATAGATTCTAGCTGTGACCCCTCAGCCAAAAAAAGATTTTTTAAAAAATAATAACTACACAGTTTTTGTCACATGTATTGATATGCATTAGTCTTACAAGAATAATATTGAGTGAAAGAAGAGCAAGTTGCAAAAGGATATGATTAATATAAAACAACTTGAAATTTAAATGCATGCAGTGCAAACCATACTATGTTAAGGAAACATGCTTATGTAATAAAATATTTTAAAAACCCACGGAATTGATAAATCCCAAAATTAGGAGAGTAGTTATCTGGAGAGTCAGATAAAGGAGTGCTCTGGGTGTATACGGAGGGATGCTAACTTTATTCACAATGTCGTATTTCTTAAACTATGCCTATGAGCCTTTACATAAAACATATCAAAATATGTACTTTAAATGAATACAGTAAGCTATGATTCTTTATGAGAATATAAACTGCATGTGGTAACCGGCTACCCAGATTATCTTACTCCAAAAACTGCCTAGGGGCTAAAAGTTGGAATCGAGTTTGTACAATGCTAACATATTTCAGAGCACTAATAAGTAATAACTTACATTTATATGAAATACTAGAGTAGGTACATTGATGTAATAAAGATCTATAGAACCAGGAATAAAATATATAGGGTGAAACCTTTTAAAAATCTACTTGCACTTTTCTAAGAAATGGTTCCTCCTTAAGCTGGAATGTTCTAAGCCTTATAAACTCTACTCCAAGACATACAGACATACTCCTCTTGGTTCTGATCAATCGGAGAAAAACCCAAACCAGCTAGAAAAACAAGTGGGGTTCTTTGCTGTCAGTCCTGCTGAAGATAATCAGGAAATCTCATCACCTTAGTGAAAATTTATTCTGTTGACTTATTCAGCTATTCTGAGCACGAGAACGAAGTTTTTATAGTAAGAATGACTTGAAGTGTCTCCTAGCATATTACACTGTTTTATTCCACAGTTTTTGAAGTATTGATAACTTCACATTAGTATTCCCAAAGTATGTCCTCAGCAAGATATCTAAGTACCTTTAAAATTATTTTAATTAATTTATCTTTATTTTGTTCATTAATATATTTGAAGATATGACACACTTATCTGCACTCAATTATTGCCAAATAGTTAAGGACAAAAATTTCCTTCTTGGACAACAGTTAAGTAGCTTAAGGAGTCCCAGTCTTGTTTGTCATAACTGGAAACGAAAATAAATATTGATGGCAAAGCAGTGAGAGCAGCGAATAATACATGTCATGAAAATTCACAGGAGATAGTTTTTAAACAAAGCTTTATGGAGGAGAATAGAGTTTGTGCTGGGCCTTATATCCTACTTTGGGTTTCCATATGAAGGAAAGAGAGAGAAACAACTGTGCGTGCCATTTCAAAATGAAATTCACTTAGATTACATCGTCCTTGATAAGTCCACAAATATTTATGTTATGTGAGAAGACTGGAGACAGAACTATTCAATTCCTCCTTTACTAATTGAATCACTATTACAGATATATTCCTTTCTCTATATGAGAGGGTTTTAGTTAAATTTATCTATAACAATTATTATTTACTTCAATAAAGTTAATGATTCTATATAAAGGTACAATAATTATCATATACTCTCAACATAGGGTTTATATGTAGTACATAAACTGACTTGTTTAAAATATTATTATTAAACTGTGTAGGTTGTTATTAAGATTACAAATATGCATTAATAAGAATATTTGTTGCAGGCTGCCTTTGTTTATATTAAGTACAATACAATGAGTAATACATAAAAATGTAACTATATAGCCCTGGCTGGTGTAGCTCAGTGGATTGAGCATTGGTCTGAGAATCAAAGGGTCACTGATTCAATTCCCAAGTCAGGGCACCACGCACCCAGGAGAGGGTGGGCAAGAGGCAACTACACATTGATGTTTCTCTCCCTCTTTTTCTCCCTCAGTTCCCCTCTGTCTAAAAAATAAAATAAATAAAATCTTTTTAAAAAGTGTAACTATATAAAGATATTAAAACCGATAATCTTTGTGTAGTTACTAATAATATTAACTATTTCTTTGACAGTTTAAAATAATTTTCTTTTTCCACCTCTAGAATGTAAGATCCACAAAGCCATAACTTTTTCTGGGTGACAGTTTATATTTCTAGAACCTTGGATAGTGGTTGGCACAGCAATTCAGTGTTATAGTTAAAAGAAAAATACATTTGCCATTTACATACATTTTCACATTTATAATTATCACATAATGTGTATTCATTTACATATATTTGTCTATATGTTGTAAAAATATTCTCTTGAGTTAGAAACACTAAGTGTACTATTTATCTCTGCAAATTTTATATTTATACCCTTCAATAATAAGCCAGATTGAGAAACAACATAAATCAGGATAAGATAATTATTTATTCATGTGTCTAGTCAACTAATTTAGCAATTAGTGTTTAGTAATTATTATCTCCCTAAGCTGGTATGGAAGAAAAAAAATCTTAATTTGACAAAATCTCTCCTAAGACTCTTTTTTAACAATGAAAAGTAAAAAAGAAAAAACAAAGTTAAGTTTTAAACCAGGTTTTAAATTAATTTTATTTATTAATTTGTCAACAGAATTGAAAATTAGCAGTTTTAAACTATGCCCCTATAATAGAATCTTTTTAAAGCTTTCTTAATAAATTTATGAATTGGGACAGCCTATCACACAGAGTAAAAGGACAAAGGAGCCTCTTTCAGGCCCTCATCACCAGAGCTAGCTATCGCTCTTCCTTGAATTAACTTGTTTCTCAGGACTGGGGAGATAATTAAAAGCATCCCCCCCTCACCCGCCCAGGGGGTACGAACAGGGCACACCAGGCCTGAGCACCCGGACCCCGAGCCCAATGCTAGCAAAACAAACTGGGGCCTGCACTGAAACCTTCTGATTCACAATTGCCATGACTATGAAACTACAACCTCCTCCCTCTTTTCTAATCCAATAAAAGCCCACAACCCCTATCCTTCAGGCCTGGTACATTTCTCTACCCCTAGCCCTTTCCCTCTCTTGGAAGAATAAAATAAAACTCTGCTCTTTGTATTTTCTTCTTTTTGTGAATTCTTTCACAACCCGTGTTACCAGTCACCCTAACACAGAGTTTTATAAAAGCCTTTTTCTACTTGTTTTATCAAATTTAAGATTAAATGTCCAAATGCCAAAGAGGTATACTTTCCTGGGTCAGTTTATTATTCACTTTCTTAGCTAGCTAACAAAGATCATGTAGAAAATGAGATGCACAAAGATAGGTCAGTTAGTGAAATTTCCGTGGATGACCTTTCTCCTTTCAGGAGTTTGCCTACCTTGGGAGTCAGCAAAATTTATCTGTAGAGGACCAGAGAGCAAGTGTTCCAGCGTTGTGGGCCATATGGTCGTGCACTGCTGCTGAACTCTGCCACTGGGGCATGAAACAGCCATAGAAAACAGGAAAATGAATGTGGCTTTATTCCAATAAAATTTTATTTACAAAAATTGGCTACAGGTTAGCTTATTTGGGAGAAGAAATAGTTGAGATTTTCAAATGGTTTCTATCATTTAATCTGCCATCTTCCTTAATATGATATTATTTAAAAGAATGTTGAAAGACCCCCAAAGTTAGAACATTTCTACATAAGGATTGTCCAAAGGCTGTGTTTTCCAGTTTTGTTGACTGTGGGCTTTCCTTTCTCTTCTTTATTTCTGTGCTGCTCCTCTATCTTCTAATCAATATTAATTATACCTCCCCCCACATATATCTAGGTGAAATGAACAATATTTATTCAGGAGGGATGTGTGAGCAGCTGTTGTTTGCAGCTCTCTGAATGCTAAAAGGATAATTAATCCTTCTAGCCCTTGGTTATTACCCCCCAAAGCAGTTTTCACTGTCATGCAAATTAGACTTCAATGGCCCTGTTTTGACAATTTAAAAAGCATCTCACATGACTCTTCTTTGGTTGGGTCATGGGTGTTTCAAAAACCTCAAGTTCCCTGAGGGTAATTAAAAACCATCAGATAGCAGGTTTCCCTATGGCTAAGAACAGACCAAACCTAGGAAGAGGATTTTAGAAGACTAACTCTAACTTTGAGGAATAATGTTTCTGTTTTAGATGTATGACATTCCCTTACATGGGTGGCTCACAATGAAACTTGCCCCCTGGGACTCATAAATATGGACTGATCCTTGGACTTGTTTGCCTGGAACTTCTGTTTTAGTGTTCTGAGATAATGAGTCATTGAGTCTCCAAAAATGAAATATGGCCACCCTGCTGGAGAGACCAAATGGAGAGGTCAGGTAGAAAGGACACCTGACAGGCAGAGATCAGCAGTCCTAGTGTTCTAGCTAAGCCCAGATACCAGAAGACCTCACAGCTGATCTTAAAGGCATGCCTTGTTGACACTCTCACCTACAAAAAAGAACTTCTGGAAATGCTAAGTTTATTGTTCCATAGGCTCAAGTGGTGTTGGGTCTATCCTGAAGAGACTTGTGGGTACGACTTTTGCCTAATGGAGTAGATGTAACTGAAATCTTAAAAGGTTTTCAAAGTTTTTAAAGGAACTATAAAGTTCCTTTATAATTTGGTCTAAAATGAACAGAAACAGTACAAGATACAAAGGAAACTCTGGATTCCAAAACTTCTAGTTGTGTGGAAGTAGACTTGAGAAAACTAACCAAATGCAAATACTGACCATTTCTTAGGGAAAGTAAATCCTTCAAAGAGAAAGACCCAGATTACAAAATTAAGCAACAACAACAACAAAAAAACATTCTCAGGTGAAGTGGAACAGAAATGGGTCCCAAACAACTTACACTCCGCACCCCAGAGTAGAGGGTGGGAATGGGTGGATTTCAGAATTACTGTGAATTACTGAGTGTTATGTCTCCAGTCTCCCTTCACCCAACTCCTACACAAATAGTTGGGTGGCTTTCTCCCCAAATATTTGATAGATGTCTCTTTAGTTCAAATACTTTCTGAAATAGATAAATTTTACCCAAGGAGCCTCACTCTTACCCAGGACATAATTTAGAGGGTAAGATCCTGTACCTCAGGGCTGAGTTTGAAGCACTGATGGTATACAATGTTTGGGGGTCTTGAGAAGGAGGAGAATATATTTTACATGTGGGAGAAATGTGAATCATAAGGAAAGAGAATGAATACTGCTGGTTTCAGTGAATCATGCCTCCCAGTATTTAGAACTCTCAATAATCATACTGCAGGGCAATGTCCTTCTCCTTGAATCTGGCCTGGTCCTGTGACTTTTAACTACCACAAAGTATTGTGAATGAAGTTGTTCAGTTCCTAGCCTAAGCTTTAAGAAGATCGCACAACTTCCTTTTTTGTGTCACCTTGGGAATACATGCTCTTCATGTAAGACCTCCTGCTATCTTGTTGAAATGAGCACATGGAGAACCACTACATGGAACTGTCATGTAGAGAGAAAAAGTCCCTGAGGCCGGTGAGGAAGAAGAATGCTGAGTCCAGCCCCAGCCCGAAAGAGCTGACAGAGCGACCCACTGCAAGATAAAGCAGAAGCCTGGCTCAGGTTAAAAAATTATAGACAAATAAAATGATTCATACTTAAACCAGTACATTCTGGAGTGAGCTGTTACATAGCAGTAGGTAACTGAAACAAGAATCAGACTGTAGGAAAGCAGATGAAAGTCATTTCTCACTGGCTACACCAGCTGAAGAAATAAATTATTGAAGGAAAATGCAAATATTAAAACTATATGTATTTCTTTTTCACAAATGTCTATTTGTTTATACATTTGTTACATGCATATGAGCATGTGTATGTATAACTAAAAAGTATTTTAAAAACACAAAAGCTGTGTTCACACGTGATTTACTGCATTAATTCATTAGTAACCAGTTATTAGTCTGTTAGTTGTTTCTAATCCATTTTATCAATTATAATGATCCAGTATCCATGCCTACAGTATCGCAGCCCTCTTTAAAATAACAGCAAAATTGTTTTCACTTTTAGTGTTAATGTTTGCAAAACTACAGAAAGTAAAATTCAAAAACACTGACACAACCACCATAACTTTTCCCTCATGACTCATTGTACAGTGTTTTTTCCCACTTGGGAACACATTCTTAAAAAGCTGAAAATTAACATCAACTTATCTTTTTTCACATAAGAATTTCTATAATAAAAAATACTGTCTGGTATTAGGTTTTTGTTTAAATTCCCTCTAGCTATAGACTAGTCTTACCAGAAAGTCAGCACATCTGTGGAAAAAAAAAATAGATTTTTCAGTATTGATGAACCTCCCTATCTAATGGGTGAAAAATTAGCCTGAGTTTTTCTGGGAATAAAAAGAAAAGAAAATACTCACTAGGTTCCATTGGTTTTACTATGGATAAGCTTAGAATTTCCCTTTCCGATCATGACTCATTTCTTTCATACTCAATTGCATTCATTCCCTTCTCTCACTATCTTTGTCTTTCTCTTTAGTATAACCCAGCTGTCCTCACTGTGGCATTTTCTGCTCTGACTATTACAAGACTGAGATACGAAAGCCATGAGGGGCATACATGAGGAGTAGCCATTCTCATACAAAAATTCACTCATTCTTCCATTCTTGGAACTAAAATGGCGACTTCTTATATAACGCCTAGTTGCTTCTCAACTTAAGAAAGTAAAATTAATTGAAAGAGCTATTTTAAGGGATTTAATAAAAATTGCAGTTCAAATACCACCATTAATCTTTACAATCATCTTATAAAGACAGCATTTTCCCCATGTTATTTGTGAGGAAGCAAACCCTTACCAAATCCAAATGACTGACCCGCATTATACACTTTTTAAAATGGTATTTGAAACTTTTCTCTCTGACTCTAAAATTTGGGCTTTTTTTTTTCATTTTATTCACTTATTCTAATACATGATTTAATGTCCTGAGACTTCAATGTAGCAAATCATATACTTGTAGCTTAAGCATCACACAAATGTTAATAGGCTTGAATTAAAGATAGAAATTTAAAATAATTCTTCTGCCTAGTCAGTTCAAAGTACACTATGTAGTATTTAGTAATAAAATGTTGAGATAAATAAATAGCCAAGCTAGTATATACTGTTAGCATCATTCTTTGCCTTTGTCAAGTAACTTAATAAATCTCAGTATTTTCTCTTAAATCTTTGTGGGTTTCCTGTCCCTAACCATTTCCCTAACTTTGAGGTAAAAGAAAGAAAAGAAAGAAAACAAGTGATTTCATTAGTATACATACCACAGCACTTGGAAAGCCAGAGTCTTAATAACAGCTAAAACTAATTTGCACCAAAACATCTGGATCAAAAGTGAAAAATTCAGCCACTTATACCAGCCATCTACATCTCTAGATGCAACTGTGTGATTAGAAACATCTGGACAGTTGACCAAATGATTAGATTTTCATTCATAATTTAGGAATTGTATAAATAACAACCTTTATACTATACGTTATCAGGTTACCTGAATATTAAATATGCAGTGGGGAATTCTCATGCCTACAGTACATGAGACTAGAGAAGTCAAATTAGGACCACTTTGTCGAGAAAATGGAAGGCAATTTCAGATATTGACCTTAATTTACAGCCATCCCTGAGTTAGCCCTAGTCACAGCATGTATTTTGATCTAGAACAACAGCCCTCAAACCACACCGCATTTGTCTGCACAGGCAATTCTGGGGTACCTTATTCTAATCACACATTCCTCTTTTCTAACGCAAAAGTTACTCCATCATGAAAATTGCCATTTTTACCTAACCTTCTGGTGTGTGTTTGTATGTGTATGTGTGTGAACTATGTCTAATTACAATAAAAACAAAATTATAAGAGATCATTATTTGAACCACAACATTAATGTGCTTTAAAACTGAGGCTTTAAAAAGTCTAAAATATCATCACTGCAAATAAGTTTACTAAAAGTAAGCACACACACAAAACTAATGATGATTAAGATAAATCAATAGTTGTTTATATATAATGGAAAAACAGCAATTGAACATCATTTTCAGTTCAAAACAATGCTAATATCAAAACCCCCTCTCCCAAAATTGTGGGGATACTTATTTTTCCTTTGCAACGTATGTCAGGAGATTCAGAAAGCTGTCTAATACGGTGTGAAAAACAGACTTCTTACATTACTAAACTTAAAACCCTTGATAAAATAGAATGATGTCTACATTGTTAGGAAGACCTGCTTTTAGTAACTTCCAATAATGCACCTTTAATACATGCTTTCTTAGTGTTATTCAAAACAAAAAGTGAATAGAGTCATGGTCACAGTAAAACCTTTACACCTTTCACAAAAAGGAATTTGGGACTGTGGTCATATTTGCAGTTTTTCAAGAGGCTCCATATAGCCCACCGGGTAACCATTGTGGGTGGTATTTTCTTCCTGACTATTAAGCAGGTATTTCTTCCTCACTATTAAGAGTTTGAATAAAACACTGATTTTTCTAGTCTTGTTTATTCATCAGAAAAACAGACTAGAAATAGAAACATGAAATGAAATTATGTGATTGACTGATACATTGGTCTACATTCTTCGCTCTTACTCTTTTTGGAAACAATTGCCAAGGTCACACCATGGGCAGAGTATAAATTGCCATCACTTGATTTTGGTCTAGGCCCTTTAACTTGTGTTGGTCATGGGGTGAGGCAGATATATCAGTGTTAAATTTTGAACTTAGAGCTTAAGAAATCTTACGTGTTTCTTGTGACCATTTTCTTTTCGTCATCACCAAGAGAATAAAAATCAGTTATTTAATCTGTCATGCTCTCTGGTAATATTAATCTATGTGCATGGATATTACACAAGAATTCCCATACATTATTTCACATTTAGCATTTTGTCCTTCACGATGACATTATATTTAATAAACTCAGGTACAAATGCCAAATCTCACAGTAAATTGGGGCTAATGTCTTATTTCTCATTTCAATCAATGTAACGGCTAATGAAAACTTTTTGATGAAGGGTAAATAAGCTGCTTTAGGAAAGCTTTGAGACAGAGCCTAAAGCGGGCAAAAGAATCTTTTTCATATGTTAGAATTTTCACGTTAAGCACTAGAGCAATCTGTGTGTGTGTGCGTGTGTGTGTGTGAGATAACACTTAATATATACATTCAGATGAGATTTTATGTGGATCTCCTTCAGTTACCCCGTACTTTAAAACTGTTAAGCCTTTTGATTCCATATAGTCAACCATGAGACAAATTCTGTGACTTCTAATAATATGTGTATTGAGAAAACTTTGGCGGTACAAATATTTATTGTGTTGTAGCATGAGGAATGAGTATAAAAGAATCTCAATTCAGTCATAACTGTCCTCTCAGCAGAAGCATGGCAGGAAATACAGAGATGGAATAAAAAATTAATTTGTAGAGATGGCAGGTTGGCAGACACATATTACTGCCATATTGTTAGTTTTGCAGCACGGCGGGGGGCTCTTTTTTTTTTTCTTCACATCATTTATTCACATATATTTGCTTTGGTTTCCGAGTATACAAAAAAGTTGGTTTTTTTTCCCAACTACACACTGTCAGGTAATACTGTTTCATACTGGTCGTGGTTGTGAATCAATTAGTAAACACATCTCTTGATAGAGACTAGATTATACATAGATGACCATGAACGCTGGTGCAAATACAGCAGGTGTAGAGGCTGAACCTAAGTAGTGTGCTTAATAAAGTAGTGCACTGAGCGGCCCTCAGACGTGAATCTGCGTACAGTTTTTTATGAGAGGGAAGAAAGTGGCTAGACTCAGCAGTGATATGATTTGGGGGCATAGGCAAGAAGTGGAAGAAAAAGTATTATGTGCACCTCGAGGACTAAGCACGTGGAGAACGGATGCAAAGACGAAGAGCTGTTTCACTTGATACTCTGAGACACAAGGACCACAAACGAGCAGCGCAAGTGCCGGGGAAGTAGAGAAAGCAGCATCCCTGCAGTGTGGGCAAGGGTAAGAGACAGTACCCTTGGCACTGGTGTGTGGTTGGCAGGAGGGTTCCGGCAGTGGTGCGGCATGCCACAGAACAGGCACAGCAGCAGGCAGAGTGTAGGGAATTCATGAGAGAACCGACTGCCAGTTTTTATCAAAGTTGTCCAAGAATACTCACAAATCACCATTATAGCTTTGGAGTTATGCACCCAATTCTCTGCTACTACACAGCTGGGCACTGTGAAATTTGTTGCTTATGTGAACTCATTTGTACTCACAGCTGGTGAGGCCTGGGGAAGCAGATCTCTGCCTTCAAAGGGCTCCACATAACGGGGATGACAGAATTATATACATGAAAAGATAACATAATGCGAATGCTCCAGGAAAGCTATAGATGGCAGTTGATCTGGGACAGGAGAAGAAAGTTAATTATGGACAAATCTTGGAAGGTGGCCTTGATTTGACATGTTGCCTGGGATGGACATCATAATATCGGAAATTTAGGAAGCCCCTGCCTCCTTTTCGCTCCGGAGCTTGGTAATCTGCCTGTGTGTTCCCAGGTCGTCCTGTTTTATCCTGTACCGAACTTTGTGTGGTGCTTGTGTGTTTCTTGCCTATCTAAATCCAGACTGCAAACTCTGGCATGCAAAGGTTTGTTTCTTTATTTTGGCATCTGATATTTTGTATTACATAGTACATAGGTTAGTAATCATTTACTTAATAATTTTTAAAAAAGGATAAATTTTACCTCATAAAAGGAACTTCCATACATTAACTTCGACAAACACAAATCTAAAGGTTATTATGGCTATGCTAGCCTACCCAGCAATCATGACTGCCTATAGCTAGTTAATCATTAGATTTCCGGTAAGGGTCTATAAGACTTTTCATGTCATAAGTGAATCCTATAGGCTGAAATACAAAACCTCTTGATCCCAGTAACTCACCACCTTATATCTAAAGCCCAGTAAAACTAGCTAGTTAAATATCTAAGAATATTGTAAGGTAATGAAAGCCATAATCTTTTATATTTGTAGACTCCAAAGCTCCCACAAAGAACAGAGGCCCAGTCGGGTAACAGGACCCTGTAAATTTCTTTTTACTGTTAAGATGCCCAATTATTCTACTATTTCAATGTCCTTAATGCCTTGGATTGACATGGATGCTTTTATGCAACCTCATCAGGAAAAGTATTTAGAGCAAAAAAGAAAAAAGTAAACTATAATGTAGGCAAAAATCTCTCTACAAAACTAATCATTCCCTTTTGTTACTTGGAAGCTCTTGCTAGTGTATATTCTCAAAACAATGTAAGCGTCCCAAAGCAATAAATCCCACCTTGGGGGCCCACTGATTTTATTTTACCTTCCCCAGCAGGCATTACCCACCCAGGTTTTCCAGAGCCCAATAACATTTGCCTTCATTTATGGTAAAGAGAATGAAACAAAAATAAATGCTATTAACTTACTCTTGTTCGAACTTGAGAACTTAAGAGAAAATAGAGTGATTCTTAAAATCTCTTTGAATTTTCCTGTATTATTTAGATATATAAGCAGCAGGTAAGGGAGATCATATGGCTCCCAACAAGGTGCTTTAGTGTCCTAGGGTTTTTAAAACATTTAGGCATTCATTCACGGAAGTCTTGTTTCTGTCTTTTAAGTCATTCAGCTGATAGTTTATAAAAAGTGGCCCTGGTTTCATGCTTTTCCATTGGAGAAGTTGAGAGGAATGGCCATAAAATTGCCACCTTTTGTTTAAAAAACTATCAGTCTAGCTTACATAATTTTAGTTGACTAGGTCAATTTTTCCTCCATTAGCGCACAATGGTGATGATTTGCTCACCCATCCACTGGATTCCATGTGCCCCATTATCCTTTTATATATACCTTTTCCAATCCTTCTGATGGGATACCGAATTGCAATGATGCTTTAAAATTCAACCAAAAGGACATGAGTTATGTATTTAACAGTGACAAATGTCCATGATTTCTCTCTCCCTTTCTCTCTCTATACATATTTTTTAAAATGTGACACACTTAAACATGGCCAGCGTGGCTCAGTTAATTGGGCATCGTCCCATGAAGCAAAAATGGTTGTGGGTTCAATTCCCAGTTGGGTCACAGGCCTGGGCCATAGGCCTGGTCCCCAGTTGAGGCATGTGCGTAAGGCAACCAATCGATGTTTCTCTCTCACATCAATGTTTCTCTTCTTCCCTCTCTAAATAAATAAATAAAATCTTTTTTTTAAATGACCCACCTAGAATATATCATCCTCAAGTGAACCGCAGTGCTGCCTTGGTGACTGTGTTCTCCACTAGGAGAGTCTCCTTTAGACTGAGTTTTCTATTTCCAACAATGGTGCTCGTTGTTCCCCAGCAAGTTGAAAGCAGGTGTTCACCAGGTAGAAATAAACATATGTACTCTACCTTGACAAGCTCTTAGATTTACAAATTGTGTTCATTTCTTTAATTTGTCAGTATTAATGTCAGAAAGCATCTGTAGAATTTATAAAAATGACCCCCTTGAGCTTATCAAAGATAAAACACTCAAAAATGTCAAACTTTGTTTAAGGCCATTGCTGTCTGAATACTGGGGTTGGGGGAGGAAGGATTGAAGAGTAGAGGGGGTAGGAGTGATTAAATAGGCTAAAGACAGAAACTTTCTGAAGTAAGTGAAAACAGATGGAACTTCTGGTTTAGCCTTGCTCATTTTAAGTGTCACCGTTGGTCAATGATTTGTTTCTCTGTCACGTAATATTTATTATTGATAACCAGTTCGAGATTTAGGTAAGTCAAAGATTCCCAAAAGGGGGAGAAAAGAGTCCGTGCAAAAGCTAGTGAAATCTGAATAAGGTCTGTGTGTGACTTAATATTATTGTACCTCTATCAATTTCCTGGTTTTGACAAAGGATTATGTTTCTGTAAGATGTTATCATTGGGGAAAGCTGGGTGAATTGTACATAGGAATTCTCTGAAGCATTTGAGCAACTTCTTGTGAGCTTTAACCTATTTCAAAATAGTAAGCATTAGAAAATAACAAACACTTAAGATATCAATTTTAAAAAATGATTGTGAAAGAAAGATAAGAGTGGTCAGCCATTTAATCTTTAAAAACAATGAGCAACAGAAATTGGCAAAAAAAAAAAAAAAAGCTCCAGTGGCTTCCTTTTACTTTTTAAAATCTTTTAAATATTTTAGGTTCAGGAAAATAGCACTTTAAGTTTATAAGCTATTGCCATCCCAGTAAGTGGTACCAGGTTTGACAACAACTGCTAATAAGGAGGTAGACTTCTTAATCTAAAACACACTGTAAAGTTTTTGATCTTTTCAACATTTGTACATGTAACTCAGGGCATGACTAGACAGCCCTTTCAGAATTCAACCTTCTTGCCTAGTGGTAGCAGAGCAGGTCTTCATATTTGCCAAGGTCTCTCTTAAGGCACTTGCTTTGCACTTCTGAAGGACTGACTGAGGTGACAGCATTGAAGATTAAAATACTTTTGGATGAAGTTTGACAACTGCCAATCTTCACCATACCAAAATATTTTGTCATAAGATGTGTAGCTTAGTTTGTGCTTTGGAAAGTTGGAATTTTCCTCATTTCTGAAACCACTAAAATTAGATACAGACCAGCACTTTCTCACACTTGCCCTGAATAGTGATCTCTTCCCATCCCAAACAACATGCACACACACACACAACCCTACACTTATGAGACATAGACACACATACAACACACACCCATATTTTAAGTTTTCTCAAAAGTCCAAAGACATCCCTAAATTAAAATATACATAACAAATGAGAAACAATGATCTGTTCCTTTATGCTCAGGATGTTTGAAATAACATATTGAGATTTTTCTTATTCTTGCTCATTTTCTTATAATCTAAAAGGTTATCTTCAGATACTCAAAGGGAAAGCTTTTATCTCTACGCATCTCTTATGGGTATTTTGTAGTTTTCTTAGATTTTTAGTTAGTTTTTTCTTTTTGTTTTGTTTTATTTTACTGTGAAGTCTTCTCCTTTGCATTCACAAATAGTTCTTGAACAGGTAATATGCATTCTCTGTAGCTTCCGAGACCTCAGTCCCACCCTATCCTACATGAAATTTCAATTTTCTGTTGTATTGCTCAGAAATTAATAGATAAAATCTTAATATAGCATTCATTTTTCTCCCTGTGAATTATAATACACTGCTCCATGTAAGAATAATATCTACATTATTTTACATTTGATTATCCCTTACCGTTTTTAGGGGGAAGTGATTCCTTTGATTTAAATTTAATTTTCAGTCGAATTCTACTGGGAATTGGGATAGCCACTTGAAAGATGACATGGCTGAGCTCCAGAGAAGGTACAATTTGCCTTTTTAAAAGTACAATTAGATGGTGTTGGACTCAAAAAAAAAAAAAGAAAGAAAAAGAAGAAAAGGAATTCAAGTATCACCCAGCTTGTGCTTCCACCACTAGGCTACAGGCATCGGGAAAGGGTTGATGATGGATGTCTGTGCATTAGAACAATGAGACCGCACTTTGGCAACTCAGGCCACCGACCAAACATTCCTAATTAAGATGTTGTCATTTTACCTAGGGGAAAAGCTTTGGCCACATTCCAACATGCCCATAAATAAGAAAGTCTACAGAAATATGAGAAAGAATAGTTACAAGTGAAAGTATCCTTCCATGATTAAGAACATAATTTAACCTACTACCCAAACTGATTTATGGGCCCACTGTACCAGGCTAGTTTATAAGGCAGGTCTTTGCACAGGGTACCTTCTGCTGGCCGGATACGGAACTGCGTTGCTAAAGCTGGGAATTCACCTCATTAACTCAAAGACTATCACGTTTTTGTGTGTGCACAATTTATCATTTATCCCACTGACAAAGGCTTACCAAATTTTATTCATACATGCACGTTTTATTTCTCACTGCCATCCTCTGACACACAATTATAGGCACAGTGTCATTCAAAAGCTGGTTCTATTTTTTTTATCTTTGATTTTAAAATGTTTTATTGCACTCCCTTAAGAAAAAAAAAATTAAACACTTTTCAATGTGAAATCCAAATTCACTCTCTTTGGTTTCTTTGCAAATATGGCATTCTATATCTTCCCTCTTCAGACATATTTTTTGTCCGTAGTTTCTTTCAGTTGTCTACTTTCCCTTTGTCCCCCTTGGGTTCTGGGTTAGCAGCAACACACATTATAATAATTTATTTCACTGTGTAATCAGAGAATTCTTCCATGAAAATCATTAATGTAAAATATATAGTGGCCTGCTGTGGATTTTTTCTAAAATAATACATTATGTTTTAAGATATGCAGAATATGATTATCTGACTGGACAACTCTGTATTCAGGGTATTTAAAAAAATCTGCATCTTTTTCTTTTGTGGTCACAATCCCATGGATGCCCTAATATTAAAGAGTCAAAGGGAACTCTGCAGCTGAGAAAAAGAAGGAATGCTGACTTATTTAAACTAGAAGTCTTGACCTTGTGCTTTTGAAATCTTCATAGGAATCAGGCTCTTCTCTCTAAATCAGATGAAGCTGATGGTCTTTGCTTCATTCTATATGGTGGGCAGAGCATCTTGTGTGTGTCATAATTTAGTGCAAATGGAAATCCCCAGCCTTCTCTACAGCCACTGTTGGTTAACTATGCCTGCCTAATTATTCCTTCCCTGATCATCAGCTATAGTGGTAATCCTGCCTGGACTATGGAAGTGTTGTAGTGGCAATAGTCACAGACAGTGGCTGCTTTGGTAAAGCGAGTTGTGAGATTAGCAGGTTGGGGCCAGGTTCTGCCAGCAAAAGCTATACTTCGGCAAAGATATCTGTCCCCAAGCAGCATTTTACTCTACTTCCGATAAATTGACATAATCCTCCAAACTTTTAGGAAGGTTTCAGCTGTCCCACATAGGTATGTTTCCCACCTGACCTTGAAAGGGAAGGCTGAGAAGCAGCAGCTGGACACCTGTGAAGGGGCCCTGATGCCAAGTGCCGAGCCCCTCAGTTCCAAAGCTTCCCTTTTCTTTCTCTGCAGGGCATTGCGTGAAATGGGAAAGCTTTTGTTTTTATTAGCACCTCTCTATTTGGTTTTTAAAAATTATGGCTCTTTTTATGATACATGGTACTTATTCAGTTTAGTTTGCCTCCTATAAAATGGTAAAATACATTCAGTTGCTCTATTCCTTCTGCTGTTTGAGAAATAACATTCCTTAGATTTCAGGAAGCAGTTTCTAGGCATTTATGATAGAGAAGAAATACATTAACGATAATAAATAGGTATATAAATTATGGTGGCTACAACACTTTGGCATTTGTTTTCCTTAAGCTTAAATCCACAAGTTTTCCAGACACTGAAGGCTTGCGGCTCTGAAGCTCAAAGTCAACCTTGCCCCCTCTGAGTGGAAAAGGTTAGGGATTAAAGATGTGAGAGAGCCCCTGGAGTTGCTTTCAGAGTCTCAGTCTCTATAGGAGATTTCAAATCTATTCACACCTGTTTCTAAACATCCAGGCTGCCACTAACTCTAACCTTGATAATCTGCCTAAAGATTTTTGAAGGTTTCTATGGAAATTCAGAATGAAATATCCCCCTCTATCTTCCAGAAGTTGATGGCAGAATATTGTGGAATTATAACCTTGGTTAAGAAATGAGAAAAATGACTTGATTTTGTCTAAGAATTCAGTTAACACCCTTCTTTTCTCTTTTGGTTTCCTGGCACATGACATATAGAAGAAAAACAAAAGTTCTGTGCTTATTGGAAGATGGTTAAATAAATACAGGCTAGATATGGAAGATGCTTTTTCAGAGCATGTGAAGAGGAGGTGCAAGAATGTTGACAGAGGGTTTTTTTAAGGGTAAATTCCATTCTATTACAATATTTCTCCTTATAAAGATGATCATTACTCTACGTTTTTGACTACTGTTATTCTAGCATCTTTAGGTTCGAGAGGGGGGCGTATTTCACTGGAAGGGAAATTTTTTTTAAATTTCCTTCATCGTGAGAAAAGTAGCTATTCAAAAGCTTGGATGAGTACAAATCAGTCCCAGAAGAACACTTCAAAGATGGAAGTAAAGTAATCTCCCAGGTGGCATTTCTGGGTTTTCACAGTTCTGAAATCCCTGTAGGGCTTGAAGGGGTCTTTACTTTATTGTAGACAGATGGACTGGGAATGGCCAACAAAATCCATTAAAATCAATGCTTAGCAGAGGCTTAGATGCCTTTGGCAGTGTAAATACTCTGCCAGCAAAGGAAGCTAAAATAAGCCTCACGCACCAGACGATTTGCTCTCAACTCTAAGGAAGGGTGAGAAGAAAACCAGCTAAGATTTTAAAGGAAAAAGAAAAAAAAGTACAATAATTGTCCTCTTAACACAGGCTTAACTGTATCTTAAAGCATAGATTAAAAATAGTTGTTTACACATTGGTGGGGGATGTTGGTAACAGGGGAGGTTACACGCTTGTGAGGCAGGGGGTATATTGGAGCTCTCCATACCTTCTGCACAAGTTTGCTGTGAACCTAAAACTGCTCTAAAAATAAAGCTTCATAAAAGAAGAAAGAAGGAAAGAATAAGGAAGAGAAAAAAAGGAAAGTTTCTAATGCACACCAAGAGGTAAATGATGTATATATATATTCAAGTATTACTATGAAATTTTTCCTTCATCATTGCTAATGAGCAAATTCAGGGTCTATCCACCCTGTTTGAAAAGTATCATAAATAAATCCTGAAGTAGGAATGAAATTTACATATATTTAACTTAATATATGTCAAAACAGTATAACTGATGCATCAAGGAGAACCTAGGAAAGCAGAGTGGTCGACTTGAGCAAGAGGAACCGAGCTTGTTCTTTGGATTCGGGGTCCTTCAGTCAGCTCTGCCTGAATGTGGAGCCGAGGGCTCCCACAGGACCCACAGTCTATCCAGGGCCCACCTCCAGGGTACATCAGGTCCTACAAGGTGGGCACTGCCTGTCTTTACTGGCTGAGGCAGTAAAGTAGGATCACCTCCGGTTGGAGGCACAAGGTGCATCCTTTCCCATTGGGGTCAGTAGCGTGTGCGGAGTGACAGGTACATGAGAGTTGTCTCTTCTAGCCTCCCAATTCCATTTAAATCAAGCTTCTGTTTCTTAATTTTTCACAGTAATTTTCAATTCCAAAATATACCCAAACACCTTGAATATTTTTAAACTACAAATAGTTATTGATTTTTCTTAACATACTTATTTAAATTAGTCCAAATCCATCCTAAAGTTTACATACTTCTTGCATAGATAAATGATCGAACATTCACATGAATGTGAATTAGTTTAATTTGACTGTGTCACTTAAAATCTGTCTTATATGAACTGTGGGATTAGGACCAGAAATAGAATGTTTAGATTAGGAGGTAGACAATGAAATATTAATAGTTTGGGTCTGTATTTACATATGCTGAATCTTTTCTACTATATAAAAACAACATGAATTTAAAAAATAACTACTTTCACTTTTGCTTTAAGTAGCAGTAAACATGTGGTATAATTTGTATTGAAGGTCTATTGAAAAATTTAGAATTTGACAATTTGATTAATCTAATTGGTGGTCTAAAGTTTGCTCGGTGAATAATCATGGAAATTGTCACATGCTAATATTTCTGGTACACTCCTAAAAATTGCTCTAATTTTTATAAAGTAAGTCAACAACTGATCTCTCCCACTTACTCATGGATTTATTTAGCTATGATAGTACTAGTACCATACCCCTCCCCCAACATATACATGCAATACACATAAATATTTATTATAAGTCAGTATTGTATAATACAACCTGAAGGCATCATCCAAAAACAAAAATTGCTCTGTTTCAGGTGTAAAATTTGGAGATCTAAATTCCTTTACTGGATGAGTATCTAACTGGGATAATGTAGAAATGGGTTAAATGATACATCACGACTGAACTGGTGATATATTCACAGTTTTTTTTTGGGGGGGGGCGGTTGTTTGCTTGTTTTTTAACACTCTAAGCATAGGATTCTGTCTATATTTCGATTTCCTAAAAGAAAAAAAAATCATTATTTCTTTAGAGAACAGGTCATGGAGTCATTATCAGATGCACTTACTCGTGCCTTTCCTCAAAACCTAACTGAAGAGAGCTGACTTCCCGCAAAGTGAGAGAAGGTTTTCTCAGCACTCTGCTACTGATTTCTCAGCTGTAATCATTTTCATCCCCCCGAAATGCACATGTGGAAGCATACAATTAAGTAGACCTCTTCATTCTTAATAAGTTCATTTTTTTTCTTTAATAGTTTTTTATCATCATGTTCATCCCAGTACACATACCAATTTTTTTTTTCTCTAAACAAGAGGGGTTTTCTTGTATGCCCTCTTCTCCGTGACTTGCATAAATATTCCTACAAAGAAAAGTGACCTGCTAATTATGAGTGATTGCTTTTCCCATCCCAGAGTGACTGAGGAATAATTTCAGCTAAGTATTCATAGTCAGGGATCATCAAGTGATTGCTCTCCAGATTAATCTCCCTGGGCCCAAGGGCTGCGTGGCCACAGCGTGAACATGGCTCTGCATTCTATCTGTCCTATTCAGTCTGAATAAAGAGACTTTATTTGCTAAACCATTTTAATTTCCTCTGCACAATTTAATTATGCTTCAGTGCAGAACCACCTGTGACCTTGGGTGTAATGAAAGCCACTCCCCAGTCACCACTGCAGAGAATGGCAGTCTGGTAAAGATGGTGGGAAATAAGCATCTTACAGATTATAGATTGCTGGGAGAGCCATACTCGTTTAGACTTGTTCTCTTTCAGTGTGTTTGCAGACATTCGGCAGTTTTCAGGAGGAGATTTTGCACAAGACATAACTGCACTGGAAGATCTGAGTTAAATTCAAAATGACTCATAGTGGCTTGAGTGAGGAAACAGGGAAATGTCCTTTTATTTTTTTCCCACATTCTGTGAAACATAGGGTATTGAAGAAAATAAAGTCCTTTATTTCTCTCCTTGAGAACTAAGATGAAAGTCCATTAATTTGCAACGAAATGTTACTGTTGTGTAAACCTGGGTCATTTGATATTCAGTTATTAACCTGAGGGTTTTTTTAGTTTAGAATGAGTCTTTTCGGACACAGATTTACAGTGGGCAAGTTCTGTTTCATCAAGGTGTGGGGTGTTGAATATAAAATGTCACCGAGGATTTTTTAATTTGTGCATATACACATTTCACTAGACCAGCTTTGGATCTGCCGTGGTTGTAGGTGTTACACCTTTTTACGCGTCCCGCCTCCGGCCTGTTCTGCTCTGGGCCTTTCGAGTTTTCCTCCGAGCGACGTTCCCATAGCCACACAAATCATTCACCGCACTGACCTCTGAGCAACCCGTGGTTACTTATGAAATGTACACTAGGCCATTTTACTGATTTTTAAGATGTGCAATTATTTTGCTACATCCTAACTCTCTAAAAATTGGCTGTCTTGCAATCACTAGCATCCTATCATTTTCATTGGCCAGCTGGCAATGAGGGGGATCGCCATTGCCTGTGTTTGGGTAACCTGGGTCATCGTTGTTCATGTGGTCCTTTGTTTTACATCCAAATGAGTATTAAAAAGCTTTATTAAAATTGAAATACAGTTTACATATATTATATTAGTTTCAGGAGTACAACATAATGATTCCATATATGTATGGATTGTGACATGATTACCACAATAAGTCTAGTTAATGTCCAACGCCATATATAGTTATAATTTTTTTCTCTTGTCCTGAGAAGTTTTAAGACCTACTCTTTTAGCAAGTTTCAAATACTCCATACGTTACTGTTAACTATAGTCATTACACTACACTTTGCATCCCCAGGAATGGTCTGAGGCCTTTCCAATCAGTGCAGTTGCTTCTCCCTCCACTTCCTGATTATGCTTAGAATTGTATGTTCCGCTTATAACATCTCTGTGTCATATTTAATTTGTCACTCTGTGGATTATTATCTTGTATGATTCTTATTTCAAGAATCATGGAATGCACAAGAAGAAGGGGTCATAGAGTCAATTTAGTGCAACTGTTTCATTTACAGAGGAAGAAATTGAGACTGATGGAGTTTAAATGTTAGTGACAGGTCTGAGATTGTGTGACCGCCTATTATAAGCCAGATGTAATTTCAAAATTAGACATGATTCCTGACTTTAGAAGAGTGTATAGACTAAGGATCTGATAGCATGGTCCGGTTTTCTTGAAGAGTGCCCTTTCAAATATACCAAGCCTTCTTCTCAAGTCCTTGAAGGATGTGTCATGTGTCAGCTGCTGTCTCTTCCCTAGTGTCTATCTAAATCCACACAGGATGTCCACCATCATCATCTAATTACCTCACAAAGGCCCGGCTTCCTAATACCGCCCCGCCGGGGGTTAGGGCTTCAACGTGAACTATGGAAAGACACAAGCAGAGTCC
Source organism: Mormoops blainvillei (assembly GCA_004026545.1). NCBI lineage: Eukaryota > Metazoa > Chordata > Mammalia > Chiroptera > Mormoopidae > Mormoops > Mormoops blainvillei. Next base: position 55,387 of record PVJD01001695.1, on the reverse strand, counting down.
ATAATAGAGAGTAGTTTTACTCAGCCAAGCTTTCAAGGGATTAATCTGACAGAAAGGATCAGAATGAACTGGAGTGGAGGAGATACTACAGGTAAGAATACTGGAACATGAAATAAGCACTCAGGTTGTGCTCCTCCACAAGTGGCCTCAATTAGCATGGTCAGAGGGGAATGATGGGAAAACATGGCTTCATGTGTTTCCTAAATGCTACTTGATATAATGTGGCTATCATGTGGCATTTATTTGTCAGGCATTAAGCTAAACATATCACATCCTGTATTACATTTAATTTCACACATTATCAGGCAATAATCATAGTAATGACAATAATAATAATAATGATGATAACTAAAAAATCACATCATGCTTAAGATGAGTCAGATTTCATTCTAAGAACTTCAGATAAATCCTGAATATAACCTTATGAAACCGGAAATATTAGTCACCCATTTTACAGTTTAGAAAACTGAGGCATAGAAAGGTTAAATAGATAGTTTTATTTCTATTTCATAGATAAAGAATGAGGTTCAAAGAGATGAAATGATTCATTTAAGATCAATCATTTGGCAAGTTAGCTCACTCATGTAAATGCCAGATCATTTCAAGCCTGTTCTTTTTCCTTGCCATAAAGAAAAAATGCATATTAAACAAAGTTAAGCCAATATTCATTTTTAATATATTTTTAATATATTTTCAGATACATCTCTGTGCATCAGTGAACCCATTACTTAAAATAAAAGTTCTGCCTTCTGTAAGGAAGGCTCAACTATATTAAGTGTTGAAAGGAGATGGAAGTTCATTTATCTTGCATGCAGCTTGGCATAAGCCACTCAAGCTGATAGAGAAGTTCTGCACTATCACAGAACTAGCTGGCCTTCACTTTGTTGCTCTGCTAGCCTGGCCATGTACCACCTCTAGGTCCAATGTGGCTACTCTGTTTCCAGCCATAACTCTTCCATATCTACCAACAGGCAAATTCAAAATGGTGGTATGTATTCCTTCTTCAAACACATTTCAGAAATTAGACATGTATTTTAATTTGCACCCCATAACCAAATCTTAAGCAATACCCTTACATCCACTTACAAGGGAGGCCAGGAAATGTGTTTTGAGAGGCTTCCCCTTACAAAGAAAAGCACATAGAGGCATTTGGGCAAAATTAGGAACTTTTGCTACATGTTCTGTCAATAGTTCAGGGTTTAGTTTATCTATCCTCACTACCTCTAATTTAACTATTAGTTCTATAATAATCTTGTTTCATCTTTGATTTGCTTTCTTAGTTGTACAATCTCACTTTTCATCTATGTTTTAGCTTCCTAGGCCTGTGGTAACAAATTACTATAAAATGGGTGGCTTAAAATAACAGAAATTTATTCCCTCGCAACTCCAGAGGCCAGGAGTCTAAAATCAAGTTGCTGGCAATGGTCATTCTTTTTGTAGGCTCTGAGAGAGAATCCATCCCTTGCCTCTCTCCCAGCCTCTGGGGGCTACTGGCCAACCTTGGTGTCCCTCGGCTTGTGGCTTCCTATGTCCAGCCACTGCATTCTTGTTCACATGGCTTGCTCTCCTGTTTGTCTACTTGTACTTCTCCCCTGTGTCTCTGTGTCTTATTTTTGGTCTCTTAAAAAGACACTCCTTAGTAAAGTTGGGGTCCACCTTAATCCACAGTTATCTAATTTGAGATCCTTACCTGAATTATATCTGCACAGATTTTTATTCCAAATAAGATTATATTCTAAGGATTTGGGTGAACATACCTTTGGAGGCTACATTTCAGCTCATTATTATATCATTTTGTTATTTTTTCATCTTTTTGCATTTGTGTTTTTAAGTTCTTTTATAGCATAAATTATTGCTTGAAATGTTTCACCTTAATTTTTGCATTATATTTTCTTTCAGATTGCATTGTTCATATAAATGTTAAGTCTATTTTCTTCCTTCTTCTTTTTATTGTCTATAAAAGTATTTTTCCGTCAACATTTCTTTTTGATGATAGGGAAGAGGACATATATTTTCATGGCAATGATGTGATTTTTTTTTGTCTTACTTTATTTTGGATGTCTTTGTCCAGACCTTCTGTTCATTTTGATATAATATGGGTGATTTATTTTTGCCTTTCTTCCTAAATGTCAAAGAAGGAACCTGTTCTTCCATCTCTCAGTATTTCGTATTTTGACATAATCGAAGTAATCTGAGGACATGGAGGAGGAGCTATCAAATGAAGTTGTATAGAATATTTGACAGGATATTTGACCCCTCCTCTCCCTTGTGAGGACTTAGAACAGCCAAGGACCAGAGTTCTCAACTGGGTGAAGAGAATGAATTCTGATTATCCTGAGCTAAAGCTTCAGGCAATTTCTCCCAGTTTAGATCCTGGAGTCTTCTCTCCCATCATAGCATTAGCATCTTCATGGTGTTTTCCACTGCAAAACTGTACTAGAAAACTCACACATCTTTTGCCACACTACCTAAGAAGTACTCCAGCCAGTCTGCCTCACCCATAGGTGATTGGGCATTTCGTACACGCGGAGTTTGCCATTGGGCATTTCGTACACGCGGAGTTTGATTTGCCCCCCTGCTGTTTCCAGGATCAGGACGTGGAAGTGGATAGCCATCACCATGTGGTTCTTGCCAATTACCTGAAATTTCATACAGGACTTTCCCATCAGTCTCTGTCTTACAGCCAGACCCAGGCACACATGACCTTTCAGGGCTCCTGAGGGGTCTGGTTGGATCCAAGGCTATCCACTCTAGGAAGCCTTCCCTGACTTGGACATCCAGGGAAGGCTCCCTGGATCTTGTGCCAACCTTCAGGGTCGCCCCTTCAGTATAGCCCTCTTGTGCTCTTTTTGGCTTCCTCAGGAGGCCAGAAAAAGGAAAATAAAGAAAATTAATTCAGTGTACTTTCTCATATTTGATTGCATTTCTAAGAATTCTTAGCATTTGCCTTAATGGCTTGTGGGTCTAAATTCCAGGTCAAAGTTCTAAATCTGCATCCATCACTGTCATCTCCCTACCCCAACTCTTTCTCTCTCTCTCTCTCCCCCCACTTCTCTCTCTCTTTCTCTCTCTCTTCATACACACACACACACAGATACATACAAGGTGGGGCAAAAGTAGGTTCACAGTTGTGAGTATAAAAAACACAGTTTATTCTTGTACTATTACTTATTATTTATTGTGTTGTTTCCCATATGAACAACTGTAAACTTACTCTTGCCCAACCCCGTGTGCACGTGCACATGGTGTTAGACTGGCTGTGCTCCTTTCTTTGGTTGCTGAAGGTGATTGGTTTGACATTAAAAAGCTAAGGTTTATGTTGATTTCATTAGGTATTATAAAAATACTTTGAGTTGACATCACTACATGATCTAATACTCTTGTTCTTTATTTCACATTTGATGATTGTGATCCAAGGGGAGCAGGGAATATCTGGAGTCAAATATCTGATCTCCTTAGCAATCTATTATAAACCCCTGAATAATCAAAAGGCCTTCCTAGAGTTGAGTTCACCTCCTCTGATGTACAGGTTTCCCCAGGAAATATCCGTTGGTACCATTTTCTGAAACTCAATCAAGATGTAATTGAAACTGATTAGCTCATAGTTCTGAGTATCAGTTCATGTTTACTGTAAACTTTCCCCAGGTATTAATTTAACATTTTTGCCAAATATAGAGTCAAAAAATAATATTCATAGCAGGCTCAAAACATAATTTCTTCTTAATAAAGTGTATGATTGGTAGAGTAGTGGGTAAGAACTTGGAATATAGTATTTGATAGACAAGGAAATACCACATGTCTTTGGTTAAGCCACTAATTATTTCCTTAAAGTTAAACTGATGCTGTAATATTATCTGCCTCTTGGAGTTGCTGAAAGGACAACATTTGCAAGATAAAATTGTGTTGTGTATAGAGTCAGACACATATTAAGCACTCTATAAAAATCATCTATTATTTTCATTAGGCTGCTTAATCTTCGAAACATAGGCACTTCATAGCTTTTGATTACGGTGCAGTTTCCACCATGTTATTTTAATAAGAAACATTGACAACTAGAGGATAGTTCCAAAGAGTTAGGAATAGTTTTAAAACCTATGAAAGCCAAATGTGTTAAACACCAAATCATATTTCGCTTCTACAATAAACACCTTGACAACTCAGACTTTCCTCATGAGACCTGACGGAGGAGTTAACTTGCAAATAAAGTTTAATAACAGATTCAGAGTTGCTGAATCACTTTTCCTTTTGTATTATAAATAATCCTTTAATTATTCTACCTTTTATATTTGGGTGTATTAATTATGCAAAAACTACAATTCGGGATAGAAGTATAATTTAATAAGCAAGGTTATTGGGTAGTAAAATGTGTTAAAATTAACTACGGGAAATTCTGAATTTGGCATAATCAGGAAACAGCAAACAAGAGTCTAAGAAGGTGATGTGTTTCAGTATTTGTTGCAAAAATGAATTAGAGGCAGAAAGTTAAGGTCAGCAGCTTTAGTTACAAGGAGATGCTTACAGGAGTAAAACCACAGTAAAGTTAGATTAAAAGAGGAAATAATGATTCGACAGCACTTCCTGCTTTGAAGGGATTTTCCCGAACAATATTTCTTTCAGGGTACCTGCTTGTGGACCGCTTCTGACCACAGCCACCCCAGCCAAGCTCTGGAAGTCCCGGCGCCACTGCGGCTCTGCTGCGCCACACATTCTGGCAGCTGGCGAAGTTCTCTGACCTACCCAGACTTTCCAGTTAGCAAATTCAGCAGCTTAGGAACCCATTCATTTCAAGTTAAGAACTACCCAGGAGCAGATTTTGTAACAAAAGGACAAAGTGAACACAGCTAAAGAAAAACATTAATATAAAAGAAACATTCCAATGGTGAGTATCAACTTCCAAATTGTGAACCAAAAGGACATATAAAGAAGGAAGAAGGAAAATGGTATTTTGGTGTTTCTCATATCACATAATTTAATTTCTTCTGATTATAATTACCAGTATCTAACAGAAACATTGTAAGTCTTGGATTTTCTTTAACAACATGATTTTTGTTAAAGCCAATTGACTATCATTGATCAGTTAATTAAATTAAAGATGTGATTCATCTTTCTTCTTACTTACATGAATGGAATCCTCATCAGAAACAATAGCCTTGACTGTTAGAAGGGACAGAATGCCTACTTATTTTTTTTATTTGTTAAAAATATGTTTATTGATTTTAGAAAGAGTATAAGGGGTGGGGGGGGAGATATTAATGTGAGGAAAAAAACACCAACTGGTTCCCTGCCAAATGTGCCTTTACAGGGATCGAACCCACACATCTTGGTGTGTGGGACAATGCTCTGATCAACTGAGCCACACTAGCCAGGGTGAAAGTGGCTACATCTAGTAACAACTATGGGTCAAACAGCACAGCTTGTAGCTTGAGTGGTCTGTGCTTTATTTAGCGTGAAGATGAGTCGGTGAAGTGATGAGAATAAGTAAGAACCATGGCATTTGTTATAAGAAAAAGCCTCACCTTAAGAAAATGCCTCACCATTGAATGGAGTCTATTCAATGAATGTGCTCTGAGATGTTTAGGTGTTTAACCTAAAAATACACTTTTGTCAATAAAATTCCCAAAGGCAGTGTTATTTTGCTGCAATGGGTCTGAAACTCTAGTTTCAGTTTCTTTTTAAACCATTGGAAACATTATGTTGATGCGTTTTAAACAGAGCAAGATAGTTTCTCCTTTGATCTTCACTTCTTTGTCTATTTTAAAAGTTTGTAACTACAAAGAAAGAGTTGAAATCGGCTTGATGGTAATTTCATTGGATCGTCACATTTTTTTTCTTTCATCTCTTCCCATTGCACTTAACAGCAATGGCTACCAGCACTTTATGGTTCAGGTGACTTTAAAATACTTACCAAGAAGTAGGTAAGGGCAGATAAGGGTTCTCGCTACTCAGCCAAATCCAGAACAAGTAGCTCAACATCTCTGACTTTAAGCAGTTTATGTTCCAAGATGCAGGAGTTAAGAAGAGGAAGTAAATATAACGAAATGGCAGATTACATGAAAGAAGTTAAAAGAGAAGTTCAGAGGTTTCTAGTTCTGAGAAAAGAAAATAAACATTTACATTCCCAATTTCTTCACTTACATTTGACTTGAACTCAAATTAAGCTTTTCTTAATCTTTACCATCTTAGCTTCCTTCCTTAACTCCCCAAGTTTGGGACGGGGGTTGGTGCTGTGCGCTGAAACATTCCAGTTAACCCCCTGGAATTGACATTGTGTACAGGCAAGAATAAGAGGAGTCAAGTTTTAAAAATGCACATGTTTTTCTGTCAGCACCAACATAAGACTGGAGGGTTATCAGGGACATTTAAATTTTTCTCTCATATGATTGAGAAAGTGCAACCAGCTGTACTCAAATTGCATTGAAAATAGTTACTTTGCAAATTCTCATCTAAATGAAAGTTTAAATTACCAAAAGCAGTCTGACTGGTTATCTTTACTAAAGTGGTTTACAATTTGCATATAAACTTCATTTCTTTTTCTAATTATGCCAAATAAAATGCATTCATTTTCTCTGTGATTATAGGCCAAGCCTGCCAAACACCTGTGACTGCCACAATTCCTAATTTGATATTTATTTACTTCAAAGCAATCTTATTATCTAAATGATTTGAGGCATCAAAGACCTTAATTATTGATAGTCAATTTGATAGGGTTAGCTTCCATGTCCTTGGGAGGGAATTTCTGATTTGTTGTTTTCTTTTTAAGTATTACTGGGCTGTAAGAAGCCGTATGATTCCGCTATTAAGAGTATTGGGAATCACATTCTTATTTAATTGGAACAAGATTTAGTCAGTATCAAAGAGCCAAGATTGACAGCTGCGATCTGTAGGCTTCCAGGTACATTTTTTAAATTCTTGTTTATACTTAGTTTTCAAAATAAGCACTGCATCTTTTCTGTGTTTTCCAGCTCTTTGGATAAAAGGAACAGATGATCATTTCCTTGAAATTTTAGGATGAGACAGGATTTGCTGGAGAGACAAGATTCTGTAAGTGTCATTCCGTGGGTAAAAAGAGGGTAACTGATAGGGAAGTAATTGGATGAGGGGGTTGAGAATAGCTAGGTATTGTTTTGAGGCAAAATCATTTTTAAGTATGGACTTTGCAGAAATGGAAAAGGTGAGAGGAAGAGTTAAATGTGAGTCCCTCAGGTTCAATATTACATAGGTATCTTGTTTTTTGTTTTCTGTTTTTAGACATTGTTATTTTATTTACACACAAATGTCATTATCAAAATTCCATGTGATGTTTCCACAGCAGTCTACAGCCACTGCTACTTCTTTTCTGCTTTTTAATTAAATTATTTGGAGTGACATTGGTTAATAAAATTATCTAGTTTCAAGTGTACAGTTCTATGATACATCATCTGTATATTGTATTGTGTGCCCACCAGCCAAAGTCAAATCTTCTGTCAGCAAATATTTGACCCCCTTTATCATTTACTGAGCCTCACCCTATATCCTTCTGGTAGCTCCTTTTTCCAAGCAACATTTCATTAGAAATCAGTGGTCCTTTCCAGGAGCTGGAGGGTATTATGCTAAGTGAAATAAACCAGGTGGTGAAAGACAAATACCATATGATCTCACCTATAAGTGGAAGCTGATAAACAAAACAAACAAGTAAAATAGAACCAGAGACATGGAAATAAGGAACAAACTGACAGTGACCAGAAGGAAGAGAGTAAGGGAATAACGAGGGGGGTGGGGAGAACTTAGTCAGGGAACATGTAAGAAGGACCATGGACATGGAAAACAGGGTGGGGATTGGCTGGGGGTGGGGGCAGGGAGAGCAACGGGGAAGAATTATTGCTGTAATTGAATAACAATAAATAAATAGATAGATAGATAGATAGATAGATAGATAGATAGATAGATAAATAAAATCAGTGGTCGCTGAAACTTTGAGTAGAGTTTCAAAACATTTATCAGAGTTTCTCAAAGTGTAGCCCCAGGCACTTGAGGGTCTCGAGACCCTTTTGGTGCTTCCATGATATTAAAACTATTTTAATGTTAACACCATAAAGCCTTTTGCCTTCTTTACTCACATGCTCTTAGGGGTATACAGTAGAGCACTGCAGAGACCCCACGTTACATGGATACTGCAGCAGAGTGATTGCAGAAGTCAGTGTAAGAATGCAGCTGTCTTCTAATAAGCCAAATGTTAGAGATTTAGAAACATGTGAAGATAACACTACTTTTCCCATAAATTAGCTTTCTGATAGATATTTTTATAAAAATATGGTATTCATATAGCCAGCTATGTGTTTATTACTTCTTTTTCAAATTAATAAATATTTTTAAAATGTCTTGTGTTTAATGTGACAAATATTAATAGACATAATCCACATAAAGAAAAGCTCTTTGGGAAAAGCTCTTCGAGTGGTTAGTACTTTAATGCTTTTCAAGGGTGTAAAGAGGTCCTGAGACTGAAATGTTTGAGAGATTCTCATTCATATAAGTGAATAAACTACCATTCTTCCTAACACTGACTTTTTCACCACTATAAAGGCCTTCTCTTTGCTCTGTACAGCTCCAGTAATAAGCAACGAGGATATAGCTTTCAGAAAGCACACAGCCTAGTAGAAGCCTACTCACAAAAAGCTAATTAAAAATAAAATTAACATGCTCAGTTGCTGTGGTAACGCAGATGATTAATGTGACAAGCTCTGCTTGGGAGAGTCACACAGGGCTTGATGGACAATGTCTGGCTTGCAGTATTTAACCAACATGATACCTCTGCTCCTTCGTTTTCCCATACCATCCTTTCCTCCTCACTTTCCAACCCACTTAGGGCTGGAAGGCCTTAAAAAGACTACTGCTAATGCATTTGTGACCTCACCCAGTAGCCTTGGGGAAGTGCTTATAGCGTCTATTCCTGAAAAGCAGAGTTTTAATGAAGGATTGGCACAGCAGGGGTACTGTAGGGTGGGGCAGGAACAGGGAGGTGTGTGTACAATCCTGCTGTAGATAAAGCAACCCCATCTTAGTGGCCACTAAATCAATCTAAATGTCCATGCACTTAAATCATATTGGAAAAGGAAGGGAGAAAAAAAAAATGATTACGATGCTCTTAGGATTCGCAATGGTTGTCAGGCAGATAGGCTGTGGGTTCTACCTAGAGCCATTGCCAGATCAATGAAATGCTTTATTTATGCTGGCTCTGAGATATCACTTGTCAGGGGTGATCTCTTGTTGTGTGCTTCAGAACAGAACTAACATGAACACAATGTGACACACAATTAACCACACGTGTCAATCAGGAGAAACCCGATGGATTCCACTTTGTCAGCAGCCCTGCTCACTGTATGTCAGGGGGAGACAAAGCTCTTTCATTACTGGCACTTCCTGGAGGCCTCCTGTTTCCAGGCATCACTCAGATCAATTCTGAACTAATGTTCCAGGACGAAAATCTAAAAGGCGAACCACAGGGTTGCATTTATCTTCTCCGCTTGCTACACGGCTCAGGCCACGATTCAGCACTGATAGAAGTCCACAAAATAACTCCCTTGCCCTTTTGTCTCTTGCCTTGAACTCAAATTTCTCACCCTTTTAACTAAGTGTAATAGCGACATTGATTAGAAGGTGCTGCTTTATCGAGGGATGCATTGAGCTCTCGTCCTGCTGCTCTTACTACCTTTCCTCTGGCCAAGACCGGAACTGGGCAGAGTTAGGTAGACTCAGTTTGGTGCACTGAAATGTCCTTTAACTTTTTTGATATCTCCTTAAACCCTTAGCTCCAAGGAGCTGAAGGGAAACTCCTACTGTTAATAAACTCTGTGTTTGTGCAAACACAATTATTTTGTTAAATAAGTGAATGAATCTTACTATACGTGTTATAGAAACACAAGAAAATAATGACTTTTAATCTCCAGGAATGAGACTTTGATTATATTTAGAAAAAAAAAAAAGTATTGGGTTTGGTAAAGACGTGCATTATTTCACACTTTTTTTTCCTTCACAGGGATATACATTTGCTTTTCTAAGCCGACGTCTTTATTTTGTCATTAATGACAATGATAAGGATCAAGTGCTTCTACAGCTAAAGGTTAAGAAAACATAAGAGACTACGGCACCTAACATTTGGGAAGTGTTTTTGAGTGAGGTCTGTCCCAGTCTCCAGTCCCATTCAGAAGGCAGCCTGCAGTGGCAAAACCAAGAGCAGCAAAGCCAAGGCGGACACTGCCACTTACTCGGTGTGTGGACTTCAGCGAGTTATTTAGACTGTGCCTCACCTTCATCTTTGCAAAATGGAGATGTTAATATTAGCCACCTTTAGGGTTACTGTGATTATTGCATGAGCAACACATTTAAAACACGTATCAATGAGAGGATCATTTGAAAAGGTGTATGCTATTATTATTACTTTATCCTTTCTGAAAAAGAAAAAACAACTCTTTTGTCCAAATGTTGCTAACCTCAGGTAGTTTATTAACTCTAATGTTAATGTTTTTCAGAATATTTTCTCTTTAATTTGAATTGAAATGCTTCCCTTGTAAAACCTATACATTGGTCTCAGTTTTGCCTTTTTGGAATACCTAGCACGAATATAGAGTTTCTTTGACATGGTAGTCTTTCATCCACTTGACATTGATGCTCAGGTCACATTTAGGCTTCACCTGCCCCTGTTGATCACAGGCACATTCGCCTTTGAGTTCAGGACCTGGAAACAGGTTGCCCAAGTTCTTATTGGAGATAAATCACCTTTAGGTATGTAATTGTTGGCGATTTTTGTTTACTTAAACTTGTCTAGATCTGTTTCATCATCTACAAAATGGTAAGATATTACCTACCTCATATATGTATCTTGAAAATTCAATGTGCTAATCCACCAAAAAAGAATGCATAGAACACCCTTCAAAGACAGGGAGCAAAGCTCCCATTCCTTAAGTACAGTTTGCACATAGTAACTTTTTCTCAAAGAGTGCAGTATGAGAAAGGGGAAAATAAGTAACTTTACACTGGAGAAAATCTAACAAACACTAACTCAGCCATGTGATCAAGGTCAGCATCAACAGAGAAGCGTTATGTTGAGAGTCTGTATCCTTGATATGAGGTGATGAGAAGGACACTTCACCTCTGTGGTCTTTCTGACAAAACCCATAACCCCAGTCTAATGGTGAGAAAAAACATTAAAAGCATCTTGATCAAGGGAACTTCGACAAAATATCTGATCAGTACTCCTCAAAACTATCAAAATCATCAAAATTGAGGCACATCTGAAAAACTGTCATATAAAGAGACGTGATGAATAAATCTAATATGGTTCACCAGATGGAATCTGAGGACAAAAAAATTATTAGGTAAAAATAAAAAAATCCAAATGAAGTATGGCTTTAGCTAATGATAATGTATCAGTATGGGCTCATCATTAGTGACAATTGTTATATTAATATGTAATCTAAAGAGGAGACCAGATGTAGATTATAAGATAATTCTTTGTGCAGTCTTTGCAACTCGTTTGTAATCTAACACTGTTCTAAAAGTAAATGGCAGAAAAATGCATACAGCAGTTCCTAAGCATAGTTAAAACCCAGTATGTGTTGACTATTATTGTTATATTTCATTTAGACTTGTTCTCGTGTAATGTGGATTCCAGTTTAGCTGTATTAAGACTTAAGAAGCATGGGCATGGGGGCAGGGAGAAGGGACATGTTTGTGAGAAGTGATTTATACACATACCCTTGACCAGAAGTCCAGGTCTTTGCATCGATCTGGATCCAAAAGATCATTTGAAATTTAGTTGTGGACTCCCCCAGCAAATGCCACTACTTAACAGACCTTTTTCTGGGAGGTCACTTGACTATTCTGTAAGTGAATCCAAACCTGAACTCCATATTAAAACTAGTATGATGAAACTTTATATTAATGTAGTAGTGTGAATTCTAGTGCAATGTCATGTCTAAAATGATGGAGTAGAAAGGACTTTAGAGGTATAGGTTGAAACAATAGGTGTTTACTTGGCTATTGGCAGCCTGCCATTGAATATCTGGCTGCACTTGGTAGTTGCCATGATTCTGTGCAGGTAGCTTCACAAAGCAGAGCTCTCCAGGGCTCTCTCCTGAGTTTTCACTTTCAGAGTGATTTTATTTTCAGCCGATACAGGCAGAAATCTGATGATTTCTCTCTCAGTTCTTGTGGTTTTCCTTGACTTTATTTTTGATATTGAAATTTGATATGGTTTACAATATCACAAGTGAAATAGAACCATGGTATCTTTCCCATTTTACGTAACTGGATCTGTGTACTTTGGACCATTTTCACACAGATGCAGGGACGGTCGCATTTTCTATCTTGGGATGTGAGATTTTCCATCAGCCCCACTCTTCAGTGATGCTGGTGACTTCTGATCAAGCTGATTGTTCACCTTGAAATGTATTCTAGTATTTCAAATAAGGTATTTGAACAGGAACATAGCCATCCAGGGCAGTGACCCAGATTACAGGGTGAGCAATTATCCTAATTCCTCACTTACATTCATATATTATCAATTACACATTGTATTTTTAATATGGTGTCTCCAGCTTGTGACTCACTTCACAATACCCACTGAGAAGTGCAGCCACACCTAACTGTGTGCATTCAGACTATCTTCCATGGATGATAAAGCACCTGATAGAATATCTTCAAGCATTTTGAACCTATGAAGAATAACCTAATGTTATAAACTCTCTTATTTATTTTTCTTAAGGACTATTTACATTTATAAGGACTCCTATAAATAAGTAACATAGTGAGTGATTGTATGACAAGAAAAGGCATATTTCTATTCACCTTCCCAAATTCGTGGTTGGAAATAGAAAGTGCTATACATTTCCAGAGCATTTATTATCTGCACCTGATCCATGATGTTGATATTTTCGCTAATAAGTTGCAATAATAGAACAATAGTATAGGCATGGTTAAATTTCTTGATACTGTCATTCTTTCCTATCTTCCACTAGCTTATGTTTTTCTCCTTACCCATATTTTCTATGTGCTGGGGATACAAGAGTGGGCATGACATGTTTGCTACCACCAAGGAGTGCTTATTTTTAAGGGCAATACATTTTGAATACATTGGTGAAATGCAAAATTATTTTATTGATCCTTAAAATGCTCTTTGCAGGAGGCGGCATCTAATTTGTGACTGACAGGACTAGAAGGAGTTAGCCAGATGGTAGGAAGAAATGAAGAAAAGAAAGCATTTAAAGGGAAGTTAATGGTATCCACTTATTACCTTTGTGGAGAAGACAGTCAAAATATGTTTGAGGAGTGGAATTTTGAACTAATAGCAAAACAACAAAGAATGTTTCTGTCCTCCTGTTCAAAGATTGAATGGGAAGAGAGACCTGGAAAAAGCTAGCTGATGATGTTTGATGGCAGGCAATGGTTTTGTTAAGGAGGAACAGTACATGCACTGCTGTCCACTGAAAACTCAAGGTTATCTTTAAAAAGAGTCATGACTGTTCTCACCCAAATGTAACACTTTTATTGGCTCCAGGAGGAAACTTTAGCTCAAAAACATTTCCTCTGAAATTCCAACATTAGAGATTTATGCATGTGTTTCAAGAAGCTCAATTTTTTTTAAATGTCAAGACTTCTTGAGGTTAAGCAGAACTATAACTCATCCAATATTTGGTGTAAAATATTGTAATAGGGATGCTTTTTTCCCTTTAGGGCTTAATTATACTAGTTATGAATGGAAAATAGGAACTTCCATTGGGAGGATAGATGGAAAGGCCAGCCTTCATCTTTGAATTATCAGAGGAGGAACCCGTACAGAGAGCAGTCTACTCCAAGGGGTTATAGAGGGACCCCAGTGCAGAGGGGAGGGTGGGAGGTGTGACACATGGGAACTTGGCCTTTTCACTAGATGTCTCAGCAAAGTATGACCAGTTCAGCTTGGCTTTATTTTGTTTTCAAATACTATTATTCTTTCAATGTTTTTAGATAAAAACTTCTCTTTTAACTGGAAAATCAGTATTATGTTTAGCATAGTTTTTTAATTTTTCTATAAAAGTAACAACCTAATCATAATTGAGATGTCATCTACTGCTAATTAGAATATTAGTAGCTTGGTGGTAGCATCTTACATAGTACAGACAAGGGAACAAGGGAAAAACACACTTCACTTCCAGTTCTCTTGCTCATTTTCAAAGATTTACTAGTAAGTTTTTATTTTATAATCATGAATATATGAGGTTAGAGGGCCAAGAGAGTGAACATGTGATAAATTATTGATTTTAATGCAAGTATAAATGGTCTGAAAATTAGACAAATTTGAGTTTTGATCTCTGCTCTTAAAAGCAATATTGATTAACCTCTCTAAACCTCATTTATTTTATTAGTTAAACTTGAATAATACCTATTTAAAGGCCTTTCATGAGGAATAAGGTAAAATAAAATATTTGCCACCATGTCTTGTCCATATTAAGTGATCAACAAATAATTGTAGCTAGTCTAATAATAATAGTGCAATAGTGATATAATTCTAAGAAAGAGAGACCAAAAGAATGGCCCCGTGAAAGAGGATAGAAAAATATTACCAAATCCTTCCTATGGGTCCGAAAGTGACTTTTCCCTATATTAGTTAAGCCTTCTCATATGCCAATTTAATTCTCCCAAAAACCCTACAAAATAGGCAAGGTGGATTATAATTACTCTCATTTTCTAAATAAGGAGACTAAGGCACAGACAAGTTTATTTTATCAAGGTTAAAGAAAGGAAAAACAAGCAAACAAACAAACCAAAAAAAAGAAAAGTTATGTAGCGGAGCCAGTATTTTTGGTTCGGTGGGGAACTCTTAAGTCATTACACAATACTGCTTCTGTAATATATTAAATTCCCTGCTTTCATTCAAAAATTATTTTTGTTCTGCACTATATTAGCATTAAGTGCTGGTATGTTGTAATTAATCACTTTGTACATATTCTTGTGGAACGTACCAGAAGTTAATTTAATTAGTAATAGAAGTTAAAGATACTTGGAACTAAGACATAGTTTTGTATAGAATATTCATGATTCAAAACATAGAGAAAGTTGATGTCTATTTGATAATCCAATATATATTGCAAACATATTGATGATGTCTTTAATGTACCCCATATATTTTGTTTATGTGTGCAATCTTCCTTGTGACAATTATTATTAATTCAGCATATAAATCAAGAACAATAAATTGTTTTTGTCTGCAGGCAGATGAGAAACTTTCCATTTAAATGATCACTTTCCCCCTCAAAGCAGTCACTTTTTAAAGTCAAATGTTTATTCTCATGAGGGCAACTATCTTTGTTATTTCTTTTATTTTTAAGCAGTCTACAGTGTTGGAAATTTATTTAATTATTAATTTTATCTTACTCAATGGTAGCAAAATTTCCTTTTTTGTATTTAGAGTTATAGATAAATAGATAATAGGTAGAGAACAGATGATAGATAGATAGATGATAGATAGATAGATAGATGATAGATGAAGGAAAGAAAGAAAGAAAGAAAGAAAAAGAAAGAAAGAAAGAAAGAAAGAAAGAAAGAAAGAAAGAAAGAAAGAAAGAAAGAAAGAAAGAAAGAAAGAAAGAAAGAAAGAAAGATAGGAGAGAGATGTTGGGGGAGGGCATCCAGGGAAAGTGACCTCCTTTATACCGGTAAATGAAAATGCTAAAAGTAGAATAGCGGAGACTTGGCTGAGCTAAAACAAAGCATATGCATATGTCATATCTGATAAATAAGTCATTTCAGCAGTTGTCATATTAAAATTTTGTTTTCTCGACCCCACTGTTGTTTTAGAAGCAAACACTCGAATAGTCAGGAGGAATTTTTTGGTGTAAATTATTCTGGTGTTAAAATACTAACTATACAGACATGTATATTCTAAAGATGCAATATTGTTACTGAAAAGTTAGCTTAAAGTATAGTAGCTCTGTCAAAATACTGAGAAAAGTATGAAGCATCTCTAAATTAAACACAATACTTCTGTATTTGGGCTCTGTGGCTTATATAACCTTTGCTTTTTAGGAAGATCTTTTATTCAGAATGCCAGTGTAATTTATAAGCATATGCTTGCAAAAACAGATGCTAATGAAAAACAGTTAGGATATTAAAATTAAATATTTCATGCCCAACCATAGGAATAGGCACTTGTATGTCAATATTTATGTTATTGGTAGTTAAATGTATGTTTTCCCATATGTTCCAAAAGAAAAAATAATGCATCAATTTTTCCCTTCACAGATTTATACCACAGCAGGTTGCTGCTTAAATAAACATGATGAAAGTGGTCTTTTTAAAAATTTTTGTTTGTTTGATTTTAATAATGAAAACAGCACACATGTGCGTTGTCATCTGGAAGACACAAAAAATAGAAAGAAAAGCACTGCTCATACTATTCATACAGTCACTCATCCTGTCTTTACTAGAGAACAAAACCAGACCAGTAAAATTAGGCCAGCTGCCGATGGCTTAGAGCAACGTACTATGTACAAATGGCTATTGATAACATTTTAATGTAATTTTTTTCTGATTCCCTCTTTTGTGTGCTTGTTTATGTATGTGTATAGGTACATAAATTTACATGTTATTTTATAATTTATTGGAGTCTCCAAGGGGTCTGCGGTGACCTCATACATAGTATTCTTTTTTATTTAAATGCATAGAAATTGGGAAATAAGATAAACGGTATATGAAATGCTGGCCAAACTTCAGTGTTATTTCTGATAAAAGCTAAGGTGGAAGCTACAGCTTAAATGCACACAGAAGGACCTAACACACAAAGCGCAGACAGAAACAGACACCCAACACCTGAGAGCACTGGGGCAGGGTAGGCTTTGCCACAGGCAAGGCCTCCCCTGGTAGTACTGAAGGCCTAAAAGGACGCGGAGAACCCCTGATCCTAGTAGGTAGCTTGTTCCTAAGGGAAAGAAGGAAATTGTTGAGCCAAACTTTATTTTTCCAAATGTATCTATCGGAAGAGTGACTCTATCTTCCTTGGGCCAGGATAGGTAAAGGCAGAAAGAGAGGCCAGGAATGCTACCTTATTGAGCCTCTTTTAAAAGGGTAAAACTATTAAGAATGGAAAATATACATTTTCCCACAATACTCTAAACACATGTTTATTAATTTGTCTTTTGTTTTTGTTATTTAAAGAAAGGTATAGGAATTGTTTTGGGTGTGTTAGTGGGCTAGCCTGGTAGTGATGTCCATGAATAAGAGAATCTTCCATTCATGACATCATAAATGGAGCCTTGGCTAAGGTTTAACTGTACCTTATTAGTTGCCTAGACATGGTTAAGCTGTCCATTTTGTGCGTCTCTTTTAATTTTGGAATAAAAATTATAATACCAAACTCACTACATTGAAATGAAGTTAAACATGAAAAATAGAAGATCCTTAATAAATAATAGCTATTTTTAGTTGTAAACAAATTCTGTTTTTCAAATTAGTTCAAATTATCATGGATTCTATGAGGTATTACATGCAAATTTCAAAATAAAAATATATAATAAATAATGATAATAAATTAAAATAGACTTTTTAACTACATAGATATTAAAAAGCACATCATGAAATAAAATATTTATAGTATTTATTTTCAAATTTTAAAAAAACAGATAGACACTTTTATTAACCTGATTAAATTTGACTGATAGTCTCAATGCTTTAATGGAATCTCTTTGGCGATCATGGAGCTAAAGATCTTTTCAAGCAGTTGACCAATATGCATTTTTGAAGGCTGGCCTCAGGATTAGCTATGGGGAAAGTGTTATAAGTTTCAGCCTTGACTCATGAAATTGGTCTTGAACTAATATTTCTCAGTGACCAAACTAATGTAATTTCCCTTAGTGTTTTCAACTCCTGGACATATGTGTTGATGAAAGCATGCAAATTGAAGGCATGTGAGAAAATCTATTCAAATACAGTTAATTATGGCAACACTTCACTATTTTTCAACAGAGTGAAGTATTGCCAATTCCCAAGCATGCAAGCTGACATAAATATGAGTCATTATTAAGAATGCTTGGGAATTCAGAATAGTGCATAGTTATTTCATGTTTTCCTAAATACCCACGGAACTGTTAATAAGCCAAAGTATTTTCTTAGTGTATTGCTAATACACTAAATAAATATTTTTGTTATTCCTTCTTTCTTTTTCTTCTTTATTGAGTAATTTATTCAAAAAATATGTATTGAGCCCCTGTTAAGTATGAGATTGTTGAGCACTGATTATTCCTTATTTTCTAGGGATGCAGAGATGCTTATACTAATCTTCTTAACTGTAAAAACTCATAATTTTACAATTTTTATAAGAAAATTTTCCTTTTTGAAGAGAGGGACTCATGCATTTTTTTTATTTCACGATTCATACTTTATATCATGTAATATTTTCTGACACATTTCTGTTCAGATGATGCATTTACTCTAAACAACCCAAACCTGTATTTGCATCCTTGACAGCAAAGGAGAGACTGACTAATGGAATTGATGCTCGGTTTGAATAATGTAGGAGGTTGTGACAATGACAGTAGCAACGAATCTTAAATAATAGATCCTACCTGATGCAGTTTAAAAATATGCACATTATTGTCTTAGTTGAAAATATGTTACATTTCATTTCTACTTCTGGGGTGCAGCTGAGTGTAATCTATCTGGATGACAGTTGACAAGAGAAACTAATTTCTCATAAAAGCACTTCCCAATCACCTTTTTGAGGGGGAGGAGAGTCTAAACAGTGGGCAATTTGAGGCATTTGGAACCAAACTCTTTCCTATGTCTTTTCTCTATATTGATGGAAGAACTTGAGGGGTCTGGCATGGATTAGGTGTTACTTCCCTCTGTGACTTCCAAACATTAACTATAGTAATTGGGAACACTTGATTTTAACAAAATTTGGGGTAGAAATGACATATATGACTAATAGGAATGACTTAGAGGACATAGATTTATATATCAAGTTCCTTTTCATTTAAAATGAATATATCCTGGGAGGGAGGAAGGAGGAAAGAGAGGGAACAAAGAAGGGGAAAAATGACAAGAAAGGAAAAAATTTCTGCTTTTCAATCCCCAAGGCAAAACCTCAGAACATAGTGGGAGAATCTTCCTTAGTCATGTATATACTCATGAAAGCAGTCTAAAATATTCAAACAAATAAAACAACAAAGTTTAATGGTATGCAATATTAGAAAAAGTCTAAAATATTAGTATATGAGCCCTTTTCTTAAATGATAATCATGTCATGAGTTACTCATGATGATAAAATATGCTTTGTCTTAAATGCCTTTGCTCAAAATTTAAATATTGAAAGAGTGAGTGTTCCCTGAAAATTAGCAGGATCAAATATCACTCAATAGGCTTCATTTATCATTTCAATATTATTTCATTTTTTATATTCATCCCAATTTATATCAATCTGTCCTCAACAAAGTTGTAATTAATTTTATAACTTGCCTACAGAAGTTGGATGCTCTTTTCCTTCACTCAGAATGATTTAACATTAGGGATGAGATTGATGGTGTTTTGATGAAGAAAAGAGAATAATAAAAGACTTTAAAAGAAACTGACTTGTTTTCATAATGAACATGATATTATTTTGATGAAGATTAAGAGAGTTAGAGACCATGTAAGGAAAAAAAAATTCCCAGAATATTTAACAGGGCTGACAATTGTAACAAAAGTTGAATAAAAGAAATCATGCTACAGTAATAATTTATACAAATAAATAAAAAAAGACTTTTTATAGTATGATTCTAAACTGTAAAGAATCTATACAATTTGTTCAAGACAGAATACAGAGAGATATATCAAAATGGGTGAAGAATATTCCAAAGAACATGCTATAAATAATGTAAAAGTTTAGAATAATTGTTGAAATACATTAGATAACCTTTGAGCCCTTCACTCATAACAAGGATATAACAGATGATAGGACTTTGAACTTGAGAGAGGATTTTACAAGGTTTATTTGGAATGAACTGTGTTGTAAATCTCTCTCCCTATTCTACTCCACCAAGGAGGATGGAGAGTTTAGTTTCTGCCTTCAAATTCCAAAATAAGTTGAAAAGACTATATGTAAAGAGATTTGTTGGTGTACTAGAAGTCTCCTCTACTCATAGAGGAGTTGAGCATGGAGGTAATTCCCTTTAACCAAATTAAGAGGCATCAAGAAGATTCTTTAAATCTTAATCCATGCTTTTGAATTTTCAGAAAAATTCATGAGACTGACAGACACTATATACTGAATTGATATTTCCAATAAGTGGCTTATACTATGAGGTATGTCCAGAAAGTATCCAGTCAGGTAATAAGAAAAACAGAGACATTAGTTGAAGAAAATATAAGATACAAGAAACATTGCACATAGGGCAATGATGTCTCATTCCCTTCAAAGTAGGCAGCTTGGGATCTCACAGAGCTCCCAGCATCTCTTCCATTATTCAAAACACTGAAAAATTCTTTGTTGGAATTTCCATCAGTTACTCCACAGTATTTTCCTGAATCTCGTAGATGGTCTGAAATCTCTTCCCTTTCAAAAGTGATTTTAATTTAGAGAAAAGCCAGAAGTCACAGGGTGCTAAATCTGGGCTGTAGTGGGGTTGAATCACCTGGGTGATTTGATATGTGCCAAAAACTGTGCACGAGACATGATGCATGAGTGGGTGCATTGTCGTGATGAAGCTGCCAGTCACCCGTTGCCCATAGCTGCAGCATTTTATTTATTTATTCCCTACTGGTGAAGATGTGTTGTTTCTAAATTTTGGCAAAAAGTAAAAAAAAAAAAAAATGAGTAAGATATTTAAAATAATGTTTGATGATTATATCCATGATTTGGCTTATTCAATGGATTACATTGTTAGGAGTTTATAAATTATTACAATGGATGAGAGTGATAATCAGTTATTGATTTATGGTGTTGAGTTTTTTTATTCTAAACCTGGTCATAGATCCTTCCTTTTCTTTATGTTTGTGTTGACATGTCACAGCTGCATCTTCCATTTTGGACACTGTAGACTTACCACTGTTGGTTTTGTTGAAAATTTTTGAGTTTTTAAAAAAATTATTTTATTGAGGTATAATTTACATATAAAATTTCCCTGCATTAAATGTACAATTTAATAATTTGTAGTAAATTTTCGGAATTGTGTAAACATCAGCCCAGTGCCGTTTTGGAACATTTTCATTAGCTGAAAAAGATCCCTAGTGCCCACCATAAGCAGTCAGTCGCAGTTCCCACTGCTAGGCCAAGGCAACCAGTATTCAGCTTGCTGTCTCTATAAATTTACCTTTTCTGGATAGGTCATATAAATATATCATATGAATGAATATGACTTTTTAAATTTAGTTTCTCAACTAAGAAATTATTTCTTAATCTAAATGTGCAACTCTATGGTTTGCACTAGAATATCCTGATTTGGTTTCAAACATATAATTGTGTATTCTTTTTTTAAAGATTTTATTTATTTATTTTTAGAGGGAGGGGAAAGGGAGGGAGAAAGAGGGGGAGAGAAACGTCAATGTGTGGTTGCTTCTCACATGCCCCCGACTGGAGACCTGGCCCGTAACCCAGGCATGTGCCCTGACAGGGAATCAGACTGGTGACCCTTTGCTTCGCAGTCCGACTCTCAATCCACTGAGCCACAACAGCCAGGTGTTTGTGTATTCTGACCCTTAAATTCTATCTTGCTACTACTCCCTCTCTGCTTAATCAGTAGTGGAAATATTGTTCTCCTTCCAAACATGTTCAAGAATCTTCTTAAATTATTTTACCTCTTATGATAGTCTAATAAACAATATATGTGAACAAGAGCAAAAATCAAGTATACTACCAAATAAAAATGGCAACTACAAGTTAACCAAAAATCAAGGAAAGCTGTACATATTCCAATTAATAAGTTCATGTGATATGTATACTAGATGTTAACTAGTATTTGGTGACATCACTAAATGACTTCTAAATATTTTAGGAAGAATAATTAGATCTGAAAAACTCTCTGGAAACCTAATCCAGACTAAATAGAACAATGGCCTTTTCTAAACATATCTAATATACTAATGTAACCAATAATGAAAATGTCAGAAAGAAACACACCACCAATTTAAGATTCTTAGTATTTGCAATTGAATTCTATGACTAATAGGAAACAGAATTTTTCTAAAGTGTTAAAAATATTTTTTTGCACAATATACAATTGCTGCAAACTGCTGTGAGTCCTCTGTGAATATATTTTACTTTGAGTAAAATATATGTAGAAGCTATTCAGTTCTAAATTTGTAATGGAACAGAACCTTCTGATAAAGATGAAATAAACATGTGGATTGGTAAGTATCTCCATATACTTTTCAGATAAAAGTACAAAACTAGTAGTATATCATTTATCTCCCTTTAGAAGGTGGAGTCTCTATTAAACTGAATTACTCTAGCCTAACTTTAAATCTACAGAGTCTTTGCAATGAAGGAGGCTCTCACTAAATGGCATAAATTTTCCTAAATGCTTGCAAGGTAAAGAAATGGTGACCAGGTAAGTGTGGCTAGAAATGGAAAAGAGCTTTGAAATAAAGTCCCTGCATGTGAAAAATTTGCTTATTTATTGATTTAATTCCTGAAGTTGTTGATTTAATGCCTAGGGTTTTCTTCTTACTTTGAATTCTGAATTCAAACAGATTATCCCTTCCTTCTCATTCAAAACCAGAGCAGGCAAAAAAACAAAAAAAAAAAACAAGATGTCTTTGGTTTACCCAAAATCCACTAAAGAACTGAAACTTAGGGATCTATTCAGCTGCTATTTAGTAATGTGGCACATGCAACCCTATCAAAGGAAATGAGCCCTGGCAGGTAAGTCTCGGTGGATCGAATGCCAACCTACAAACCTAGAAGATGCTGGTTTGATTCCCAGTCAGGGCACATGCCTGGGTTGTAGGCCAGGTTCCCAGTTGGGGGCATGAAGAGACAACTGATCGATGTTTCTCCCGCACATCAATGTTTCTCTCCCTTTCTTTCTCCCTCCCTTCCCTTGTTTTAAAATAAATTAATAAAATCTTTTAAAAGATAATAAAAGGGAAATGAGACCCTATTAAGACCTACGTAACACACCCTTACTACCACAGAGCATATAAAACACACATAGCAAAACTATAAAGCAATTAATAATAGCAAAAGGGCCTGTTCAAACATATGAAAAAGGAAAAAGAATAGTAACTGAAATAAAAGTGAACTAATGTGGAGTCTTTTTTGAAAATCTCAATGCTGTTTCCTTGGTTGCTGCACTATGTAGTCTGAGAATTCTTTCTGCAGAAATGTGTATTCTCTTCAGTGAGGCTGATTTGTCATATTTCCCTCTGTAAATCAATTCAGTTATTTTTTGCCAGTTTCTGCAATTTTGCCAGAACTCTCTTTAGACTTTGACTCTTATACTTTCATTTTTGAAGTATATCTGAGAGGTTCTCTATTTATAATGTAAGTGGCATTCAGGAATGAGAGCCCTAGGCAGCAGAGAAGGTAAAGAACAACCTAGCAGCTGGGCAGTGAGCCCTGTAGTGGGCTAAGGTAACATGAAGATCCCAGTCAAGGAGGCTGGATAGGCAGGACAGTACTTTGGTGCCTGGAAATATTGGTGTTTCAGTAAAAAAAAAGAAAAAGAAAAGAAAGAGAGAGAGGAAAGAAAGAAAGAAAGAAAGAAAGAAAGAAAGAAAGAAAGAAAGAAAGAAAGAAAGAAAGAAAGAAAGAAAGAAAGAAAAGAAGGAAGGAAGGAAGGAAGGAAGGAAGGAAGGAAGGAAGGAAGGAAGGAAGGAAGGAAGGAAGGAAGGAAGGAAGAAAAACTGAATTATAAGAACCAGTCACAGCAAAGACTCAGTAGTAAACTGTTGTCTGGGAGAAGCAGTGAGGTCAGAGAAGGGCGTGGCCACCTTGGTTGTGAGCCTATTTGACAGAACTTGAAACAGGGCAGCATCCAAAACCTGTGTTGAAGTTCAAAATACTTTACTGTGAAAATGGGGTAGCGTTTGGGGCACAAATTCTAAGTAGAGTGCTTTTAATCTTCTCCTCTTTTTTTTTGTGGGGGGGTGACTTTTATTCAGTGATTCTCACCTGGGATTATTTTGCCTCCCAGGGGACATTTGACAATATCTGGAGATATTTTTAGTTCTCACAACACAAGAGAAGTTGATACTGGCACCTAGTTGGGAGAGGCTAGGAATGCCGCTAGACATCTGACAATGCACGAAACAGTTTTCCTCCATAAGAAATTATCTGGCTCAAAATGTTAATAGTTCTAAGACTAAGAATCCCTGAATTTTCCCTAATCCTGAATAATTCTTAAAATACAATACATTTTTTCACCCAATTATATTTTCATTTTTCTCTTCCCTCTCCCATTCATCACCTTTTCTCCTAACAAAGAAGAGTAAAATGTGAATACATAGAGAAATAAAGCTAAGGAGCATTGAAAACATTGAAAATAAAAGAGTGACTTCATTTTCTCTTCACTGTCTTTTACTCAAAGGTTTAGTTTAATTTATTTACTTTAAATTTTTTAAATTAAATTTATCCTGGTGACTTCAGCACTAAAATTATATAGGTTTCAAGTGTACAATTGTATGATACAGCATCTGTATATTGCATTTTGTGTTTACCACCTTAAGTGAAATTTCCTCCTGTCACCGTATATTGGACCCCCTCCACCCTTTACTATCTTCCACCACCTTCCCTCTGGTAACCACACACTATTGTCTATATGTGCTAGTTTTTGCTTGTTTTGTTTGTTCACTTGTTGTTTTCAATTCTATATCTCACATATAAGTGAAGTCATATAATTCCACCTCGCACCTGTTAGAATGGTTGCTACCAACAAGACAAGAAACAAATTTTATAGAGGTTGTAGAGTAAAAGAAGCCCTAATTCACTGCTGGTGGGAATGTAAACTGGTACAGTCACTATGGAAAAGAGTATGGAGCTTCCTCAAACAATTAAGAATAGAGTCATCATATTACTTAGCAATCTCTCTCTCTGGGCATCTACCCCCAAAATTTGAAACCACTTTACTTATAAAAATATATAAATGTACCCCTATGTTCACTGCAGAGTTATTAACAGTGGCCAAGATATGGAAAAAACCGGAGTCCTTCAACAGATTATTGGATAAAGAAGATGTCATACATATATACAATGGAATACTACTCAACCATAAGAAAAGATGACATACAGCCATTTGTGACAACATGGATGGATCTTAAGGATATTATTCTAATTCAATTTAAAAGGGAGGTGGGGCAAGGATGTTAAACTTAGAAACCTACCAAAAACAGCTACACCTAAGTTGAAAAATACATCAGAAAAATTTTCTTCAATCAAGAAGCTGAAAAAATTATCAACTGTATAGATTTTACATTTTAGAGAACCAGTAAGATTCTGTCTTTGAAGACAGAACAGGTTTCAAATCCTAGGCCTACAGTTAATAATCATGTCATCTTTCAATAAACCTACATTGCCTCAGATGTTGGAAGTGATTGAAAATAGTCCCTCTCGTGGTTTGGGGGATGATTTTCAATATTACATTTAAAGGTCCAGCCAGACATGTACCTTACCAAGAGCTGTCTGAGAACTGGAAAACCTCTCAACACAAAATGACTCCGTCTGAACTCCTATACTAAGGGACTTGGTCAAACTCTTGCATGGCACCTAGAGGCTTAAGGCTGTGTCCCTAGCCTGACCCCAGCCCCCCTAAATGCCCGCCTAAGAAAGCTCAACACTGTCAAGAGAACTTACTGTTTGTTTCAGCCAAATCCTGGTGACAGGTGAGCTCCGGAAGCCCCTCTTGAGCAGCTGCTTTAGAAAGCTTGCAATTATAGGCCCCTCCTCTGCCCCTTTGGAACATATTTCATCTACCTCCCACAGCTGTCTTCTCAAGGGCCCAGTGGTAGTCTCTGAAATGGAAACATTCAAGGAGATAGCTCTCGCACGCAGTACTTCAGGTGGTGCCTTGCTCTGTAACTTGAACAACTACCTTTTGTCACACGGACATGAGAAGTCTGCTTCTCCTCTGGATGTGCACCAAGGACAAACCCAGAGGACTGATTCACATGGACCAAATTCCCCCAAATGCCCTTCGGTGCCTTTCCTTTGGCACACCCCAGCATTTCAAAAATCTCCTCCTTTCATTTTGGCAAAGCCAAGGTGTAATCTGGACTCTCTCTTCTACTATAGTGGTTTCCATTGAATACTACTCATCTTTACCACCTTTTGTGAGTGTCCAGTTTTGTTTTGCTTGGGAGGCCCTTGAAAACAAAGCCTCCAATCATGGCTGTACAATGTTGTGATTCCTTAAAACTCTCACCTGCAGATTAATGCAAAGAACAAGGAGGATTCTGTCTGTGAATGAAAATCTTCTAACAGAATATTGTGATGACTGTTTCTCTTTTAAAGTAGAAATAGGCATGTCACATTAGTTATGCTAAGGCTAGATATTGTGTACATTTACTTTCAAATTGAGTGTCCATCAAAGGTAACTCTGTAGTGGTTACCATGATATGGTTAGAACAAACATTACGTGTTTGATTATCAGTCAAACACTATTTTCCAAAGAGAAACAAAAGTAAGTTTGGTCCATGATAATTTATAGATACCTCCTCAAGTACATCTTTGGAACAAATAAGCCAATGATCAATAACCCTCTGATTGAGTAGAAAGCTTTGGGTTCAGTCAAGTACAACCAGGAGCAGGGAAAAGGAGGAAAATAGGGCTGAAACTGTAATCATGAGTGAGTTTCCCAGTTGATAATTAGAAACTGACTTAAACTGACTTAAGTTTTTGATATGACAACAAGGAGAGCAACCAAATACATGAGCCACCAAGTCACAAACAACAGAAGCCATTAACATCACACTCAATCTCAGCTGCATCCATTCCAAAGAAGAAAACATATGAGTCTTGAGAGTATCATACTTGGAAGTAGAAGTGGAAGAAGGGACTGTAGGCAATCTTCCCTCCTACTTCCGCCCTTTCATTTTGAAACATCTGAATTCAATGACTTGATCTTCTTAAAAAAAAATGGTCTAAGGGATGATCCCTCTGATTTAAGCAATACAGTAACATTAGGAAGGGCTTAAGAGTCTAGTCTAGAATCCACTTTGAAAATTATTCTTATTTAATGTACTGCCACAGTTACTTATTATACCTCACAATATCTGAAATCTAAGCATGAAGAAGGGGCTGCCTGGATGGCAAAGGAAAGACAGGCTCAAGCAACATCCATGAGTCATAGTAGTTCCAGCTCCCTCCCAGGTTGCTATGAGAATGTACATCTGTATCTATAAAACAAGAAACAAACTAATTTTTCATGAGTTCTTCCAACTGGAACATCCTCTTTTATTTTTCAGTGTGTAGGAGCTGGAAGATTAATATTGGGGCCATTGGAATAGGAATGGAGACCTAAACATAAAATTGTCACTCTGAACTTGACATAGGCTTTTCTAGACTTTTCTGAGAGCTAGACCACATTTATTTGCATCTTCATATTCTTCTGTTATATTAATTATAGTTAGCTTTCCAGAAAAAGAATGAGGCAAAGAACCAATTATAAACTGTATAAAATTAAGTCTCCTTTTTAAAAGCAGTAAATAAAATCCCATGCAACAAATTAGATATATTTGTCTAATAAAAATGAAGGGATGGCATGGGTCATTTTTGTTTCTTCAGCCCTGCTGGTTTTAAAAATAATTTAGTAAACTAGATTTTAAATAACTCTCTCAAACAATTAATTTTTATATAGCAGTTAACTTTACAAAGTACCTTTACCTTTATTGCCTCATTTGGTCCTCAATCCTGTGGCAATAGCTAGTGTTATATCTGTGAGCAGTATCATTAATACTCCCCACTAGAGATTTGAGACGTTTCAACCTTTTCTAATTGTGTGGAAAACATTTAGTGGGAGGAGGAAGTGGGGGTTTTACTGGCCATGCATTTCGACAGTGATATACCAGCCATGGCCCTGCCTTATCTTCTCAGCTTCCTCTAACAAGGAAGTTTGAGGGAAGGTGTATCTGATGAGGTCTGAGAAGATGGCTCCAACCTCCACCTGTGTTAGTAGACAGAACTTGGACACTTGGTTAGGTACTACGCAGTTTGAATTTCTTGTCCACAATGCAATTCATCAGCTTCTAGCACTGTCCTCAAGGGCATTTCAGGTTGAAAAGTTACAGGCATTATTAGGTTTTACAGCATCATTATTCATTAGGGTTTCAAAGGATCTGCAACTATTAACACAATCTTGGAAAAGAACCTGTGGACAATGATGTTCCTTAAATTGAGAACTGTGCTGTCCTACTCATTTTCCAATGTTCATGGTGTTACACATTCAGTTACAGCTCTAACATCAGCTGGTGCACACTGAACTCTTGGGTATCTCTGTATAACTAGTTAGGAAGTACTTCCGTAATGCAAAAAGTCCAAATGTCTTCCCATTTTGTATATATATGTTACTATATGTAATACACATCCATATAATCTACTGCATATAATATGTATAGTTATCTACATATCCTAATATACAAATATATATTTTCTACTTAAACATAATTCTAATTAAAGATCCTAAGACATTTCCAAGGAGAAAAACCAAAAAAACTTTACAGGTACTTGCCATTTCTAACTAGTCTGCAGCCTTCTGAAACAGGTTACCAACTCAGGTTTCTATGTCTTTGAGCATTTCCATAAAATCCCATTAAGGAACATTTTCTTCTCTTACAGCCCATTGGCTGGGAATAAATTGTAATAGAGAGGATGAACTGTGTAAATACTTCTTTCTTATGATGGTACGTGTGAAAGCCAGAGGGGCACAGGTCATGTTTTCTGTTTTTAAACCTTTACCTTCATTATTCCTATTATTGCCTTTAGCAAAGAAAGGCTCTTGCTGGAGACATAGTCTTCCCTTTAGCCACGGACAAGTAGAAATTCTGAGACCAGCAGCTGAGAAAGTACGTGATAGTCACCCTCAACCTGGGTTGCTTCATGTAAGATTGAACGGTAATGGCAGTTGCTGACTTACGTGCTTTTGGGCAAATCCAAGGTCACTCTTAAGGGCATAAATGCTATTGGACAAACCCTAATATGTGCTGTCCACCTGATTAGCCAAAGGGCGTGTGTGTGTGCGCGTGTGTGTGTGTGTGTGCGCGCGTGCGAGCGCATGTATGCTTTGTCTGCTTGATATGAACTACAAAATTCTCCTGTAGTTTGGAAAGAAAGGAAAGGGAAGAAGAAATTAAAGGAGGGATGGATGCCACTTGAGAGAGAAATATCAAACTAAGGATGGAATTGTCCTTCATGTCAATCAATCGTTTATATAATCATAGCTTTATTAAATTTAATTTGTGAAGTTTTGCTCAGCAGCAGATAATGTACACAGTGATGGCAAAGTGTTGCTAAGCAGATAATCGTGTTTGTCTCCTTGATGTCCTACTGCCTGACACTCAGTTACAAGTTAGGTCTTTTACGCCACTAGTTGATGAAGGTGTTTTGTCATTCTGACCAACTCTCCTCTGAACCTCTCTGTAGATCCAGCTACTAGAACTAACACCAATGTTGGGCATCCCCGAAGCTAGTGTAATTTGCTTCTATCTATTAAGCACATGGTCTGGTAAGTACAAAGTAATGACAAGAAAGGAGATTTGTACTCAGGACATGAGGCCCCTAGAGACAAGGGGCCTCATGTGTATTTGACAGACAGACTCTTGAAATGGCTCTCAGTATTGAGGTTGAGGTTCGAGTCTTCTCTCTGCTTCCTACCAGTAGGAGCAGATAAATTGATTGGTTAAAAGAAATAAAATTAAGTGCTATGGAAAGGAAAATCCATTTCTTTTCAAGTAAAACAGGAGACATATGTCTTTGATTTTTCAATGCTGATTTAATGCTAATATACACGGTACACTCAAAGTGACCCTGGCAGATGTTTGACAATGAATCTGTTTGAAATTCATCCCAGAAAGTAAAGTCTGTAGAAGAAATCCAAGACTCTAGCAAATAGGGAATAGCCTAAGATCAGCCCAGAGAGGAAGAGCACACTTGCACTTGGATTGAGGGAGTTTCTAGGGACTAGTTACTAAAATAGGAGTGAAAGAAGATCAGAGACTGATCTAGCGCCAGCTTCTCGCCAGCTTTTGCACAGACAGGAGTGTAGACGGGCTGAGCCTGACAGGGTACTCGATGCAAGTAAAAAGGGGAACAGGGCCTAAGTCGCTTTCCCTCCATGTATGAGTGTGCAAATCTTTTATGTTCTGTTAAATTTAGCATAAGTTGAATTGTGACTTTTAAAAATATAATAACAAAGTGTCGGAGAGATAGGAAAATGGACAGGTTGGTCATTTGCAGTCATGTATGAATATATGCAATTATATAAAAAACTAACAATATTAATAGTACGATAAGCCTGTGGCAAGAATTCTCCAGAGTTTTCAAATTTCAAGAGAATTTTGGATATTTTTAAAAATTCAACTTTTTGTTTCATGATACAGGAGAGACTTAGACAGTTACTGTTCACCAAATTTCTAGCTGAGAAAAAAAATGAGACCCAAGTATGCTTAAAGTCTTCATTTTCTAACAACATATATCTACACCCTCTGGTTCTCTTTGCACAAAACGCCCTATCGTATCAAAGTTAGAAAACAAATGGCAAGTCAATTAGGATGACTTTGGACACAAAGCAAGGCCAAGTTCATTATGAACGAGCAGAGGTTCTTCCGTGTGGCCCAATAACTCGCCCATGGTTCTGATTAACAGAACAGTAAAGCCACACACAGGGGGCAGCGACAGGAATGAGAGTCAGATGAACTGGGCTTCATCTCCAACTTTATCACTGTCACCTTTAGTCAATTACTTCCCTTCTCCAAATCTCAATTTCCTCCAACGTAAGATGGCAAATATCATAGTACTTCCCTCCAAAGCTTTTTGCAAGGATTTACTAATGAAAGTAAATAAAGTCTTTGGCCCAATGCCTGGCATACTGCAAGCTCTCTCCAAGAGTTAGCGGTTGCTGTTATCATAAACTCATCTATTTCATTCTTGTAAATGAGAGAAATCATTCCACTTCCACATTTGTGTCTGGGGTTTACTCTAATGTGAAGGATGCTGTATGAGAAACATGAACCACAGTATGACTTAGGAAAGTGGGGAGAAGGTGTACTATTTGAATCCCAGGACAGGTGAGCTTTTTGCTTTGCATAATGCTTTAGCAGCTTTTAAAATATGCACATGTGTATTTCTGGAACACGGTAGAAGAAGTAAGCTAAAATACACTTAATAATGAAGTAACAAAGATTTTAATTCTTCTTTAGAAATGAAAAGGAAGACAGGGTGGTGGTGGAAAGGACAGGAGAAAGATAAGAAAATTATTCAATTAGACAATTAGAGAGAATTCCTAGTAACTTATCAACAGCTCGGAGGTTAAATAGAATGGAAGTTAGTAAAAGTTACCATATTAAAAAAATCTGAAGTACTTTAGGGCAGGGATTTTTGATACTGTTACATTTTTGGACTGGTTGTCATAGCAAAAACCTGTTTTATGAATCAACCATGTGTTCGTGATGCACTGTGCAAAAGCAGGGAGGAAAGACAGCTCATGGGGTAGGGAGGAAAGAAGGGTGTGACCACTGGAGGCTTCTCAACAACTAAGGATGGAAATTCATGGGTCGCCAGCCACAAGCATGTAAGCTCACCTGTGCGATCTCTGGCTGTCCATGGTACACAGAACTCAGAAATTACAGGACATAATGACTCCAGAAGGCCAGAGGAAGTGGGGACACTAGATTACATACAGGTAAAGTACATACATACATTAAAGTAAGCATATCACACATGTAGATTTTTTTAAATTTTTATTTATTGACACTAGAGAGAGAGAGAGAGAGAGAGAGAAAGAGAGAGAGAGGGAGAGAGAGAGAGAGAGAGAGACATCATATGTGCCCTAACCAGGGATTGAACCCACAACCTTGGAGTATAAGTACAACACTCTAACCAACTGAAGTACCTGGCCAGGGCATGTAGATATTTTTATACAAATACATCTTTTTATGTGTGTTGTTTTCTAGTTAGTTTTCTCAATTCATTAAAACCTTTGTTACTTCAATTTAAATAAGCAGAAACTTTAGGTGGCAGGAAATACATTTGTTCCCCAAAGCTGTTTGTTCCCTTTGCATTTAAAAAAACATAATAGCTAGAATTTTACATCAGTTCCTAGACTTCATATTACTCTCCTTTATGACTATGTAAACCTGTCCCTAAAACTGTATGTTGTGGCCATGGTTGGTGTGGCCGAGTGGATTGAGTGCCAGCCTGCAAACCGAAAGGTCACCAGTCCAATTCCCGTGCCTGGGTTGCAGGCAGGGTCCCCAGTTGCGGGTGTGCAAGAGGCAACCAATCTACATGTCTCTCCCTCTCTTTCTCCCTCTATTCCCTTCTCTCTAAAATTAAATAAATAAAACCTGTATGCTGCGGCATTTAAAGAGCAAGTGGCACTATGAAAGGGTGCACAAATAGAAGCCTTAGCATCTCCCCTTCCTGTCTGTTTCCTAGAGTGATAATTCAGTGGATGATCATGTGCTGCTACCCTTATCCAGAACTCACCTGGAACTCTAACTGGGCTTCCACAGCAGCAGCCAGCAAACCTGGTTTCTAGAGATTTCCAAGTCTGTATAAGCTGGTAGTTAAAGACCCCCACAGAAGCTGCTTCAAACTAATTTCCTGTATGTTAAAAAAGGAAAAAGTATGACAATCTGATGGCTTCTTAGAGGTCAAAGTTACAATTTTTAATTGGCAGACTTAATTTATAGGATAGTGTCATCATATTGCCTAAACTGTTTTAATCTAGGAACCGTGGAATAGTGCACACTATTGAAAGTATCATAATTATCAAATCACAGTGTATTTTCCTGATTGCTGACACTAATTAATAGTCTATATCCTGTGTGAGATATTTTGCTAAGAAAATGGTAAGAATTATTCTCACTGCAACCCTGTGACTTCACTAATTTTCCCCATTTTGAAGATGAGGGAACTGAGGATAATGGGTGTGAAATAACGTTAGTAAGGGGGCACCACCGCGAAGTGGCAGAATCCAATTCAGAACCGCTGCTTTTTACACTACTCTGAACTGTGGAATAAGCTGAAAGGCAATGTCACCTGTCAATTCAATTCCACTCTCTGCTTGTAGAAGTGGCCTCCAGAGAGAAAGCGTCTCTCCGTTCTTGGTACCCAGAGGCAGTGCCTTGCACGTCCATTTTTGCCGAAGATCAGAAAAGAGGGAGGGGGTAGAGCTGGGAACAGCCCACATGTAATTCCATTCCTCTGACATGCCAGTGCAGCCTGGATTGCGTGTCACTCCACATCAGACAGAAAGTGAGGCCAAATTAAACCCGGCTGTCAAGACACCAGATTTGCTGCAAGTAGAGATGCTCTTTACTCTTTATGTGAAAGCTCTGATTGAAAAGACAAAAAGAATTTAATCAGTCATTCTGCACTGCAGCTCTGAGAGCTCCGAAGTTGTTGGCTTGCTCTCCCCCCTTGCCCGCCCCCTCCCTTTCCAAGGCAAAGGTGCACTGGGTTGTTTGGGCTAAGGCCTCTCAGCTAAACTTCAATAATTGGATTACTTGCCCACTGTGCGAGCAGCAGTTTATGGTGCTGAGCAAACAGGCAGGTGCTGGACCAAAAGGGCACACTTTTCCAGGGTTGGCTTTGGGTCTTCATGATGCCTTAAAGTTTGATGGTCTGAAGTAGAAATGCCAGTGCAACCCACAGGCGATAAGGAAGGACTGTTCAGTGGTGCCAGTCCCTCTGGCAAAGGGGCACAGAACTAGAGGGCATGTATGTAGTTGGAAAAGTTGGGGATTTTTGGCAGAATCTCTCTGAATGTCTACTGGTATTAAAGTCATCGGATTCTGTCAAGGCAAGGTAAAGAAAGCCTCACTTAGCAAGACTGACTCAGAAATAAGTGCCCTGGTTTTGGTGACTTTGTTAAAATGAGAGGATGTAAATAACTATTTGCCAAGAGTCATTAACCAACAATGTTGATGAACTAAAATAAACAGAAGTAGGTGCTGCTCATCTGTGACTGAACTCCCCTGGGACAAAGTGAGACAAGGTGAGAACCCCGGGAAAGTGGTTAACCTTTATGAACAAAATGAAATGAACCACTCCGCTATTGCCACAGGAAAACTCATGCCGTTCTCACATTGGGTTCCTACTCTCTTGTCACGATGCTACTGCAGCTGCCAAAATAAAACCTAAGAAGGGCATGGTTTCCCCATCTCTGGTAGATTCAGGGCACCTCTTAGAGAAGTGCTCACCTTGGAGTGCATACTAATTTTTTTTTCTCTTTTCCCCCCTTGAGACCATGAGCTCCTCTTCCACATGGCAATATCCTATTTACTTCATTTCCCTGGTATCTGGTATCATTTCACAGACTATTCAACAAATACTGGGCACAACATTACATGAAAAGGACAATCATTCTTTGAACATCTTTTTCAAAGGAGCTTTACACATGTAGCCTCTAATCTTCTTATCATAGCTTTAAAACAGTTCTTATCTGCATTTTGCAAAAATAAAGAAATTTAAAGTAACAAATTCAGTAGACTGGGGAAGTCTGCAAAGCTAGGAGGACGTAGATCGGGGATTCAAATGTAAGTTAATCTGAGGTCATAACACAAGTTTTTCCACTACAAGAAAGTTAGAATAATAAAAAGAAAAAGAAGGAGGTGGAGGAAGAAGAGGTGGAAAAGGAGGAGGAGGAGGGGAAGAAGATTAGAATCCTTCAACTGGAGAAAATCCTGTGTCTCTCTCGGCAGAACATTTAACCTTTACTGTCTCAGTTTCAATTCTGTGAAACATAATAATCACTTACTGCCTGGAGGTGGCAATTAAATTAGATAATCTCTTGAGATCATTTCAGCTATAGAAAAACACATTCTTAACCATTATTACTCTTGAGTTAACACGAAGTCATTATCGAAGACAATGTTGAAATGTCTTTCATTTTCCAAGTAAGACAATTACACTATGATGTAAACATACTCTAAAACTGTTAAGTTCATTCTCTTGTGCAAACATTTTATACACATTTAACTCAAATTTAGAATTTTTTAAGGTTAACATAGTACCAGATGCCCAGAGATGTGAAGCAAGTTGACAAATCCCTCTGGTTGGTGATTAAATGTCAATGAAGATATGGGGTGGAGAATGATTAAGTTGAAATGACGTAAGGAGGTTGTCTGGTTCATGTTTCTCTTGTATAGAATCATGGAATTTTGAATAAGGACAAAATAAAAACATAAGGTCAAAATAAAAGCAAAGAGATAAGTTCTACTGAGCAGAGTCTGTTTTTATTTCTTCATTTTAGGAGACGGACAGAACTTGGGCTACGATTGGCCTAATCATTACAGGCAGGGGTCAGAAAGGAAAGGGGACAGAGAGTTCAGGGACAATTGCCTTTCTTGCAGGCCAAGTTCAGGTCCGGTCAGTTAAAGAGAGGGGGTACCTATGGCCCACAAAACTCATTAGAACACTGAGCCCTGATCTTCAGACAACCTTTTGAATGACTGAGTTCTACTAGTAATTCATTTCTTCCCCTTTATATTCCCCTTCAAAAGACTTGCAATCTGTCTTGCATTATTACCATTTTAATGACAGTCTTATCTTTAAGATTACTGTAACAATAGTAGTTGAAAATTACAATATATCTTATATGGCAAAGCATTTATATTCATTTTCCCTAGGAAACAAATAAATATCGGTTAAATAAATGAATAAAGAACAAAAGAAAAAAAACAAGTAGACCTGTACAGATGCAAAAATTCCAAAGCATGACAGAATGAGTTTAATTTCTAAGATACATATTTTTGAAATAGAAGTCATGTGAAAGATTCTAGGGCTAAAAAACCAGAGGATATGCTATCATTGCCAGAGGACCTTAAAATCAAGTTATATTTATAAGGCCATTGACCCACTTTCTCTTTTTTCATCACTCATTCTGAATTAGATAGAGATCTGTCCTCTGTACTCATAGCTACAAATACAGCACAGGGACTGGTGGGAGCAAAACTAGATTAGGGGGAGTATTAAATCTACGTGTGGGGAGAAGGCGAGATGTCACAAGTCCCGCATGGTGCGAGGCTGTGTTGAACAAGGAGCTGTATCACTTTGGAAGGTCAAGAACACTCCTTTATCTTGTTAACCACAGTATCTGCCGTGCCAAGCATGTAAGTGGATATTAAATAGGTAATCGGTGATTGAATTAGTGAATGGATGTATGTAACTAAGCATCTCACAAACAATATGCGCAAACACCCACATAACTTAGAGAATATCTTCACATCATGGCTTGAATATGAACAGACCAATCAATAGAAAAATCAATTAAACATGATTTAAAATCTTTAGTTCATAATCAGATAGCCTATACTTCCAAGGAAGGTCTTGGTATGTGTCAGACAAATGTGACCTCAGCTTAAAGGTAAATGCCCAGAGTAA
This sequence comes from Mormoops blainvillei, assembly GCA_004026545.1. Classification (NCBI taxonomy): domain Eukaryota; kingdom Metazoa; phylum Chordata; class Mammalia; order Chiroptera; family Mormoopidae; genus Mormoops; species Mormoops blainvillei. The sequence continues at coordinate 18,867 of PVJD01001695.1, read as the reverse complement.
GCCAGGGTATGACAAGGATTTTACAGACCTCCTCTGTGCTTCTCCCAGAGGAGGAAAATATATAGACTTACGTTTTATCCTTTCTATCTTAGGGCTGACGCGCATCACTGTTCTTAAGTACATTAGCAATAGGAACTATAGAAAGCCACACCATCTCTTTTCTCTTTCCTCTTACCTGCCTGGACTTTGCAATTTCTGTAAGGCATTTTGGTCAAGATGTGATAGACTTTAGTTGATCACCACACCATCATCAGTGACAGGGTCCTAAATAAGCTATCTCAAAGGTTGTCCCCAAGCCCTGCCCCAATCCCTGCGCCAGCGCCTCACATGTGGGAATGACTACGGAGAGATTTACACTGCCATGCCTTTGGGCTTCACAATCAGCCCTCAAGTGTACATTCTCAATTTAGGATTTGTTCAGTGTTATCAAAACTCACCAACCCTGACAGAATGTGGCTCTACTCAAAGCTGAAATTTATTTTAATTCAAAGAGTATAAATAGAAAGTAAACAGGAAAAGAGCCAAGACTTTTTTTCTTTTTCTTTTTTCTTTTATTAGAGGCTGAAAGATCTGATACCAATCAGTGTTTGATAAACAGAGATGACAGTCAGAAAATAATCAAATAATGGATGTAAAATCCACCATCCATGCACAACCATATTAAGTTACTCACTTTCTTGTCCTGCCTCAGCAGTGTCCAAAGAAACTTTGGGCTTGTAACTAAGAGAGATTGCTGAGAAGTGATAGGAAACAATTAGGAAAGATTTTCTTTTCCTTTCTTATTTCTCATTAGCGAATTGGAGGCACTGTCAGTTGCATAACCCATAACCATTCCCCTGGATTTTGTTTTACTAATATAGTCTTGATTTTATTGATGACAGCTATGTACTCAGCCTCAGTATCCCTTATATTCAGTGATACCATTAGGTGTTCAGTGAGATGAATTGAAGCTCCCTGGGAAAACTTTTCCTTTTCTAATGAAAATGTTAAGGCACAACTGGTACCTACCTTCCCCATTATACTGACTTTGGCAATGAACATGATGTCTCAGGTTGTAATAGAGAGTGACACCAGTATAATGAGCAAGACAGAAGTAACATTATTGGGTCCCCATGACATCACTGAATGTCTTAACACTATTCCTATAAATGTTTACCTTTCATACTTTTGGGAAACATGAACAAAACAAGCAATAAAGCACCTGTTTGCTTAAGTCACACAGGTACATGTTGTAATATTTAACAGTAAGTACATAGCTCATGTTTGGTGGATCCAAATTCATCCTCTACCTTCCATCCTGAATGCCAGTGCTCTAGGCTAGGCCATGGTTCCCTCTTACAGTGTGATGGCAATGACTTCCCTCCCTCGGTATGATTATTTCTACACTGAAATTCTAAAATATGCTCCTCATTTTGAAACTAGAAACTCCATTGAAAACACATACCTGATAATATCACTTGACTACATAATTCCTTTCAAAATTTTATCGTGGCTCTTAAGATAAAGTCTAAATGGCTGCAAGGTTCTGTAAGGCCCTGCTCACCACCCACCATCCCCACCCTGCTGCATTCCAGTCTTTTCACACATGCCTGAGTGTTCCTCCGAGATGTTCCCAGACCTTCATAAGCCTTCTCACTTGCTGTTGCCTGTTTTCCCATTTAACCCTATTTACTCGCCCATCTCAGCTGGGGATTGACCTCAGCTGATAGCAGCTTTCTTTTTTGCCTCACAAACATAGACACATGTCACCCTCCACACGGAACCCCTGCTTGACAAAGCACTGCTTTTTGTTCAGGTGTCCGCCTTCTCTCCGTAGAGCCCGCGTGCCTCAGTAGAGGACCTGCCGAGCTCCTGGGGTGGTTTGATCTTAAAGCAGCCACACTATCTGTTTTCCCAGTCAACGGTGAGGGAAGCCAGGCTTAAATTGATTATTCGCAGGATTCTTTTAGCCAAGGATATCGGTTTAGAGACTGACATGTTATTTAATTTGGGCTGATAAATAAAACACAATGTAAAGTGTATGAAGGGTTTCTGGGAAATCTTTTCTTCACTTTAAAGAAATCGACACAGAAATAGACATCTCTTTTATCCTCTTCCTGTTCTGTGTGGGTATAAAGCTAACCTGCCACAGCCATTTATTCCCTGAGAGAAGACATGGAATAGCAACCACTGAGTCAAGCTAACTCTGAACTCCACCCACAGTTTGGACTTTTAAGTATATGCTCTGAATGAGATTCCCAGGGCTGATCCTAAACTTCATAGTTAAAAACAACATGAGAGCATTCTTTCACCATTCATGAAGCGAGAAATCCAAAGTTAAGATGTCATCTGGGTTGAAGATTCAACCCAGTCTCTCCTGTGTTCTGGGGGGTGCCTGCACTCTTTGGTATTCTTTAGCCGGCAGCTGCAGATTCTGATTTCTGCCTTCATTTTCACGTGACTTTCTTCCCTCTGTGTGTGAGTTTCCTCTGCATCTCTGTCCGTGAATTTCTCCCTGCTTACAGGGACATCAGTCATCGGCTTTTTGGGCTCACCCTAATCCCATTGACCTGATTTTAACTCGGTTAATTTAGCTACATCTGTCACAAAATCCCATTTCCATATAAGGTTTATTTAGATATACAGGGCTTAGGACTTCAAAATATATTTTTTTAGGAATCCAATCCAATCCACATCAACCATCAATATTTCTTGTTTTTTAAAAACAATTTGCACCATAATTTCTATTATTGGCAACTGAAGGTATCCTGGTTAATACTTCCTCCTTATCTGTCTTCCAAATTTGGGGTGTTCTACCTTATATTCTCTTATGAAATTTAGCTTACGTTACTGTTGAGCTGCATTCATTGTGCTCTGGTTGCCTTTGAATAGCTTGTTTGCTTCTTTGTTTGTTTGTTTGATTAGTCCTTGCACACATTGAGCTACTCCCTCTGCCTGTCTAATCATGAATTTGTCTGCAACATTTAGCAGGAAACCCAATATACATTCTGTGCTCTACAAATATTTGTTAAACAAACAAGTTAAATCAAATCTAAGAAACATCTAAAAGTAGGAAGTACAATACTTTTAAATTATTACTACCCATGAGAAAATACTGTCAGTATATTTGTGTAAAGGCTTCCAGCATTTTTATGTAAAGGTTTTCATTCCATAATCAGCATACTGATATGAAATTGTGTGCCCTGCCTTTTCTTTACTTCATAGGACACACATTTTCCTATGTTATTGCAGTCTTTACATACTTTTTAAATAGTTGTGTAAATTCCATTGAATGGCTGTACAAGAATGCACTTTCAAACATTCCATGAAGTTGGGACACTGAGTATATTTTTGTCATTTTTAAAACTTTAAAATTTATCATTCTTTATACATAAATATTTGTTCTAATACGTAGGAATTTTTTCTTAGCATCAATCTAAAACTGGCTTAATGTGATTAAAAGTGAAAGCCCCTGAAGGGATGCAGGAATTCAGAGAACAGAGAGGCCAATTTCATTGACTGAAGAAATCAGGAAGGTCCCCATGAAAGTGGAAGAAAATCAATCATATTAGGGAGCAAGCAGGTCTTGGGCACTCAGGAGGAGGTGAGCAAGGAGACTGAGCCGGATTCCCTCCTCCCGGCTCAGTGTCTCACTGTGGAATGTGCCTCTCATTGGTCAGGCTACCACATGATAGGGGCTGAGGGGCTCCCTAGGTTTTATCTGATTCCTGAGAAATCAACAGGAGGTAAACTTAAGTGTAGGACATGAGGGCCAAATGTTCTACAGTTTTCTCTTCCTGGCATCTCATCACTGAATGAATTTACAATAACATACATATTTTGCTTGCTCTGGGGACATATTCAAAAGTAACTTAAGCCACAAAAAAACCATTCTAAGTAAGGACCCTTTAGTGAAAAAAATTCATAGACTGAACTTTCTAATTTCATAATAAACTTAAGGCTATTAAGTGAATTAAATATGGAGCGATGCAGTTTGGGCTTGTTCTTTCTCCAAGACTAGAAAGCAGAAACAAAAGCCTCATTTGATGGAATCGTTTATTTATGAACACTTTACATGTTTGTATTTTCAACTAAAGTCTCAGCTCTTCATCTGTAAACCACTAGTGAGTGTTAAGGAGTATGTTGGAGTAATGAATTCAGTATTACAAGGTGCTGGTTCTAGTCCCAGCACCACCACTTTGCCGCTTCTTGATTTAGAATTAAACACAGTGCAGCTTTTTTTCCTGGGGTTTGACTCCTGCATTTACAGATTGAAGTAATAGGACATGATAATTCTTCAGATGTACTGCCCTCTAAAAATCTTTGGTTCCAAACAATGCATGGTGGAAAGCTTGACAACAAATTTACATTTGTTGAATATTGAGCCTATCATGGCAGTAAGGTAATAAATCATAATCCCAAAGAGTTAATTTTGAAAAGTAAACTTCCATTCAATTCACTGAAGCAGTCAAGGTTCTTGGCAGTCAGATAAATGAAAGCTGAAATTGTTTACAGGAAAAATCCTGCATCCTTGAAAGTTTTTCATGGTTTATCCTAAAGCAAAAAGTCATTCTGAAATCCACATATTTCTTCCATAATAGAAACAATTTGGACCCAAGTGTATGTAATCATAGTGCTTCTGTCAAATGTAAAATGTTAAGGAAGGTTTTGCAAATATACCTTACAAATATTACAAAAATTAAAAGGCAACTGACACCTTGAAAGTGGAGAACAAAAAGAAAAGCAATGGCATCTGCATTATTCAAGAAATTATCCCACTCATTCACACATGGTCTGAGCTCTACTGAAGTGAAATGTTTTAACAGGAAATTATTGTCCTGCCTCCAGGATTTTAAGGAAAAATGGACTCCAGGATTGTTACTGTTCTAAAAAGAATAGCTTGGGTGGTGGCTCTGTTTCCAAGAACCTGCGTTAACAGATGGCTTGCAATGTGTATGTTGCCACATATTTTTAGTTTTTTATTCTTTGTTTCTCAGTGATAAAATTTAGAAAACAAACTGTTATAAATGAGCCTAACATATCTGAGAGAGTGATGCTACTAACCTTATAGATATTTAATTTCAAACAACAGGGTGCTGAGCATATCAAATGGCATAGAACTTACTAGAAATTTTGGTAATTATTTCAGGTAACTGGTTATGATAATAGCATATTGGAAAAACGCTCATACCTATTCTCCAGGTCATCAAGTAGTCCTTTATAATTTTATTAAGAAGGCAATGGTTAGTGGGGAAAGAAGGCAGATTCAACAGTTAATTATACTTCATCTCCTATTGTTCAGCCAGGTGCCATCCTCTATTCCCTGAGCAACCCAAATTTTGTTCCCTCCCATTGTCTTGCAAAGTTTTATTTATCAGCAAGAGGAACAGGACTCAGAAAGACCTGAGTTCTAATTGCAAAGCCAGTGCTTCCGAGGAGTGTGGCCATTAGCAAATCCTTCGACATTTCTGAACCTCAGTCTCCACATTAGTAAAATGTGCTTACTGACAATCTCACATGGGTTCTGTGAAGATTAAATAAAGCAACACATGTAGAACATCTAGCTTAGTTTCAGAAGAATATCTGAGAAGCAATGCCATGTCTGAGTCCCTCCCCTAACCTTCCTCCTCTCCCTTCCATTACAGTATCTGAAGTTCAAAAGACTCGGTCACAAGCAAGGCTACATGAGCAATGATGGGCTTAAACAGACCAAACAGTGACACATCTTTGAGTTCATTTGTTTTATGGCTTCATTTCCTATATAAAAATAGGATAGATATGCCATAGGATAAATTTTGATGAAGGGGGTTGGACCTGGATCCACCCACTAGCAGGCAGCGAATTGCCAACAGGGAAAAGGACTGTAATAGGTCAATGACAAGGGAACGATTGTGAACTGGTTACATTCTAGAGGCTGCACGCCCCTCTCATTTACCCACGGACTCTGGAGTTCGCTGCTGCATCACACCAAGTTGCTGTGCAATAATAACCTGTCTTAAATGTAAAATAATAATAAAATTAAAAAGCAAAGCAACAAATAAAGTAAAGCAAAACCCCATTTAATCCAATATCTCCTTCAGCTACTACCTACTTTCTCATTGCCTCTTTATAACAAAATTCCTCAGAATTATAAATACTCACTGCTTTACTTCATCTTTCACCTTCAATTAATATTTTACTCCAAGCAATTCAACATAACAAGGCATAGTCCATCAAGACGGGGTGGGCATTACTGGGATTGGGATCAAAATCCTCAGACTTTAATATTGAAATAAGACCTATTGATAAAATGGCCAGATTCCAAATAAATAATCTGTTTGCTATTAGTAAAAGTGGACAAATACTCTGAACCATTTACAATACCTTATACTTACTTTAAATACACTCTGGTATAACATTTCTATGTATAATAAACTCTGCTTAATAACGATTGAAAAAAGAAAAACTCGTAGAATACATGTGTGCTATATTCTGGACCCCATGCTTATGTAGCATGATTGAAGCTAATAATCTCCTAATCAATAGACGTTCTAATGATCCCCCAATCGTGCAATAAACAAGAAGAAAAGTGAAAATTCAATCATACTTATATCCGCTGTGCTATGAATTCCTATCAAATAACAAGAATTGATCTATGATGAGATTAGTATAATTTAGCTACTCCAGCAACCTGCATTTTATCCTGAGGGGATCAACATACTAGAGATAAATGCTCACTTAATAGAGATGAACATCAGTGTTAAAGACCAAACTAAATCCAAATGTCTCATTTCCCCACGATTGGCTCTAATGACATTGACTATTAGCAGCTCAAACTAGTGTAGTTCCCCAGAAATAGAAGAAGGGGGCACGTAAGGAAACACCAGATTAATAGCTCTGCCTACTGCCTAATAGTACACTTTTAAATTGTGGAAATTCTAAGAATAATGCAGGTGTTACATGGTTTTAAAATTGCAGGTCATGTGAAATTAACAACAGAGTAGTTGAGAAAACTGCCACCTTACTTATTGTTTACATACAAGATCAGATATATAACTGTGTGTCCTTTATTTGAAAGGATGCAGGATTTTGTTAGCATTTTGAATGACTTAGGCCCATTAACATTGATCTAAGCCTAAAATAAAACAGTTCAATGCTCGTTTACATCAGCCAAGGGTAGGGGGAGTGGAGACTAATGTTTAGCTTTGAGAACATGCTTCAGAGCCACACCACCAGCTCCTTACCTGCCTCTGTCCCAGGCACACCCAACTGTACCCTCACACCAAGAGCGGCGTGGAACTCAGGATAAACTCTGGGTTTGAAGACCAGGTCCAATGTACTGCCAGGTCATTTGGGGCCTGGAAGGAGAAACCAAAGGATTTAACTCTCTCCTTGAACTTTCGCAAATGACAAACAAGGCTTTCCTCATCGGGGTTTTAACTCCACAGAATGTTTAAACTGACTTGCAGGCCCCTTCTAGATAAAGCTTCTATAATATGGGACAAAGAGGCACAGCGTGATTCCTGTGCATTATGGAGCTGGAAGGTCACGCGTTCTCTTCACCTGAGATCTGGGGAGACTGACGACCTTCTAGCTCAAGTTATGATGGTAAAATGTCACACAGGTGAGAATTCTTACACCCCCCATTCCCAATTTTCTGAAGTTTTTCCCTATTTTTTCTGTATTTATAACACCTGTTTTAGTACTACACAAGATTATTTCCAGTGTTAAACATATTTTTTCCCCAAATATTAGCATTCTTTCCAGTGCCTGTAAGATTAGAACAAATTATTACATCTGACCTAAAATTTTGGATTTTGTGATAAAGAAGCCTGAAGAAAGAACACTTAATTAGCTTTTTTCTCTTCTGCTATAAACTGAATTACGGCCTTCCAAAATTTGTACATTAAAGCATTAACACCCAATATGATTGTACTTAGAGATGTACTTTTAGTGAGAAAATTAGGTTAAATAAGATCATAAAGTTGGAGCCCTGACCCAATAGGATTAGTACCCCTATAGGAAGAGAAGCCTAAATCTCACCCTCTATCTCTGCCACGTGAGGACACAGAGAGAAGGGAGCCATCTGAAAGCCAGGAAGAGTTCTCACCAGAATCCGAGTCGGTCCGCACACAGATTGCAGAATTCCCAGCTTCCAGAGCTCTGGGAAAACAAACTTCTGTTGTCGAGGCCACTCTATCTGTGGTGTTTTGTTCCCAAGGAGACTCAGATATTCTCTCTCTCTCTTTCCTATCAGTTGCTAAACACTTTTGCTTTAGGTTAAGACCTTCCCTGGTGCTTTGCTTAAATTTCTGTGATTACCTGTTAATTGGTCTTCCCCTTAAGTCTCTTGGCTGCTAATCTGTAACCAGCATTTGCTCTAATCTATATATCTCATTACCTATCTGCACTTAGTCTCCTAGACATTTTAAATTAAAGATGTGGGAACAAATTTGTATAGTCTGATTGTCATCAAATTTGAATTTTTTATTCAAGCAAAAGTCTGAGTAAGATCCTCTCTCAAAGATCTGCAACAGGGCTGCACGACATGTAGACATACTAGAAATCACTTAACTTGATATGTAACATTTGCCCAACCTATCTTCAGCTTGTCTTTCCATATGTACAGTATTTTTTTTCCATCCCAAAATCACGCACTCTACAGCCTAAAATATCTCTTTCCCAACCTGATTGCTTGGATCAATTATCCCCTTCAGTGTCAATGGTTTTGGCATCACAGGGGAGAAAATATTCTATATTGTTTTTCTTTTGAGTTCAATTTTACAATTCTGGAGAGAAAGGACCATTAATTTAAAACGAATCTACAACTAGAGATATCCTGCAAATAGTAGTAAAGGCAGCATTGCAAGAAACCGTATTATGATATACATACATGCATACTTCTCTACAAACATGTTATTGAACAGTATGTAGGGTCCTGCTGCCCACCCCCTCTGTCTAGGCAAAACTGTGGAGGCAAAGGTTTGGTGATAAAGGAAAGGAGTCTTTATTCAAAAGCTACACAATTTTGGAATAACAGCTTTCCACATGCATTGGTCCATTAAGCCTATAAAGTAAGACTAAACTCTTTAACTCTTTAGTTACAGCTTTAATCACTTAACCCTATCAATTAAGGCAAAATTCTTTAACTCCTGAGTTCTGCTATCATTCCCTCTGTTAGTTTTTAATTATCTTATTTCTATAATATTAGTTTACAAACTAAAACAACATAAAATATAAAAGCTGCACAATTTTGGAAGAACTTCAGGCTTCTGCCTCAGAGCCCATGCCCTCTAGAACACCCAAAGAAGAATAACCCTGCCACCCTCTGCCAGGCCAACCCAATACCAGGCTATGCCTGGAGCTCCTTCTCCCGTCCAAAATACCATCCTTTGGGAAATGCAGGCAGCTGCAGCATGATCATTTAGGCATCTGGAGTAAGTGAGAACCAGAAAGCCAGTCTCTTTGCCTTCCTTTTATTTTAAATCTTCTGGCCCATAATTCTACATACTCCATGGGTGTTCAGCTTCTCAGCCAGTTCTGACCTAGGCTGTTTGCCACTGCCTCAGGCATCCTCTTCCTAGAGCCCCTCCTTACTCCTCCCCAGTCACCTGGTTAGATCTGTCTGTATCAAAAGAACACCTAGCTAAATTGGGAAGAAGAGGAAGAAAAAAAAGAAAGGGAGGAATAAGAGGAAGAAGGGGGTGGTGAAGAGGAGGAAGAAGGGAAGAGGGAAAAAGAGGAAATTAGGTCAGAAAAAATCCCCAGGTTTTAAGAGACCAAGGATTTTCACCAGTTATTCATGAAGATTTGAAATTACTACTAAAACAATATGAAATGAATTTCAGACTATTACTGCATTATAGTCATAAAAGTAGTTATAGAGAAAATTATATATAATTCACATTTCACCATGCAGCACTAAGACATTGTGAAACAAAATATTTTCCTGTTTTGCCTTCAGATAATACAGACAGGTTTAAAGCAAAGAGAAAGTTTACAGAGCATGAGAAAGCTTTCTCTTTCCTTCTGAGGATTTTTTAAGGTGACAACTTATGTTTATGAGCAAAGAGGAGGAAAATCTCCTTACAATGGTTTTGTCTGAAACTGCGCTTTTTAAAAAATATCTTCATTGTTGATACTATTACATATGTCCCCATTTCCCCCTACTTTCCCTGCCTCCACTCAGTCCTCACCCACACCCACCCCCCAGCTGCATCTTTAACTTTAATGTCTGGCTTTGTATTTTGCAGTCTGTCTAATCTGCAGTAGACTTTTGAGGAAGTAGCATTGGATATAAAATATCTCTATCAGTTTTAGAATTCATGGATTACCATGCTTTGCTGCTTTAAAAAAAAAAAAATTCCTGTGAAGTTGCCAACGTAACAAACAAAACAAGAGACCCTTCAAGATATTGCTATTGGTACATTTTGGGACCAAGTAAACCACGTATGACAATTACAGTGAAGATGTTGACACTCCCTGCTGAAAGGCTAAAAAGATAGCACATTTGCCGGGGCCTCAGTTTTTCTTACAGCAAAGGGTAATGAAAGAAGGCCCCTTCTATTCCCAGTAGGGAAGTGGCACCTTCTCTCCTCCCCACAATACAGTCAGAAGCTGTGGGTTAAGAGGCTCACTTCGGGAGTAGTTTACAAATAAGAATGAAGAGAGCATATCCTTAAGCTGCCAAACTCTTCCTAATGCTAAAATCCAATCAACATCGGGGTGAGGAAGAAGCAACCTAGAGACTCTGGCCCTCAGTAGGTACTAAAGGGAGCTAGATGGGGGCTGCTTCCCCTCTCCTTGGAAACGGAACTCGAAGGCATGGTCTCTCTTTTTACTGTTGCCGTGGGTGAATATGTGGGAGGCTTTGTTTTCCGCACTCACCAGTGTAAGCTCAACGATATGCAAATAGAATTATTTTGTGAGAAGCGTCCTTAAACAACAAAACAAAATATTTAATCTGACAAATCATTTACTTTCATATACCCAATAAATCATTTCTCTTCTTCAGTGAGGCTTTGTGTTTACATTTCTTTCGGTGACCGCAAGAGCCGGGCTTCTACCTTCAAGGATGCAGACTTTCTATTGTTGGTCATTGTCATTTCAGATGGCGATGGCATTTAATAGCATTTTCCAGTGACTTGACAAATTACCTTTTATAATTAAATCTAACCAATATGCAATATAAATTCTTAATCATACTTATGACTTTACTGTTATCGTAATGGGAAAAAATGTCAGCCACTTCCAGCTAAGGAAATCTGTCTTATTCCTTTGACAATTTCCTACATCTGCATCCATAAGCTTGAGCCCAGACAGTGTTCTTCACACAACAAACACACTATTGAGAAGAAACTGACTTTTGTCATGCATCCGACTTTAAGTGGCCAGACATCCAGGGAGGACACATTTCTTTATTATCTTTCCTGTGCCCATTGGTCTTCTAGGCATTAGAAGTTGAAAATGTAAAACAAGTTCACAAAAGATATAATATAAACTGACTATTATACTCATGATCAACAATGGGTTTTATACTCTTCTCAAAATGTTTATCAGATATAACATAAAAAAGTAACTTTTCTTGTGGCTGTATGACAAAATGAGAATAGGACAAAATTGCCATTGCATCATTAATTTTATATACAGAAAGTTTCCCATGTATGTGTGGAATCAATATACATGCATAAAAGATATATACTCATTTTTTACTTTGTTATCAAGATAAATCCTACATAGTAAAGTATATTAATTTTAAACACAGAGCCTGATATTTTTACATATGTCTATCCTGTGTAATCATCACCCGATCAAGATATAAAATATTTGTAGGAAGTGATAGAGTTTATCTCCTATCAGTTGTCTTTATTATCTGTCAACTTTAGGGTGGACAATATAATTCTTAACCCTCTGTATTATTATACAGTAATGAAAATGGAAAAACCCTGAAAAATTCAAAGAAAACATCTTTTGCTTAAGGATCTAAAATAGGAAAATTCTTAAAAGTCCATGTTCTATTCAAGCTCAAGTATTCAAAACTGCTAACGGTGGTGTTTGTATTAACACTGTAATAGAATTCTATTACTGCCTGTGAATCTAGACAAGCATCCTTTTTGTGTTTTAGTTTTGTAATCTGTAAGATATTAAAATAATAACCCTTAGCCTATATACCTCACAGGAAAACTGTAACAATCAAATGATAAAATACATATGGTAATTCATTTTAAATTGCAAAAGACTGTGAAAGCTCGCATTACTACTTTTGTTAGACAAACCATTTAGGAGCATTTCAAGTCATTGTAATTTTTCCTAAAGGAAATAGTTGCTGTCTCTTGATTGAGAAACTACTGAAGTTTTTAGTAATAATCAACTGTTTATACTTTATTTGTACCTATTTAATTTCACCTTGTTAACAAATATCTTCCTCATAAATTTTTCCCTTTGGGTATACATGCTTTTCTGCTATAGCCATGATTATCTGTGATATATTAGAAGGAAAAGTTATGTACTAATAAGGCCATGATTACTGAGTCTTATTTAGAGGTGTCCTTCTGAAAAAACTAGCAAGCATTTTGCAATCTATAGATAAAAGTCCTGAGAAATGCAAGTTCATCATAAAAATCAATAACTCTTGCAAATTTATATGTGTAAACAGGGGACACTTGAGTTATAAAAAAACATTCTTTGATGCAGATGCCATTTGTGATGATTTTATTTTAATTTCTATTTGAATTCATGCATTTGCCAACTAAACAGGTTCTCCACAGCTGATTCTCAAGACTCGGCTTTCTTTGAACTAATCTTGGTATTTAAGTTATATAGACGTTCAATTCATGAAAGATATACTGAACAACCCTATGTCCCAGAATCTACACCAGATGCTACTGGGAAGTAAATATGGATGAAAAACACTATCTCCATTTAAGCATCTTAAAATTTATTAGTTGTGACAAATACACAAAACAGACCTGAATAGAGTAAGACCATTGGAAGTATACCTGGTACTATGAGAATTAAGCCATTGATCATAATCTCATTAAGAGATTGAGATAATGCTTATCACATGTAAGTGATAGGGTTGAGTAAGGTTAGAAACCTTATTTCTAAGGGTAAAAAATATGAGACATTTAAAAAATATATTTATTTGCTATTATTATACTGCATCTGAACAGGTAAATATTTTTTACTTTTGAAACCAGAAAAGTCGGCATTTGTGCTGCCTGTCACTGTCTGCACCAGAAGTAGAGACAAGGATTGAATCTTTATGGGCGCTTTATTCAGGTGTTGGTGATCAGAGAAGGTGGTGGGCTATGTACCCTCCAAAACCACCTTAACCTCTCACTTCAAGCTGACCTTTTATAGGGAGACGGAAAGGGTAGGTGAGGGGTTTGGGAAAACATTAATCAGAGAACAGTTTTAGTCCTTGGTGATTTTCCCAGTATTTCTTTATCTGCTGATGAAAGATTCTTTATCTGAGTCACAGACATTCCCTCCCTGGAACACAATGGCTCAGATACCATCTCCATTGCTTGCAGACACCCTGGGGCACCAAGGTTGAATTGCTTGTTGACCTCCTGGAGTCATGCATTCCAGTTCCTGGAATAACAGCTTTCCACCTGGATTAATCACTTAAACCTATCAACTATAACTTAAGCTAAAATCTTTAACTCTTAAATTAGCCTATCACCTGGGTATTTGTCTACCTACAAACACAACTCCAACCATAAATTCCTCAAACTTTATGATTATGATGTAGCAATATTTTTATTATTACTATTTATAAATATTTTTATTCTCCTCTCTAAAGAATATTAAAACTTAGACCTAAAAAAGTAATGTCTAGCAATGCAACAATGAAAGAATAGTACTTATTATTTCATAATATAAACATTGTAGTAACACTTATAATGCATGTAACACTATCTTTAAGATAATTAAGTAAAAACACCTGACTAAAACTTAAAATCTTTAAAAGAGGAGCATTGCTTGATTATGAATTACTTGACAACTAAGAATAAATGCATATTTACATGCTAAGAATAATGAGACATTGTAAATATATTAACATTTTCCTGAAAAACATTGTAAACTTAATATATTTTCTTTCTATGCAATATATATAGGCTGTCTGTTTTTCCTCTACTTTGAAATATGGAGAAATTTACTTATTCAACAATTATGCCAGAGCTATGACTACATATATGAAGCCTTGTGCTAACATGGCAAGACTGAAAGCTGCTGTAGATAACTGACAACAAAAACAACAACAATATGCTTCCTTCAGCTGTGTCTTTGAATATTGCATCTTATTCATCAGAGGTCAAAGACTCTGTTAAGGCCGAATGCATAACCCTATGTTTACAATTGAACCCCTAGAATCTAGATTGTACGTAGCAATAAAAATATTGTTACATACAAAACATACTTATTAACAATCTACTTTATGATAGGCACTGGGTATTCATAATTAAATATGTAAAAAACTCACACATTATTTTCCCCAAAAGTGGAGAAAGATAGAAAAATATACAAGTAAAAACATTTTTAGAAAGTCAGTCAATGACAAAGGTTATGATAGAAATTAAATAAGACAGTCAAAGAGCCACTTTAAGCAAGTAACATTTGAGTCGTAAAGTATGAAAAGCAATCAATCATTTAAGGAGGAGGATGGGAGGCAGGGGTGGGAAGGGACAAGAGATGTAATAGTAAATGCAGAACTCTGTACTCTGTGGCTGATAGGGACAGAAGGAAGAACTATTTGGTGTGGATAGTGAGCAGAGAAACATACATAGTCAGGCTACACCTTACAGGAAATGATAAGATAATTGGGGTTGATTCTAATGTCAATGAGAAGTTATTTGCATAATATAAACAAAATAGTGATATGACCTTTGTACATAGTAGGTACTCAAAGTAACTTTGCTGAAAAAATGAATTAAAACAAACCTGTTTTCTTTTCATATTTAAATATATTTGCAGTAAATGTTGAAGTGAAATCTACCTGAGAATATAATATGCACGATTTGACCAGTTGCTTTTTGTTGATACTAACATTTGGTTAGGATTCTCATTTCAGAGAAAAACTAATCTGAAGTAGATAGGAAAACATTGTTATTAGCACTGAATCATCAAGCTGGATTCACTTAAGCATGCATGTTAATATCATGATTTAACAAATATTTCATGTTTTTAAAGACAATTCCAACTCTGTATGGATATCACCATTTCAGGAGGGGTGACCAGAGAATCCCAGAGCCTGGAGGTGGGCTAGGCTGTCCAGGGCAGCTGAGCAATTTCAAGAAACCAGAAATGGTATTTATTGCATTTGAACTAAAGAAATGTTATAAATTACTTTATATCTCTTTTAAATTTGTGTTTTGTTTTGGTTTTTTGTTCCTAACAATAATAAAAACTAAAAAATAAGTTTCATGAAATTTCATGCTTTAAAGGGTTGGCAGGCTCAGAATTTCATCTAAACACTAAACCTAAACTAGTACATCACATTCAAAGCATTGTGTTAATAGACTTCATATGAAATATGTCTATTTTATTGATTAATGTTACATTTGTTTTCCTTTCCCTTGGTGAAGTCATCCACATTTCTTACTCACTGTAGTTAATTCCTTGCCACTCCAATATACTAAAACCAGCACTCAGATTCTGTAGGTCTAATTCCATGATCAATATTTGGATGACTTGATGGATAATCCTTTCCAAAATCCCTAAGAGATTGTGATGGCCCTAACACATGTGGATTATCTTTGTTTTACACAAAGAAATACAATCCCTGCCTCTCTGGTCCTCCATTCCCTGTAGCTATGGCAGTTTCTTTCCCACACACAGGTCAAAAGCTATCTCAGGCTCTGGGATTAATTCTCTCCTAATCCAGGGGAGTTTAAACTCTAATAGATACAATCTGAGCAGGATGGAGTAATTCTTACCTAAAGACCAAAATCTATAATTCAATTTTTTGTCTTATTCCTATGACTAGACTTTGACCTTCTACTCAGTTCTAATAAAAACATACATTTTTGTTCCAGTGAAGCAGTTTTTCTTTTAAAATTGGCAGAACCTGACTTACTCCAGCACATCCCTCTGAATATTAAGGCTACCCAAATCTCTATCTCATGATTTTTTTCCACTAGTAAAATGAGCCACCAGACAATCTACATAAGGATCTTTTTGCTTCCTAATAGAACATGTTCACTCTGGCAAAGTTATCATATGTTCTAGAAGTTCTTTGGTCACGCTCTGATGCAAACTGGAATGGAAAATTATTTTCTACATAAAGGGAGAATATTATACTTGGCCAGGGCTGACCAGTGCACTCAGGATGTGGAAGGGAAGCATTAGTACATACAACAGGGGAGCAGTACCTGGAGGGGAAATGCTTCCTGCACCCTGAGTGGCCACAGCTGCTGCTTGAATGACTTCAAAAAATACAGGAGACAGAGGAGAGAATGACCTAATGTCCAGCCATGTCTCCATGGAGGACCGCATCACATGTGATTTGTTCTAAACCACCTGAACAAACAGGCCCCAGGTAGTTATCTACTTGTGCCAAACTATAGCGAAAAAATTTAACACCAAGACTGTCAGAAAGAGAAGGGTTTCCTAATGCCAATGTAGAAGAACGAAGAGTTAGAGATGTATTGAACAAAGTAACGAGCTTTAAGATAAAGGGAAATACTACAAACACATGCTTCATTAGAAATACTTTCCTTCCTTTCTTCCTTCTCATCACACTTGTCAGTTTTCCCCTAAACTGATGTCCTCTCCTTCTTATTCTCCATTGCCCTAAAGATAACCAATAATTCATCCGACAGGAAGCAGTCAGGAGCCGTATTCTAGACTGGTTTGCATTTCTGCATTGATAGAGTCTCGTTACAGGTCCTAACCAGGGCATAGATTCTTTATCAAACCTTTTCTCCCACTGCCCCATATTGCCCTTTTACTCTGGTGTTTTAAACTTTTAAGAATCTGCAGTTGGGCAGACCTGTAGAGCATCTCACAAAGGTACAGACAATAGAACTCATGGAGCATCTTGGAAATTTGTGTAAAAAGATCAGAAAAAAATGAGCCCTTAAAGGTTTTGAAAAAAAATTACAAGTCACCCTCCATTACAGGGTCATTTTGATATCTGAAAATTTACATTTAAAAAAGCATATTAAATCAGATCCATTGTTACTTTTCTCATTCTAATCTCTGCTGTTAACTTATTCAGCTCTGTGTTTCTAATACCTAGAATAGCAACTAGGCCTTAGTAATACTTAATAAGTATCAAAGAGAATTAAAGTATACATTATTTAAAATATATTTTGCTTTTATTTCTTATTTCATCTTTAATAATAACAATATTTTTAGTAGTAGCTCACAATGGGCAAGGAGAATTATAGATTTGAGTTAATTTTTTAGGCAGTTCTTCCTCCCTCGTAAAATGCAGTAAAAGAAAATAATTCTCTTTCAATTGCCTTTTTTATGTAGAGTTATTAAGGGAGAGTTCACTTTTCATATATCTTAAGAGAGATAATGCCTTGGATTTAGAGAATGACAGATATAAGGCAAAGGAAAAGTACACGTGAAACATAAAGCAAGGTAAAAGTCACAGCCTGCATGTGTTCGAGAACTGTGTATGTAGACAATTTGTTGACCATTGTGATGCAGGGCACACTCTTGTGCCTGCAGGGAAATTTAGAAGATAAGCATGAGGTATGAGCACAAAGGAGACACATTTTATGCTGTCTTGAAGGATGAGTTCCCCTTGAGACCGTGTCCTGCCTGTAGCAGCATTCAACATAAGGGGCAAGGATGGATGGAGGAGGGCAGTGAGAGGAGAGGAAGGTTATTCCAGGAGCATTGCATATTCAGGAAAATGCAGCCAGCACTGGGGGGACAGATCTTAAAATACCAAGAGCCAAGCATAGCAATCGGGGCAGAGTAGTAACTCAGGATCTAACTATAATTGCGTGTTTGATTGTTAGCCTAAAAAGGCAGCCCAAGTCCCAGGACTGCTTCCCAGGCCTCGCCCTCAAAATCAGACCACGCTTGCACCTGCAGGCAGAACAGAGAGCTGATCACACTTGCTCAGAAAAGGGCAAGACGGTTTCTTACCTACACCTTCCCCTGTGTCACCCAGCTTTTGTGCTTTAATATAAGCGTGAGAGACTCATCAGAGAGTCTCCTTCAAAAGAAACAGTAACAACAGCAAAATAGTGTACAGAGAATAAAATATTGGATTCAGCATCCCATTAATCATATTTCTTTCCAATTAATAATGCAGTGGAGGAGAGGAGTAAATTCAGAGACTGGGGCTCTGGCTGCCACAGGCAGTGCTGGGTAGGTGGCAGAGAAGTGGGGAACCTGAAAGTCCAGGTGGCTTTCATGCAGACAGGCAGGCAGGCAGGCACAGGCTGGACAAATGGGCACAAGTAAACAAAGGGGCACACCAGCAGATGAGGTTAAGAAGTGTACAGAACACAGACTGATTTAGTAAGCATTTGTTGACACCCTGAGTCTTGTGAAAAGTGCTGCATATTATTCAGAAGTGCAGGGACAGAGCCAATTCTGTCAGATCATGACTCTCTCAATGCATATAGTATTGCAGTGCCTACAGTCTGCTGGTGTAAATTACCCAGGGTTCAGGCTGGGATTCTGGCTTTAGTTCTGCCTTGCCTTCACTGTTCGGGAAAGGATATAAACTCTTTCAGGGCAAGGCCTACCCTGCTTTTCATAGAGGCACTCTGAAGCAGTGGCTATGAGCATTGGGGTCTGGTTTTGTTACTTCTCAGCTGCATGACCTTAATTAAGTCATTGTACTGTTCTTTGCTCAGGTTCCTCATTTCTAAAGTGAGAAACATAGCAGTGCCTTCCCCACAGGGTTGTTGGAAGGGTTAATGGTTTTCATACTTC
>PVJD01001694.1:0-247283 GCA_004026545.1 Mormoops blainvillei | reverse complement strand
GGCTGCAAGTGCGGTGAACGCTGAGGAAAAGGACAGAGTGAGCCAGGGGAGGGCAGAATTGAATCTAATGCGGGAAGGAGGGTTTCCAGGTAAAATACGAGACATCCAGTTAAAGCTGAATTTCAGAGATATAATAAATTCTTTTTAGTGTAAGTGTGCCCCCAATACTGACTGCATGGGATATACTTTTCTACGAAAAGAAAAATTATTTATCTGAAATTCAGCTTTAACTGGGAGTCTTACATTTTTATCTCCTGCATCTGGCAGATAGAAAGGAAAGTCCTGAGAAATAGACAGGATGAGTAGGAATTAGCAAGCAAAAAGGGGTGGTAGGAGAGGGGGTATTTGGGGAGACAGAATAGTAGAGCTCAGGAATGTTTAATGAGAGCTTCACACTTTTGGGAATCTGAAAGAGGTATGGCAGAGCTGGATGATAAAGAAGAGGAAGAGTATTGAGGAATAAACCTAGTAGGGGGCGTCAGATCTTGCAAAGTTCGTATTAAAGTAAGGATCTGGAGCACCATAAAGCCGACCGGAAACCGTTTACGAATTTCAAGCAGGGAAGAAAATGGACTTCAAATGATTCCAGTAACAATTTCAGTGTGGGGGGTGGGTGATTGCACACACCACCAACAAGCAGTTCTCTGGTTAAAAGTTTAGTCCCATGGAATGCCCTCCCAACCAGCCCACTTCAGATGCCAATCGCAAGCCCAGAAAATGTTACCGGTGCTGCTGACCCAACCAGCTATAGATCGGGAGTTCCCACAAACCCCTCCTCCTTGGGTTCAATTAATTTGTTGGAGCAGCTCACACAGCTCAGGAAAACATTTTACTTACTCGATTACCAGTTTATTGTAAACGGATGTAACACAGCAACAGCCAGACAGAAGAGATGCGTGGGCCAAGGTGTGTGGGAAGGGGTACCACTCTCTCCACTCTCCATGCAATCACTCACCCAGGAGCTCTCTGATCCCCCCCTCCTTTTGGTCTTTTACTGAGGCTTCAATTGAGGCATAACTGATTAAATCATTGGCCACTGGTGAGTGGTTCAATCTCCAGCCCCCTCTCCCCAGAGGTGGGCGGGGTGGGGGATCTGAAAGTTCCAACCCTCTAATCCCGTGGTTGGCTCTCCAGGAAACCAGACCCCAAAAGTCACCTCACTCACATAACAAAAGACACCTTGATTGCTCTCATCGCTAGGAAATTCCAAGGGTTTTAGGAGCTCTGTGCCTGGAAGAGGGCAAAGATATATATATTTCTTATTATAAATCACAGTATCACAGGATCTGAGCTTAAGTTTTGATCTCTCTGGCTGCCAGATGGAGGAAGGAACCAAAGGGGCAGGAGTGTATGCAGGAGCTCCATTTCTGAGGCTACTGTGATAAAGCAAGAGATAGTACGTCTCCCAGATTCAGCCTGTTCTAAACCTCCCCATGTGCTGCCACCAGAGTCATCATCTCAAAAGGTTGTTCTGAACATATGCTCTAACTATGAAGAATACTCAGTGGCTCTTATTGCATACCAAATAAAATCTCATCTCCTTAGCAGGGTACTCAAGGCTTTCCATAACCCTGACAGAACAGAATATACCCTTCCTGCATTATCTTGTCCTCTCTTTGACAGTGGCTTATGTCAAATTGGACATCATTTTCTCTGAGCTCTTACTCATGCAGCTCTGCCTGGCTCACTGTCACCTCACTTTCTTCCCTCTTTTCCCAATTTCTTGAAGAAGTTCCCTTTCCTCAAGCTCTAATCCAAAAGCCCCTTCAAAGATGCTTTTCCAAGCCATACACATTCAACAGATATTTAATAAGACCCTGTTATGTGTCCGGCACTGTTAGAAATAACGGGAAAAAGAGAAGACTTGTCTCTGCCCTCTCATGGAGCTTCTGTTCTACTGAGACCGGAGTTAAGTCAAGGCAGCTGCAGGACATGGGTGAGAGTGGGGACTTAGAGCTCATTCTGCGTGGGTTTAAATCCTGGCTCGATCTCTCACCTTATTATGCCAGTAAAGTTACTCAATAGTCCTGTGCCTCAGTTTCCCCTTGGGGATAATATATCAGTAACCATCTCACATAGCTCTGAAACGAAATGAGTTTGAGATCGTATAGGGGCTTTGAATTTTAATACCATTCCCCAGCTGGGCCTCTTTTGTAAATGCTCCCGCAAATGGTCAGAGATTCACTATGTTCAGGCTTTTGTGAAACTGTACCAGGACCCAAAGCTCCGAGATTCTTGCTGGGTCCATGTGGCCTCATTCTCAAAAAAACCTGACCCCACGGCTCCCTTCTTTGACCCTATTTTTTTGGTCCCTTCCTAATTTGCCTCTGGGGGCCCTCTTCAACTCCATGCCTCCAGTTCACCCTGTCCCATTTGCTGACCATCCCCCGTACCTCCATGCTCCTGACCTCTCAGCCCCTCAGCTCCAAGCATTTCCTCTCCCCCAGCTCCACCCACCACTAGAAAGGGACTTTCTGGGCCTCCTGCGGGAAGGGGGACTCCTCCTTCTTCCCTTCCTCCTCCTCCCCCTGGAGACAGGCCCTCTCCCCTTGCAAAAGGCTGTTTCCTCTGGAGGAGTCGCTGATGGAAATCGCTTCTCCTTCTTTTTTACTTCACCAACACGAGCCAATGCAAGGTAAAACTTGGGAACTTCTCAGAGACCCCAACAGGTTTTGGGATGAATTTGTTAAGTTTAATTTAACTTTTACCCTGACTTGGCAAGATGTCCTGGTGGTTCTAGCCCACTGTCGCACCCCGCATGAGAAGGCCATATTTTCGCGGAAGGCCCAGAGTATGCAGAGAGTCTAATGGTCACCGACCCCAACAGGATGTTCTTAGGGGCGTAGGGCAGGTAGTTCCAGACCCAAACCCTCAGTGGGACTATGGGGACCACCTTGGTAGGGCTAGGATAGAACATTTTATCACCTTTAATATCAGAGGGCATGAAGCGGGGCTGAGTTAAGCCAGTAAATTGAGATAAAGTTAAGGGAATCACCGAAGAGAAGGAGGAAAACCCCACAGGTTTTAGGCCTTTGGAAGCCCTTAGAAGCACACCAACACTGACCCCGAGCTGGCACGCGGAAAGATGCCGTTAGCCCTGTGCTTCGTGACCCAGGCTGTACTGGCTATTTGGGGAAACTCCAAGAGTTAGAAACAGGGCCCTAGACTCCACAGTCAACTTTGGTGGAGGAGGCCTTCGGAGTGTGTAACAGTTGAGACTGGGTAGAGGTGGCCAAGAGAGATAGGAGACTGGAAAAGAAAACACATGTCTTAGCTGTTCTAATCAGACAGCCTCCTGGTGATGACCCAGACCCAGGAGACCACCGAGGACAACTGCCAAGGGTGGTCAGGGCTAGGGCAGGACCAGGGCACTTACTGCCAGCAGGAAGGACGCAGGTGGCATAAGTGCCCAGAAAATGGAGACTGCCTAGATCTCCCAGGGAGCTGGGGCTGGTGGGCAACCCTAGTTGGCCCTCTCTCCTCACCAGCCTCTCAGAAGAGGGGACAGCCTTCTCTGATGGAGGACAACGGAGCGCCCGGCTCCCAGCTCTGGGAACCCCATCGCCATCGTACTTCCCACACTCTCCACACGGCAGGTGGGAGAACTGAATTTTTCATACATACCTGAGCCGCCTCCTGCCCCCCGGCTTGCTGCCTGGCCCCGTCTCCAGCTGCCTGCACGGGAACGGGGGCCAACGGGAGCCTACGGTAGACGACCTACTTCCCCTCTTACCTGTGACTCTGGATCTAAAAGTATAGGCCGCTCTTTTCTTTATGTTCCTGAGAGTCGAATTCCCCTCGCTGGTAGAAATTTACTAATCAAATTAGGAGCCTCGAATTCCTCAGGGAGGAAACATCCAAATCTCAGTAGAGTCTGACGAGGGAATCTGTTCATTGACCCTCCTGACTATCCCCAAACCAGAGCCTTCCACCCGTCCAGACAACGTCAGAGCCCGCGCTAAGGCTGCTACGTGGGATATCAATGCTCTGGGGCGGGTATGCCATAGATGCAGAACCCTTCAAAATAAAATCGAAACAAGGACTAAAATACTCAGAACAGTTCTAATACTCCTTAAGAGCTGAAGCCCTGAGAGGCACTCAGCCCCTTCTAGAGAAACGCCTTAAGCGTGGATTAATTAGACCTTACTAATTGCCCTGAAAGGCCCCGCCCTTCCCAGTGAAGCAGTCCATGGGGAATACCCCTTCATTCAAGATCTCTGGCAGTTAAGGAGGCGGTCCTCCCTATTCACCCAATAGTCCCCAACCCCTACACATGCCTCACGCAGTCCCCAGTAACACACCGCACTGGACTTTAAAGATGCTTCCTTCTGCATCCCCTTCCACCCAGACTCTCAATATTTGTTTACTTTTGAATGAAAAAGCCCCGAGACTCACCAGGCTACACAGTACACCCTGGCAGTACTGCCCCAGGGGCTTTTTGGATAGGCCAACCACCCCCAACACCACCCCCCGCCTCAAATGCCCTTGCTGATAAACTCAGGGAGCTTAAACTTAAAGATGTAACATTGTTACAATATTGTAGATGATCTGCTCATTGCCGGTACTGTCAAGCTTCCCAACACAATAACATAATGACCCTACCTTTTTTTTTTTTTTAGCAGAGTGGGGTTATAAGGTGTCCCCCTTGAAAGCCCAGGTCTCACTGTAAAAATTACAGTACCTGGGATTTATCCTCATCCAGGAAGCCCAGTCGCTGGCCCCAGACTGCAAAATGGCAATTACCTCCTTGCTAGTCCCCACCACTAGAAAAAAGCTACGTGGTTCCTAGGGATGGTGGGGTTTGCCAATATGGACCCCAAATTTTGGGCTAATAGCAAAACCCTTATATAAGGCCTTAAAGAAAGAAGAAAGAGAACTGCTACTCTGGGATAAGATGTGTCAGCAAGCAATTGAGACCCTTAAGGCTAAATTAGGCCAAGGCCGCTACGACAGTAGAACTGTCAGAACTGAGGAAGTCTTTTTCCCTTTGCATTCCTGAAAGAACAGGAATAGCCTTAGGAGCCTTGACTCAAAAGCCAGGGCCACTCCAGCAACCCGCAGCTCACCTCTCTAAACAATTCCATTTGGTGGTCCCGGGTTGGCCCAGCTGCCTAAGGGCAGTGGTCACCGCTGCTGTTTTAGTAAAGGCAGCCTTAAAATTGACCTTGGGACAATGGCTTGAAGTTTTCATGCCCCATGGGGTGCAGTCAGAACTAGAGGTCAAAGGACATCACTGGCCGATAGGGGTGGCTCACACAATACCAAGTTCTGCTCCTAGATACCCTGACCTCACTGAGGACTCACCACACTTGAAACCCTGCAACCCTTCCACTCGCTGCGGGAGAGTGACTTTGACCACGCCTGCGTGGGAACTCTGGAACAGGCTTATTCTGGCAGGCCAGATTTACAGGATGTCGCCTTAGAAGAGGCACGGGAAGAATGGGTCAGCGATAGGAGCAGCTTTACAGACAAGGGCACCTGGAAAGCAGGATACGCTGTTGTCAGCCTAGATAAAGTAATAGAGGAGAGGGCACTCTCCCCGAACACCTCCACACAGAAAAGGGAGAACGAATAGCCCGAGTCAGGGCACTCCAGTCAGGAAAGGATAAAAGACTCAACATTGACGCCAACTCCAAATACAGGTTTCCAGCAATTACCATGGCCAGGCAGCCGTCTGGAAAGAGCAGGGGCTGCTAACCACCCCCAAATTCCCCCATTACACATAAGGTGCTAATGTTACTTCTTCTAGAAGCAGTCCAGCTTCCTCCCCGAATTGCAGTGAAACACTGCAGGGACCTCGGGAGGGACAATTCTTCAATTAGTGAGGGCAATATAACTCAGCGGATGGAGTAGCTAAACTGGCTGCATGGTCCTTAACACCCAAGGTCACCCTAACAACTGGACAGCCAGACCTTCCCTCTCACCCTAAGTATACTCCCACAGAGAGGGAAGCTGAGAAAGGCGGATACAGCCTAAATGAATCAGGGTGGCTAACAGATGAAAAGGGAGAAATTCTCACACTAAAGGCCAATCAATGGAAAGGTATAAGGACACTTCATGAGGCTACCCATTATGGGTGAGACATGGAACCTCATCCATAAGGTGTTATCTGGTAAAGAGCTTGGAAAATCATACGCCAAGTTACAGCAGCTTGTGAAATCTGCATTTGAAACAACGCTTGCTCCTGCCCCTTTATAGCATCACTAGACACCCCTAGGCAACACACAGGTACCTTCCCAGGGGAGCAGTAGCAAATGGTCTTTACCCAAATGCCCTCTAAAGGGGGATATGAATCTCTCTTAGTCTTTGTGGACACATTCACTGGATGGGTAGAAGCATTTCCCACCCATACAGAACAGGCAACTGAGCTATGCAAATGGGCACTAAAGGAAATAATTTCCGGATTCGGACTTCCCAAGTCCCTACAGAGTGATAATGGGCCTTCCTTCACTGCCAAAATGACCCAAACCCTCTTGATTAGTCTAGGGATGCATTACAAGCGACATTCCTCCTGGCATCCCCAGTCCTCAGGCAAAGTCGAGAGAATGGACCAGACTCTCAGGAGAACCCTGGCAGAGCTGTGCCAGGAAACCCAAGAAACATGGATTAAGATGCTCCCTGTTGCATTCCTCAGAGTAGAGCTGCACAGAAGGGGGACCCAAAATTTAGCTCATTTGAGGTAATCTATGGAAGGCTATTTCTCGCCACCAGCTTCATATCTGACAAAGAACTAAACCGAATTTTACGGTACATGACAAATTTAGGTTAGGTACAGAAGGCAATATATGAATACGGCAACAAAATCTTACTTAAACCAGGCGAGGAGGAGAGGTATGACGAGCCCATTAATCCAGGAGGTCAGGTCCTCCTCAAAACCTGGAACGAAGAAGCCCCAGGGCCATTTGACAGAAAAATGGAAAGGTTTATACCAAGTAATTTTAGCAACTCCCACTGCAGTAAAGCCCAGTGGGAACCCCACTTGTGTCCCTCTCTCTAGACTAAAACCTTTCCCTCTGCTAGACCCACGGGTGTGACCAAAGGACTCCCCGGCACCTGTGAGCCCTTGGAAGACCTTCGATACCTAGCCAAGAGAGACACCTTAAGTCCAGATAAGTAATGAGGTGGACTGGCCTGATCTTTGCTTTTGTAGCTGTCATCATCTTACTTGGTTTCTGCTGCTTCACACATTCCCCTGCCCTGGGAAAGGTGGTCTTTTGTCCCTGTTGGGTTTAAGTGGGGCAGGGGTGAAGGGGAGGGAAGAAGGGGCTACCACTCCTGACCCAGCTCTGTACCAGACAGCTTTCTTGACTTCCCCTGCCGACCACCCCTGTCTGGATGGCTCTCACAGTCAACATCCTATTAACCTCCTGCCCTGTGTTAATACCAGCAATTCCCTTGCTATGGAATGGCTCCATGTACAGGCTCTCTCAAGACATGGCTTGGAGGGGAAACCTATTGGACTGTTGGATATGTCAGCAACATTCAATCTCTAGGGGACAATTCTTCCTTTATGGGCACCAAGCCTCCTAGAAAGAGATTCTCAAGTACAAGCCTTATAGAGAAGGTAAAGACTATCTCAGTCCTGGCATAAAGACGGAAAGCAGGCCAGCTACTAATCAACGGTGCTTTGAACCTGACAACCTCACTTTCCGGGGGTGTCCAACCTTTTGGCGTCTCTGCACCACACTGGAGAAGAAGAGTTGTCTTGGGTCACACATTAAATACATAGTGACACATAATTACAAAAAAATCTCATAATGTTTTAAGTAAATTTATGATTTTGTGTTGGGCCACAGGTTGGACAGACACTGTAGTAACAAGCTTTCCGTACCCACGAGATCCAAACTGCCAGATAACCCCCTCGAGCCAAGCCTCACATGCCAACAGCTGCCTGGCCATTACACGTACACTTGGCACCCATATAACATGGGTGAACGCCACAACCGGTGAACCTTTTTAAAAAAAAGATTTTATTATTTATTTTTATAGAAAGGGGAAGAGAGGGAGAAAGAAAGGAGAGAAACATTGATTGGTTGCCTCTTGCATGTCCCCAACTAGGGACCTGGCCCACAGCTCAGGCATGTGCCCTGACTGGGATTCAAACCAGTGACCTTTCAGTTCACAGGCCAGTATTCAATCCACTGAGCCAAACCAGCCAGGGCTGAACCTTTTAATGTAACATGTATGGGAAAATCATAGGACCTAGGAATTCACAAAGAAGTCCATGCCCTCAATTACACCACACAACTGGGGATTAATGAAGGCAGCTTGACTCTACTCATAGAAGCACAGGATAATTTCTTTTTCAATTTTAGAGGCATGGAATAATTTCATCCAAGTAATTAAGGCTAGACAGCAGAGGGTACACAGGAGTCTTCTAAGTAGCCACCCAGGTAGTTGCAGTTTCACCATTTCCCCACCCTGCCCTAGGCAGATCCAACCCCAACTCAGAAAATAAGTTCTAGGCAGTTACTTAAATGTCTGTAAACCCCAGCCAGATGATGGAACAATCTGCTTAGCTCCAAGAATGATGTTCCTGGGAACCTTTAAAAAGGAGGGGATGGCCTTACTATGTCTCAACTGGACCAAAGTTATGGGGATCTGGATGGTAAGACATATAGAACCTGAAAAGAACACTCTTCAGTCAAGCCTTTATCAATGGAATCCAGCCTCTAAACCATCACCGGAGGAAAAACGGAATTGGATCAAAAGTAACAGGGGTACTTCCTTTGGCTGGCTGGCTTCTCAGGCTGGCAGGGAAGAGTCATCTATGACACAACTGCCCACAGCCTTCTTGCTTCCCTTGCAACAGCAGCTGAGGAGACTGGACACAATATCCAGCTCCTCCAAAAGTCTTTAGACTCCCTGGCCAAATGTGCAGAAGATAGCAGAGTAGCCCTCGATTATTTATTGGCCAAACGGAGGAGTTTGAGCTAAAGCAATACTTCATGCTGCATGTATGTAAATACTAGTGGACAAGTCGAAGAAAAAACAAAGATTCTAAACCAGGCCAAATGGCTACATAATCTTAATAACCCTACCTCTCAAACCGTATGGAATTCCATTAACAAGTAACTACTGAATATCAGTCTCCTTCCCCACCTGGGAACTCCAGTGACTATTTTATTTTTGTGACTTTTTGGCTCTTGCTTCTTTAACTTTCTTCTAAAGTTTGTTTCTTCCAGGTTGTGGCAATTCCATGTCCGTTTGATGGTCATGCAAGGCTTCTGGCTCATCCTGGACAAGGAAGACCTATGTCCATCCTGCTCTTTAGATCAGGTAGCGAGAGAATTTTATTCCTCCCAAGTATAGGGACAGCACCCTTATTCAGCAGGAAGTAGTTACGGATCTCCAACTCTAATCCCGCAAGAATAAGTAGGACAAACTTTTTTCCCATGGTACCTTAGAGGTGGTTTGTGCTTCAGGAAGAAGCTGAACATCTCTTTCCCAGCCACTTGCTGCCAGAAACTCACTGAAGTGGATGATGAATGCAAACTTTGACCTTTCATGAGAAGCGTATGGCCACAGCAGTTGCTGCTGACACTCTGGGTGAAAAGTGGAAGGATTACGTGATTTGAATAGTAGTGGGAATGACAATCAAGATTTCCCCGTGAAGCTGGGTGTCCACCCACTGCTGAGCAAGGGGCATTCCTCTTATAGACCAAGGCAGACTGGAGAGAGAAAGTGCAAATCTGTTTGGGGCTGCATTGTGGATGCCAATCTCAGTGTTCTCAGCTTGGTCATTGTGGAAAAAAAGGAGGGGGAGATGTTCCTGATCTCACTGATACTACTGTGCCTCGTTTCCTAGGGTTCAAAAGACCCAGCAGAATCCCTAAACTATTCAACCTCTCTAAAGAAGATGATGTCTGCCAATATGTTGTGAGAAAGGTTCTAAACAAAGAAGGTAAGAAATCCAGGACCAAAGCACTCAAGACTGAGGATCTTGTTACTCCATGGGTCCTATAACACAAACATCGGCATATTACTCTGAAGAAACAAGGTACTACAAAAAAATAAGAGGCCGCAGAATATGCTAAATTCTTGTCTAAGAGAATGAAAGAGGCCAAAGAAAAACACCAGGAACTGATTGCCAAGGGACATAGGCTGTCCTGTGTGAGCACTTCTACATCCGAGTGCAGTCAAAAATTAGATTTTCTAAAAATAATATTAGACATCAAAAAAAAAAAAAAGAATAAGTAGTATAAAATCTCTTGGGGGAAATAATGAGGCAGTATAGGGTCTTGGGGCCAGGAATGGAAAAATACTTACTAGGTGGTCAGAAAGTCAAGTTAAGACCAGGTGGCTAGAAGGAACACAGGATAAGCTGATTACAAGACTGCCCCAACATATTGCTGGGGAAGAGAATTTTATCTTCCTTCTAATTGTTACTCTATTTTGCCATGTATAACACATAATTTTTTGCCCAAATTTTTGAGGGAAAAATGATACGCATTATACATGGGTAGTACTAATTCTGCATCTATATAAATGTTTTCATTCTTTTATTTATGCTTATGTGTTAAAAGTGTAATTCTAGAAAGCAATAATGGTACCTGTATGCAAAATAATACCCTGGAATATGATAATCGGTTTTGTTTCTAAATATAAACAAATAAAAAACAGAATTAAAAAATTACAACCAAAGATTTTTTTCCTGAACATTTAGGCCAAAAACATGGGTGCGCATTATACATGGGAGTGCATGATACACAGCAAAATACAGTAAGTTTTACTACCCTGACATGGAAAATGCCACAAACCCTCCTTTTCCAAAAGCCCGTCTTTTCTTGCAAGGCCCGCTTTGTCCACAGCTTATAAAAGCCGCCAAGCAGAGCCAGTCCCCAAGCCAGAGGACCTTTCTTACCTCTGTGCTGTCACCCTTGTGCTTGAGCATAAGCTTAATAAAATCTGTTTGGAAACTTCTCCGGGGTTTCCTCTCAATTTCTATCTTGGAAACCCAACAACCCTAACACCTATAACAAGTTAATACCTGAAAACCACTTAGAACAGTGCCTGGAACATTGTAAACATTGAGAGACTGTTAATTACACACTCCTTTAGTGCAGAGTCCCTGGAGGGAGAATGATTTTGGCATATTCAAGGGACAACATGGGTGAGGAGGCTAGTGTGGACATAAAAAAAAACAGCGAAGGCAGAGAGTGATGAGGTCAGAAGCAGCAACCAGATGAAGCAGAAATTGGGAAAGATTTCAGATCTATTTTGGGTGGGATGGAAAGGCACTGGAAAGTTTTGAAAAAAGGACTGCCACAGTGCCATTCATGCTTTAAGGACACTGTATTTGGAAGAAAAGACCAAAGGGGAACAAAAATGGAAGCAGGGAGGCCAGATGAGAGGTTACCATAGTAGTTCAGGCGAGATCACGGCTGCTGAGACTCAGGTGAAAGTGGTAAGAAGTAAATATATGCAGGGTATAGTTTAAAGTAGAATCATTAGGATTTGCTGGTGGGTCATACATGGATGTGGAAAGAAAAGAGGAATTAAAGATAACTAGGTTAGAAATAAGAAAAACAGTAGGCTTTGAGGATAGGTAGAATTTATTAAGATAGGAATGAGTGGGAGAGGTACGGATTTGAACAGAAAGTCAAGTTCTGCTTTGACCAAATAAAATTTGAACTAAGATGGATGCCAAGCAGGTGGTTGGGTGGAAGTCGGGAGCTTAGGGGAGAAGTTAATATTGGAGATAACATATGGATTATGTTAAAAGCCATGGAATGAGCATACGAATTGAGTGCAGGTAGAGAAAAGGACCAAAGCCTGAGCCCTCAGACAGCTCAACATTTAGGAGTCAAGAAGAGAAGAATGATCACCGGAAACTGAGAAAGGGGGTGAGGGAGGAGGAGAACCATGAGGGTGTGGTTTCTGGAGATGAAAGTGTTTCCTGAATGAAGATGTGATCAACTGTAAATGTTTCTGGGAGGTAAGGCAAGATACCATTTAGTTAGCTCAGAGTAAATCATCCTCTCAGCTCTACTTTCATAGTGCTTTATTTGTACCTTTCTCACTGTAATTTTCAACTATTGTAGAGTTATTTTTGTCTTCTCTCCTCTCATAGAGGTTCCTTAAGATCAGAAAACACGTGTTGTTCCTCTCAGAACATCCGCTACCCTATCTTCTCAGTAAATGTTTGAATAGATGAATCATGTAGAATGCTACAAAACCTGGGAGAATACACCTAACACAATTAGTGATTAGAGCCAGTCAGACTGAGATGTCCTAAATGTTCTCCTTTAATACGAATGTGTGGGCTTTGTTCTGCCTAGAATGGAAGATACCCACCATACATCTCAGAGTATTGCTAATCACGATCTACCTGGCATTTCTATGGTTTATTCTGTTTCATGCATGGTACACTCCAAAAGTAACTTTTTACCTGATTTGCATTTATATATATTCCCCGTCCCCATCCCCAACCTGGTCAAACCTCACCTAACTAAAGTTGACTCCAGCTGAAAACTTCGTATGTCATTGGTAACTTTTTATCACACTTAAATATCAGCATCATTATGGTACATCAGGCTAAGCTGACATTTCATATTACATGGTAATGAATTTGAAAACCATGACAAAAGGAGCTACAGAAATACAAGTACTAGGAAAGAGTAAATTCATAGGGGAGGTATGGATGAGATACCATACCCAGGAAAAAGCCAGGGAATGTCGTTTTCCCCTGGGCCTGTACAAAATGCATTGGCTATAGTTAATTAGGTCAGAGTTACTGTCTCTGGAAAAGAAAGCTAAAAACCAACAGTTTTGAGTAACGAAACTACAGCATCCAAGTTACGGATGTAAGCTTTCAGCAATGTAACTCATTATTTGGAAAATGTGCTCTAGACAACAGAAAAAGACAAAGTAATCACATTCAAAACAAGTACAGCATGCGCCTAGACATCAGAAGCGTCTGCCATGTGTGCCAGTGCCACAGAAAACCACCCATCTGTGAAACCAGCCTTTCTTTGCTTGGCTCAGGCACTCCATTTGGGGTTCCTGGTGATTGTTTTCCTAGGACGGCACATTTCAGCGTCATGACTCTTTTGGCTAGCTTATTTATGGTGGATCCCTGAGAACAGTTATTCATCTTTAATTCCTATTTATTCTCATATCTAAGGATTGAGAAGGGGTTTTCTCCAATCTACTGACCACTTGCCCTAGATTTAATATTTATTTTTTAAATGAATTTTTAAAAGGATTTTATTTATTTTTAGACAGAGGGGAAGGGAGGAAGAGAGGGAGAAAAAACATCGATGTGTGGTTGCTTCTCACGTGCCCCCTGCTGGGGACCTGGCCCGCAACCCAGGCATGTGCCTTGACTGGGGAATCGAACCGGCAACCCTTTGAGTGAACAGGCTGAGGCTCAATCCACTGAGCTACACCAGCCAGGGCAGTTTTTATATTTAGATAGATGTTTTGTAAGAACTTGGGAGTTCCCAGTCCTTTCACTAAATCTTACTCTGAATGTGCCCTTGTGAAATTACAGCAGTGCTGAGCAGCCAGGTTATCCACCCACAACTGGCATTATGGAATCTAAACTACTGCATCCCCTGCACAGAGCTTGGTATTGTATTAGACACCTACTTACTACACACCTGATGAATGAATTTCAAGAGTGACACTGACAAAATGTGACAGATATGGAGAATGGGATGAACAGGTTAAGAGATATTTTGTTCGGACTCAGAAGCTTGAGAGCTTCTTTATTCATATAGAGTTGTCAGAAAAGGAGGGATTATGCCTTATACAATACATTCTAGGTCATTAGGATATAAAGATTTAATGTAGCATTTCCAAAACTGAAGTTCCGTATGATGTGGTACTAGGGAAAAAAAAATTCCTACAATCAAGAAAGTTTGGGAAATGCTAGACCAAGTGTGTTTCAATTTAACTTTAGAACTTCTCAAAGCCTTTAACATGTCAATGTGCTTTGGACTCTAAAAGGAAGATATACTACATAGCTTTTTCCAAACTTTTATTCAACTAACATTTAGTACTGCCCACTATGTTCTGGGCACAGTGCTAGGTCAACGGGGATAGAATACTGGGGGCCAAACAGACCTGCTCTCTGCTCTTACGGAGTTCATGCTCAGTGTGAGCACGAAATACCACACAAACATGTATTATAAACACAGTCAATGATATAAATGAAAAGTTCACCAGCATTTTCTAAGTGTCAACATGAAAGAGATACCTCTTCCATTCAATATAAAAGACCGAAGCCCAAATAGTTCTCTTAAAGCTTTTCATGAGCATGGTTCTAATAGCCTGCCTTAGTTTGAAGAACCTTGCTCATAGGTCTAATATGTTTCCCTTGCTGAAAATGCATGACATCTTCAGAAGCAGAATCTAGAGGCAAAAGCAAGTCAAACCACTCATTTATGAAAAAGTCAGAAATAATAAATACCTCCAGATGCTTGATGAGAACAGCTCCAACTTTAAGGGCTGCCGAAATTACAGTGATGTTGAAACAAGCTATATGTTGCGGTCTACGCTGCACCTCAAACGAATACGGACTGACGCAAGGACCAATCCACAGTGGTTCCTACTGAAAGTAGCAGGTTTGAGTAAGCAAGTCTTCATCAGTAATGCAAACCTGAACCAACTGCACTTGGTATATTGATTTCTAAATGACAAGGTTCTCATTTTTATAGATATGGTATTTTTAACAGGAAAATACAATGATGTTAAAGTGTCATTAAATACTCGAGTTAATTTTTTCCTCTTTTTATGCACATTTGCAAAGCACCAACTAAGTGCTAAACATGCCACAATCAGAGAAAACAGAGGAAACCGGTTGTTTTATTTACCCTTGTGATGATGGGGTGGGGTGGGGTGGGGTTGGGGTGGGGCAGTGGGGAAGGTAGAGGGAAAGCCGAATCAATCACCTTCAGAAGAAACCAGCTGGTATGTCAAGGCATGCCAACATTTCCAAATCTTCAGATTTGTCTTTACCTCACTGGTCATTCCAGCACATAATCAGTTAACTAAAGTGAAGTATGTAAAGACCCAAATACTTAATGAACCTAATGACCTAAAAATTGAGTCCTTTTTCACTGCATGGTTACTATATGGGTGGGCCAAAGCTGGGTTTACAGGCTGTTCATAAGGGAACTAATACAACAGTGAATAAATAATAATACAAGAAAAACTGTTTGACGTACTCAACTGCAAATCCACTTTTGCCCCACCCTGTGTTATGCCTACTAGATTCCACATTACATTTGCTAATACATCTGAAGAATCAAATTTGTAACTCATGTTTGAGAGAATTTAAAGGATTCTTTTGTCAAATAGTTATATTGTAAATAAAATTCTGTAATTACAAGGCATCATTTAATCTCAAATTGTCTGAAAAGAGGCATGTCTCTTTTCTCTCCTTCCCGACACCCCCTTGGGCTAATTTTTAGTATTTTCAGACCAGGAGATGATTGTATTTAGAAAATACTTCAGAGGATGTAAGAACTCAAAAAAGGTAAGTATTTTGACTGATTCCATCCTAGTGATTAACTATGAATGGGACTGACTACTGAACGGGACCAAAGTTTGGCCACCCTAAAGCTGCCTTTTGGGATACTGACTTTAAGCTGGTTAGTCTCAGAAAGACCCTTTGACCCTCAGCCCTCTCCTGCCTGATTCAGGTAGAAACACCTGCTTGGGAAGAGAACCTTAGCATAATCACCTCAAACATTAGACAGGAAGGACCCAAGCAGGGGCCTACTTACCAGGTGCCCCGCTGTGACTCATTGTTCCTGGGTGGCCAAGCAAAACTCCGCCTGCCAAATATGGTCCCCTCTGCCTCAGCTACCTATCAATTACCTTCTTCCTTCAAAACCTCAGACCCTTACCCCACCCTTTCTTCTTTATCCAATGTGACATATAAATCCCATTTTGCCTCACTCTTTGCAGTTTTCATGCTTATGTGAATTCCCTATGCACATGTATTAAAATTTTGATTTTCTCCTGTTAATCAGTCTGTGTTAATTTGAATAGCCCAGCTACCAGAACTTATATAAGGTAGAAGGAAAAGTATTACCTTTTTTGGCCCCACATTATCAATATTGTCACACTTGATTTTTTTCCCTATCATACCCTAAGATTCTATACTTCTGCTTCAACTATCTTGGCACATTTAACAGGAAACCCAACTTACCTCAGACTTAAATATCAGTGATATGATAAGTAAAAAGTGAGATTCATTCTTCGGCATAACCCACATAACCCTTGTATTTTTTAAAAATTTAAAGAAAAATTTACCTTATATTACAGCCTATTAAAAAAGAAACAAACAAACCATACTCCAGAAAAATAACCATTAAAAGTTACTGTCAATACCAAATCTTGTATATTGTTTCACCAATTCCTACCTAGTTTCCCATGAATGGGATAGGGGGAAATAAACATAACAGGACTAGTCCATTCATGGGTTCACTTCAGGCTAAGTGGAATATATCTATATATTACCATGTGGTAAAGATTGGTAGGTAAATTTTAATCAATTAGGATCAGGCTACTTTGGGTCGCTAGATAAATAAGGTGTTTATCAATTCAGCCCTATCCATGGTTAGAACTAAGATCACCTGAATGCAAAACACTACGAAAGACACACAATTATTTACTTTATTTAGGCTAAACTTATTTCTGCCTGGTTAACAACGCCGTAATTTTAAAACACATTTTCGCTTTCCTAGGGGGTGGGGTTATTACCGAGGATGTGTTAAACAAGCATACAGAGATTTGTGGCCCCTCCAATTTTCTTTCCTATGTCCTGTTTTATCCCTCATAGCTTCTCTCTCTCTCTCTCTAATCCTCACTGGAGGACATGCTTACTGATTTGAGAGACAGGGGAAGGGAAGGAGGGACAAAGGGAAACATCGATGTGAGAGAGCAACATTGACTGGCTGCCTCTTGCATGCACCCCAACACCAGAACAAACTTACAACCCAGCTAGACATGTGCCCTGATCAGGAATCGAACCTGTGACCGTTTGGTTTACGGGTCAACGTTCCAACCAACTGAGCCACACTGGGCAGGCCATTTTTTAAAAAAAAATCCTCACTGAGGATATATTTATTGATTCCAAAAGAAAGGAAGGGAGGGAGAGAGGAAAACATCGATATGAAAGAACTATCAATCAGTTGCCTCCCGTAGGTGCCCTGACCAGGGACCGAACCCACAAACTAGGCGTGTGCCCTGAACAGGAATCGAACCCATAAGTTTTTGGTTTAGGGGATGACCCTTTAACCAACTGAGCCACGCTGGCCAGGACCATAGCTTTTATTTTGTAGAGAGACTTTTATGACTGGTGTAAGACTAAGGAAATTTCAGTGAGTTCCCTAATAGGTAACTTGCTTTATATAAATTTCATTTCCAACTTCTACAAATAAAGACAAAGAGAAAATTTGTTTAATTTTTTAATAAACCATAAAATTTAAATATTCAAATAAAAAGAAACAAAAATAGATATTTAAGCCAGCACTAATTTCTGTTTCTATTCTCCCTCTAGGTATCAGAGGCTTGACTTACCTGGGACTAGAGTAACAGAGTTATGACACTGGTATAATAATGAACGAGTAAGTGAACATGGGCAACGGCTTGATGAAATCTACTTTCAAATCTGGAAGTAAAGATCATTAGTAGCTCATGCGAGCCCACTGCAGAGACCTTGCAAGGGTCTTGTCTGTGGAAAAGTACTTCTTATTGTTCTCACCACAGTTTCTTCTTCACAGCTTAGCCCTCCCTGGCATTTCAATCCTTTTGCTCACTGAAGCTCACTTCAGTCTGTCAAAACATCAAGGGGAAAATCCCCAAACTGAATAGGCGAATAAACACTTTTAATGTGAATAATCACATTCAGATCGACCTTTTGAAAAAATACTAGTCAGTGGGTTTTTTATCCTTAAGTAACTCAAATATTATTTTTTCTGCCTGTACTAAAATGACATTTTTCATTTTATTGACATTAGCCAGTTATTTGCTACTTGCTTCCACTTTTTGCTGATCACATTGGTACCCTATTTTTCTATTTGACTGAGCCTTATACCTTCCATTCTGGAATATTTGATCTTTGATAAACTTTATCTCATTTTGTTTGTAAACAAGTCTACTATTAATCAATGCAGGAAAAAAGGAAGCAGTGAGCACCAGCAGGATCTCACTTCACTATTCATAATTTTTATAAGAAAAACATTCATTTTTATTGTGCAATCTAACACCATTATTGTATGATATTATGTTTTTTAGCATACCCAAATGGGTCGACATTCAATATGGACAGCAAGCTAGCTTACAAGAAATAAAGTGTAATGCACAAATACTTTTGGCTGGTAGAATTCCAGCAGTGTGGTAATAAAGTGCAGCAAAAATTTCCTCATAAGAGTAAGAAAGAATCCAGTAACTTCAGAATATTTTTGGTAGAATTAAGGAAAAGCTACTGCAGTCAGACTGGTAATCTTTAGATTTTTTAGACTGGCTGCCAGGGACCACAGTGAAATATTAGATCTGAAGCCAATGAAAAACACCAGCCTGGAAAGGGATCGGTTAATGGGAAATTATCCTACACAGATGCTGAGTATGCCATGATCTGACAGGTTTACAGTGGTAAAACAACAGCAAAGGTAAATGATAACATTATTTATACCTTTAGCATGTAAAGAACACATATTTAAAAATCGGCAGCTAGAAGTGCTATGACAGCTCCTGAGACAAGTTATTCTATGCTCTACATTCATTCCATGCCAATGACGACCAGTCTGAACGGTAACACATAAGAGTAAAAACAGTGACCTACTGTACGTGAGTCAGAAAGCACTGAAAAAGTGACAAAATTGTATGTTATTAAATGACAAAACATATTTCGAAGCTTTATTTAAAAATCTCTCACTGTTCATTATCAAAGTTACAAGATTGTTTGCATACCAATAGACAGACTGTAAACATAGGAAATTTTCATTAAGGAAAGATGGGTTTACTGTAATTTGATCTTTTACAAAAATTGCTGCAAGTTATCGATAACAGAATTTCTCTTTTACTTTCTTAAGTCTAATTCTCTTGAAAATTAAACCAATGTTTCCACTCTCTCGAGCTAAAGTTCAACCATGGTCACCTTAGGAAATACCCCTGTTTATTTGTTAATCAGAAATACAAATTGAGTGGCACATATTTCCATTTTCTTCTTAGGCCAAAGGTTTCGGCTTCATTATATTTTACAAGAAAACAGAAGACTTGCAGTGGTCCTGTAAAGGCTTTCCTGTCGCAGCTGAGGTTTAATGACGGCAGTGGAGGAAAGCAGTGGTGATGCAAAGTAAGACCAGCCCGGGTGCCCTTATCAGCCAGGGAATCTTTTTCCTGTTTGGCTCGCAGCAGTGTTTCTGGTCAGGTTGCCTCCACCGAACCTGATTAAAGCAGAAGGGTGACATGCTCTGGTAAATCCTTTTTGAGGGTGATTCCATTCAAGCCAGTAGTTGATCCTTCAATCTGTTGGTTGTGGGACGATACTGATATGAAGAAAATTATCCGGGTAGCTCAGGTGTTCACTCAGCCACTGTAGAGGTGTTTCCAACATTGGCTCAATTCCATGAATCAACACTTGATTCTTTTTTTCCCCATCTATTCCAAGAAAGAAATCCAATAATAATCAATATGACTCAAAATAGTTGAAGAAAAAATAATCTGCCTTTTGAGAATCCTTAGTGAATCAGATAGATTTTACAGCTTCAACAGGTTAAACCTGGTCTGTCTCCTAAGCAGGAAATGTGGACATGCATGGAGAAAGTTCAAATGTTGCAATATGTATCACCCAAAACAGAAACCTGAGGGTTACAATGAATTCTGATAAAAATTCTGTTGCTATATGTGAAAGTATTCATTCTTTCTTAATTACTGTGCTTAGCTAAGATTGACGTTAACGAAACTATAGTGGAGAAAACAGCCCGCTGTACTCACTGACCAAAATTTATTTTAGTTATACATTAAAAACTGTACTATATGGCAATTTAAAATGACAGGTACATGAAGTAGGTCAACACATATTTAAAATAAATAAAACATATGCGAGTAGAAATCATCAAGAGTAAGATCTGT
Organism: Mormoops blainvillei; assembly: GCA_004026545.1. Lineage (NCBI taxonomy): Eukaryota > Metazoa > Chordata > Mammalia > Chiroptera > Mormoopidae > Mormoops > Mormoops blainvillei. Next base: position 227,192 of record PVJD01001694.1, on the reverse strand, counting down.
GCTCAGGGAAAGGTTTAATAAAACAGTTGGGAGCTGTACGTTAATTTTCAGTCAAGTTTTAGAGACATTATTGAATAAGGTAAAGTTTTAATGAGAAGGAACTAAGAGTGTGACTCAGGGATTTCTGTTTTAGAGTCATGAAACCTGATTGATTTTTGTTAACACCCATTCACTAATTAAAAATGGGCTGCAATTCACACTTTTAAGTTCAAGTTTTATTAAAAACTTAAGGTTAATTTTAGGTCTTTTATGATTTTGGTATGATGTGCTGACAATCCTTAATGTAAACAGAAGCACCTACGAAAACAAAGGAAAACCAAACTCCTCTTTTGGTGGGAGGGTGGAGAACCTTCAAGAAAACTTTGTGTCACTTCTCTAGCACAATTCTTGGTTTGTCTCTTTTAATCTCTTCAAAATACAATGTCTAAACCTCTCAGCTTCCTGGAGACAGAAGACAAGAAGGAAACAGGGAATTCATGGAACCACATGAGAGGGAAATACCCTACTTTCCCCCCTTTTTGCTCCATTCGAAATGACTTTCACATCCCTACTGCTCTAAAGTCTAGGCAAGATGGGCTGATGGTGTGTGGTGACAGCACCTGAAACAAGAGACCCTTTTAAAGAAATACTTAAACTTCCAGTTAGAGGCAGCACAGTCTTGGGAGGCGACAGTCAACAGGCTGACAATAGGAGAGGACACAAAACACTACTGAAAATTTCTAAAAGAATGCCAAAAACAAAAACATAACATACTATCAACCCCCAAAACAGCCAAATAAAAGTTCCAAACCTGTGAATCACTGTACCATAGTTTAAAATAATTTTGGAAAAAAGACATCACCTTGTAATACTACTAACCTAAAAAATACTTCCATTGTTTTGTCTGCCAATCTTTGTTGTATCTATACATGCTTTTTACACAGTTGTGATCAGGGTTAATACAATGATTGGTTTATGTAGTGAGGAGTATCATCTATAAATAAAAGATTAAGACATATACGGAATACTAGAGAAAGCAGGGTTTAGTACTTTGAGATTTTAAAATGTTGGTATTCAAATGGATACACCCTCCACTATCTGGAATGATTCATTCTTTGTAATTTCTAGATTGCCAAATTTTACTGTATTAAATCTTTCTTAGAATATTTGAAAACATTTCCGGTGTAGTTCTCTTTATATTCTTATTACATATTTCTTTGAAATATTTTAATATTCTCAGAATCTTCCTCCTACTTCACACTGAGTCAAAAATGAAAGAGCAGTGGTACCAGAGTAAAAGTTCCTTATCTATAAAGTTTTTCCTTAAGCCAGAATCACTTTTGGATATTCTGAAACTAAGTAGAAGAAACAAGTCACAACTCAGTATCCAAAATACTGTGCCTAAAGCATTTAAATGTGGGAGCAAATATAATATGGTACACTTGTGCACAGTGTATTTGAAAGGCAAAAGACTAACCTTGTTACACAAAAGGATATTTGGAGTTTAAGTTGTACAACAAAAGTTGGAAAACATAAGAATGATTCATATACTCTGTATAACAAACCCAATAAATCACATTATCTACCACAAACCTGAACAGACAGCATTGATTCTCCGCTTTAAATTGGGGACACTTTAAATCTGTAACATAAAAGTGTCCCTAACTAAATTCGGTCAAGGAAGGAGTGGATCTAGGACTGTCATATCCCTCAACACAACCATTTAACAGTAACTACAGTTTCTCTCTTTTCATCATTGTATCTCCAGTACCTAGCACAGTGTCTGTCACTTAGTAATTAGTCAATAAATGTTTTCACGGCTTGCGTAACTTTGCTGCTGGTGAAATACACTGCCAAAGTTAATTTTTTGAGAATAGATTTTGATGGCTAGCACAGCTATGTAGAAGAGCCCTATGTGTGGACTGCCGTGGTTATTAAAATAATAAAATGTCCAAATGTTTTCAGATAAGCCAGCTATATATGCTATCACCTAAATTCATATTACCATAAATAACAAAGTGTGATTGTACTGTTGGGGCAGGGATAAGTCCCCCTTACCTCTTTAGTTCTTCTGGATGGTTAAATAACCCAAACAACGTACAGTAGATTAACAGGAGAAAATAAAAAATTTAATATGTAAACAATGGGAATTCACATAAGCATGAAAGCTCCAAAGACAATGAGGTGACACTGGGTATATATAACATTTTTGGATCAAGGAGAAAAGGAGGGACAGTATTAGATTTCAGAAGTGAGAATGGGTGTTTATAGGTAGTTCAGGGAGCATGGCAGCCAATTCTTGCTAGGCAACTCAGAAACAATGGGACACAATAAGGGCGGGGGCGGGGGGGCACTATCTAGTTTAACTTGCTTGGTGTTCTTGACTAATGCTAGGGTGTAAATTCTTCAGGTGATTAAGTCAAAGCTTCCTTCCTAAAGCAGGGATCTAAGAAAAGGGGGGAAGTAAAAAACTCTTCCTGAGTTTGTTGGGCTTTTAACTGACTTCAGTTTGAAATGATCTGCCTGTCAGGGTGGCACACTTTGGCTATGCTCGCTCCCTACCCCCACAATATATTCTGGCAATACCAGAAAGGACAAGATGGAGCAGTGCAAAATTAGCAGATGTTTCTTTTTTCCCTGACAGTAGAAAGGAAACACTTGATACTGCTAAAGTAAATCATATTTTTGGTAAATATGTCTTTGTGTCTCAAAATGTGAGTCTAGAATTTAATACTTGGGAATAAGAAAATATGTCACTACAAAGCAAATGACTCAGGAGAAAAATGTTACCCCACACTTCACCCACTCAGATTTTTTTTAGAAATTAGTTCGATGGTTTAAAGTAGGCAAGCACTGAGACAGTAAGTGAACTATTCTACACAAAACTTCTCTCATACAGGGCACTTTTGGGGGTATCTTTGATTTTGATATATTTTCAAACTTAAAAGAAAAATTGCAAGAACAGTGTAAGAAATTTGCCTTCATCCATCAACAGTTTACATTTTGCCCCACTTATTTTATCATTCTAAATTATTTTCTGATTCATTTGAGTAGAAACATTCAGCCCTTTACCACTAAATATTTTAGTGTGTACTTTCTATTATCAGAATAAAAAAATTTTATTTTTATTTTTAATCCTCACCTGAGGATATGTTACCATTGGTATTTAATTATTAATATGGAAAGGGGAGCAAAGGGACTTTGACATTGAGCTTAATAAACTGGGGAGCATAAGCCTACTTGTGTAGTCAGGAAGCTACAGTTTCACATTCCAGGGGGTTACAGTATTGCTCTGCTAAGGGGATTAACACTCTTCCCTTCCCCCCTCCAGTATTGGGATTGTTGGGGAGTACAGGGGTAGAAGCTTGACCAAAGAGGTCTGTCAGTCTAACTAGGGGGGCCTAACTGAAAACCATCCAAAGCCCATGAAAACTTCGGAAGTTCAATGGCCAATTTGGAAAAGCTTCTGGTCTTTTCTAAGCCCAAGCTAATATAAACCGAGGGATACAGAAAAGCTCTCTCTTTCTTTCTCTCACCCAGGTGGCCTGCACTCGCCCTATGCACACATGCTTCGTCTCTCCATAGCCTTGTGGCCTTAGCAATCATGTGGCTGATGGCCATGCAGACTCCACATACAGGCTCCAGGAGGAAGCCTAACTACTGCAAGCACAATGATGGACTGCAGCTGGAAACACGCTAGGCTAGCTGGATGCAGGACTGTCCTTTACTTTAATATAGGGTAGTGGCCTTCATTCTGGCCCCACTGAAAACAAGACTGGGTCTTTTCCATGGTGAGACAGACAGAGATGGGACAGTAGGAAGTCAGGAAGGAAACCCCCTTAATTTTATATCATCAATAAAGTTTACCATGGAACCCCATCCTCCCATGTAGGTCTCAGAGGAGATTCTTTTTCTTGTGAAACTTGCAAGAAGTTGTTTTCCACCAATAATGGGAGGGATGGGAAGAGAGACGGGGGATAGAAACATTGATGTGAGGAAGAAACATTGTTCAGTTCCCTCCTGTATGAGCCCTAACCGGGATCAAACCTGCAACCTAGGTATGTGTTCTGACTGGTAATCAAAGCCACAACCTTTTGGTGCATAGGATGATGCTCCAACCAACTGAGCCACTTGGCCAGGGCAAAATAAAAAAATTTAACATTGATATTGGAGGGACCAAAGCTGTGCCACCCTATAACTGCCCTTTTTGGATACTGATTTTAAGCTAGCTATTAAGAAACAAGACTCAGAAAGAATGTTCGACCCTCCCCTTCCAGCCCAAGAGATTCAGATGGAAAGACCTGCTCCAGGAAAGAAATCTTAGTATATTCACCTTAGCCTAATTTGATTTAAGTATGACAGACAGGAAGACTCCAAGCAGAGGCCATCCTCCATCCTGTGGTCCAATTATTTTTCTGAGTTACCTAGCAGAAATGTATTTGGCATTCTCTTGCTACCAGTTAATTGTCCATTTTCATTTTTAAAATCTAAGAATATCGTTCCCCTCTTTTCTCTTTTGTCCAAAATGACATATATACCCAAATGTGCCTTGTCTTTGGAATTTTCATGCTTATGTAAATCCACTATGTGCACATATTAAATTTTGATTTCTCATGTTAATCTGCTGTACATTGTTTGAATTATTAGCCCAGCTAGAGGCACTTCGAAGGTGATTAGTATTTTTTTAGCTCCCACAATATAATAAATACTATTATGTAATAATTTCAAATTTTATCAATGACCTCAATTATTTTTATTTCAGGCTAGGATCTAATCCAGGAATCACATGTTGCATTCAATTTTCATTTCTCTACACTCTGAACAGTTCTTAGTCATTCCTATCCTTGACAATTTTGAAGAGTACATGTCATTATTGTATGGAATGTCTGCATAGCAACTTTTAAAACTAATTATTTTAATTCATCTTGTAATATAAAAATAGTCCATAAATCCTTTGGGTTTGTGATTTAAGGAAAAGGACAAAAACAAATGTCAAAAAACTGTATTTTCTTTAGGTAGAGATGGAATTCAATTCACAGAGAGATAAATATATCAATAGAGACTATCATAATAAAATTTCATTTCTTATATGTATCTCATTTATAAGTCCAAGAATTGTGAAATAAGGTAAAACAGATATGTATCATAATTTTGTATTATCACCAATAGCCTAAAAAAAACAAATTCAATTCTGAACTAACATCTACATTAAAGTATTTTTAGAGCTGTGGGTCAGTTCAAGAAAAATATATTCACAAAGACTTTGGCCATATAATTAGAATGGTAAGAATTATACATAAAAACAAAAAGAAAAGAAAATTCACATTAGCCACACAATTCATTAATGAAAATTATGAACTCAAAATGGTAGCTTGTTATGTACACATAAAAAAATGATACCTACATACGTATATTTATATATACACAAATATAAACACGCACACAATGAATATAATGATATGCAATAATATAAATGAGACGTAAAGGAGAAAGGGCCAGTTATACACTGACAGCTAAACTAGGTGGGAACACATGACCTGGAAGGTGGGAAACGTGAAATCCAATTCTCGTAATAAAGAGCTCTGGGCAGGCCTCATATCTCTTTGAGGGTTTTTCTTTATATATAAAATGAGGATGTCCATCTAGATCCATGGTTTACAAATCTGGCTGATGATCAAAATAATTTGGAAAATTAAAAAAAATAAAGAAGCTGGACCCCTCTCCACATCTAAATCAATCTCTGGGGTCAAGTTTGTTTTTAAATGGTCACTTGAATAAGTTTTATAGTATGGATACAGAATTTTTCTTCAAACAAAATAATAGCAGAGACCCAATATAGAACGCAGGTGAAGGTGGAGAAGCCTGGGTTGCTGTGGGACTGAGCCTGCCGCCCAAGTCCCGCTGCTTACCGACTTACAGCCTATGGAAGTTTCTGATAACTCCATGGGTCAGTTTGTAAACCACTGGTCTAGTAGAGGGTCACTAACATGCCATCCTGTTCTAGTTACGAGTCTTTTATGCCTAAACAGCAACATATTTCTTTTAGAATTCAAATCAGCACAATTCACTAGTTTTGAATTAACAGGCAAATCACTTAACCTTCTGAGTCTATTTCTTCCTCTGATAATGTGGATAAAGAATTCTAATCTTCAGAGTTGCATGGAGGATTAAATGGAATGTCTGAGTAAAAAACTCAGCACAGAGTTTGGACATAGGAGGAATTCAAAAAAAGTGAGTGACTCTCTTCCTCATTCCTCCCTAAAAAAATAAGGTGAAATATATTACTAACAGTTAGTGAAGACAGAAGATCAATTTTTAAAAGGTCGGGGTTTAGTAAATAAAAAGTAAACCCTCACTGTAATTCTGTTCCTGAACACAAAGTTATGAGAATAATAGTTTTACTACTAACATGCAAAAGGCTGTGAGAATTTGGCCTCGTGTTAATATACTCATATACTCTGCATATTATTATCCAGGGTGGCACATAAATTTTACAAATGTGTTAACAACAACAACAAAAAAAGAATGACAATAACAAAAATCCAAAGACTCTATGCAAACAACAAAATGATTGACATTTAAAAAAATTCCTTAAGCACTGTAAACCCTCTGGATTAAGCCAGCAGTGCTCTCAACATGTATATTCAGTACAGCACATCATGACAAGTCAAATGAGCCCTACAGTGCTATGATTATGTTGCCTAATAGGCCTTAGGTAAGGTTCTCTTTTTTTCTTTCTTTTAAATGAAAACTTTCTGTGGGAAGAGGTGGTAATGACTTCCAAAATATTTGCTATACATTTCAAAAATATCATTATTTGAGAACTCACAGTATGTGATGAATCTGTCTTTAAGAGATTTCTATTAGCAATGGCTCAGTCCTCCCCAACCCAAACTACAATATATTTTAATCCTTATTTTAAAGCTACCTTTCAACGAGCAATATGACCTAAATGTCTTTAAAAACAGGTCACTTGAGATTCTAGAGAGATGCATAAGTTTCAAGTATGCTAAATATGTGAAATCTCTATCTCAAGGAAGCTAAAGAAATGGCTGGTATATGTTCATGGGAAAATGCTTTTAATCAGAAAATTTCAGTTTAAATAAATAACTTTCTTTTTTAGTTCACACTCGTGAATATGCAATAATAGAAATCTAAGGCCAAACACTGTACTATTGTTTTTAGCTTTGTGGCTTCACATTTACATTTTGTATTATTCAGCAGAAAATGACTTGACTGGTTCTTCTGAAATGTGTAATGCTGAAGGTAAAACTTCTAAATAATACTGAATACTTCTAAAAAAGTTTTAAACAAATAAAGAGATGAGCCTTTTGGTTACTGCTGGTCTGAACAATTTTGTTCTGTCTGACAAATTCTTTAACCTCTGATACGTTCATTAGTAAAACGCCAACTAATTGAATCCATCGACATGAAAAACCACAGGCTGAAATCTGAAGTGCATACATCATGTTGAAGGATTTTGACTCAGCCTCAGCGGTAATAGTCAGTGAGGTCAGGTCAAAGAGGGTTAAACCAAGCCAGGATATAGCCAAAGGAATACATCAAACGCTGATTTTAAAAGGGCAATTAATCTTAGACAGAAATGCTTCCTGGGGAATGAGATCTCAATCTTAAGAGCACACTACATGATGTAGCAGTAAAAATGAACATATACAAGCTTACAGAGCTTTTATCCTATGATCACAAACAGAAGGAGAGTGCTGTTTATCAGAGAAATACAAACCCATTTAAAAATACTTACATTAACTTCTTCCGGATCTATACTCACCAGTACAGGTTTTAATGAACATATAATATCACAGTTAATATATGCCACATATCTCTTTCAATGCATACATTTTATATGTTTTTTATTATTTCTGTCTACAATACTCCCAGAGCCTTGACTCTTAACATTTTATACATGACTTCAAAACATGGCCATGTTAATTCTTTGACTTTTGCTTACAATCTCTACATTTCTTAATGAGAATATAAACCAAAATTTAAACTAAAAAACAATCCCATATAATTAGCTATAATTATAAATAGAATACTGTATTAAATTAAGTGATTTTAAGACCATTTAAATAAACTAAGAGCCTCCTGACAAAATGAAAATGTGGTTAAAAGTTAGAAATGGAAACTTGAAGTTCATTTACTGCCCCACCCCACCCATACGACTTTGAAAATACAGGTTCAAATGTTTTGATCTGTTTTCATAAAATGACCCAGTAATTCTGGTTGGGTATAATAGGGCCCACTAATATTTGCCAGGTATGAATAACAGAATAGTTTCATTTAAAATATAAGTGATAACTACACTGTTCATATAAAGCCAGACTGAGGTCGTATAGGACTTACTTTAATGAAGATATTACTAGCTTTTAATCGCCTGCATGTGTTATTATTTTGTTAGGGGAATTCTGTTTTCTAGTGCTAAAGATGAAATACTAATTGTGCAAGTGTCTGTTCCTACATTTAAAAAGTCATGTTAATTTATTTAACTTCTTGAGGTTTTGGTAAAAAACAACTGAAGGAAATCAGAGGCATCTTCTGACAGGGCCAATAATTTCATCTTTCTTAACAGAGAGTAACAAAAATGATCACTTTATTACTTCTTTGATTTCAGAAGACACATGTCAGTGGACGAGCTCACTAACGGACCCTGGATCACCAGCATTAGTCCCTGTCCCCGTGTCAGGGCAAAGCACAGAGGTGAAGGGAAGCTAAAGAAATCAAGGCAAAGAGTTTGATTCATTTTAGTTTTAGAATTTGGTGGCATATGATAAATTCAAGAAAAGAAAATATAATTATTGGGCTAAAATTGAATCTAACCAATTGCTTTTGTCCAAACTTGATACGGGAGGTCTTTGCTCCTGAAGGCGACATTTGAGGAAGGTTTTGAATTCCCACTGTGAATAATACTATTATCATTTCTGTAAACATGAAATATGCATCCCATGAGGAAGAAAAACAACGAAGAGTAGAGAGTGTCAGGAGAGACTGAAAGAGTGAGGCTCCCATTAGAGTCCAGTGACCCAGTCCCACATGTTGGGCTCCCAATATCTAAGAAAAATTACAAAAGGGCCTTTTTCCAGGAACCTTCCTGTGAATAGCTGGAAACTTCAAATGCAGAAGTATTTGCGTTGTGTTGCTTAGTCTTCAATGAAAAACTTTCACTAGCAACAACAGTTCCGGACCTCTAGCCTTAAGACTTTTACCTTTAACATATTTTAACAAGTAAATAACAATAACAGGGCTGACCACAGTAACTATGGAGATGCCTTAGCTTATTTCTTCCTTAACAGAGCCATACTTCTGGCATTTCTAATCATGTCCAGAAGTTAATTTCTAAAAAAAAAGAAAAAAGTAATTATTAGTGGCATGGAACTCTTGCCATGATCTAAGGTATACGCAGCTACGATATCAGTTTACATTCAGAGTTCACTATACATTTACAGCTCTGTGCACAGACTAACCATCAGTAAGTATTTGTCTCTGCAGAGTGGGTTTATCAAAAAACCATGACAAGAAAAAACACTTCTTTGTGAAAAGATACTACCAAAGCCACAATAAAACAAAAAAGTTAATTGTAAAACCTTGAAATAGTATGATTATAAAATCTCATTTAAACAAACTTTTCATTCACTTAAACCTCATAACCATCCCCCTTCCTATGAGGCAAGTACTAGGAAAATCCTTATTTTTTGGAATAAGAAAGCTGGATGAAAGGGAAAAAAAAAAAAACCCTACTGAAATGATCTTCCAAATCAAAAAGTGTGAAGGTACAAAGGGATACTTGAATGAAAAGAGAATCTAAATGAGTGAAAAAAAAGTATTGAAATTGTAAAACCATTATTATTCTTACTCCTAAACCCTAATTCTGACGAAGTTTGGAGGGTTTGTAGGTTTTACATTTTGGTGGTATGAGTTTGCAAATTGAAATGCCACCTCTTTGAGGGACAGCACAACCATGCCAACAAAAGTGACTATTGCTGGTTCAAACTTCAAATAGAAGAGGCCTGCCTTGGATGAATAAGATGAGATTTAGATATTTCTTTGCTCTAATTGTTTTAGGTCTGAAAAAAGATTATTTTAACACCAAATGGTTAATTCACTTTATAAACACATTCTAATCATGTTATAGAGCAAAGGAGGAAAAATGTGACCACACTGTCTTTTCTTACTTCTTGTAAAAACTATTCTGTGATTTCTCATATAGCATATAAAAGTAAAGCAATATAAATTACAAGTTAGAATGCCTAAATGGAGTATTATGGCTCCCCTAACCTAAAGTTGTTAAGATTATCTTCCAATGTACTAATTGAGCAAAAAACAGATCAAACTTAAATCACTTAGTTACTCAGTACTTTTCCCACATTTCTGACCTCACTGAATATGTTCTGTGTATTTATAGGAGATACATAGAAAAATATGGCTTGTCCCCTTAGTAAACAAGGTAGGATCATTTTAGACCAAATATTACCCCTTCAAAACCAGCCCCTGGGCAGCTGGTGAAGGAGTCCACCTCTACCGTGATCATATGGTATACGAGCTGGTCCCTCCTTTTCATCTAATTTGTGCTCGCCTTTTATAGCTCAGTCTTCACTACCTACTCCAGAATGGATAAAACAGCAATTCTAGGTGCTTCCTACTATTCTTTGCCTATCTCTATTCCTGTACACACCACATCTGTGCATCTTTCTGTCCACTCCAACTGGACCAAAGTTTCTTAAAAGCAGGGACTATGTCTTAACACATCTTAATATCCCCAGTGCCAGAAATTTAATGATGAATAATGCAAATAAATTTAATGATGAATAATGAAATCTACATCATCAATTGGAAACGAAAAATTAAAATGGTGGTTGGGAAGGGTCTGCAGAGTGGGTTTATCAAAAAACCATGACAAGAAAAAACACCTCTTTATGAAAAGATACTACCAAAGCCACAATAAAACAAACAAAAAAAAGTTAATTGTAAAACCCTGAAATAGTATAATTATAAAATCTCATTTAAACAAACTTTTCATTCACTTAAACCTCATAACCATCCGTAAGTTCGTTCCCATGAAGCAAGGCAGAAATGGAAAAGAAAAAAGGCAAGTGGCTGCAGGACTGTATTTGCTGCCATGGAATGGAAGCCTCTCCTTACACACACACTCCATTCTTAAATATCAATACGAACTCAGGATTAAAACAGCCCAACTATTACAGAGGACTGACCAACTGGAACTTCAAAATAAATTTATAAAAGCATGAATAGACATTTTTATTCTCATAAACCTAACCTACTAGGTTTTTCTACATTAGAAAAGTAGGAAATGACATATGATTGGGCAAAACTTATAGGTGCTTTGTCTTCTTCCAAGTTAAAAAAAAAAAAATTAAAGCTATGGGTTTTAACTTTTGTTCGTTATAATACAATAAACAAAGGAAAAAAAATATTTCACTTCAAATCTGGTACAGAAGCTTAGCTCTCTGAGTCATTTTAACTAAAGCTGACACCACAGAAAAAATTTACCTGAGTTCACCTTTGGTTACTTCCTGTTACCTCTAACTTGAGCAACTCCTTTAGCCACTTATAAACCAACAAAAGAAACACACAAAGCATCCTTAGTTACTCCACAAGAACAATGACCTAAAGCATGTCTTCATAATCAGTATATTCTACCTTCATGTAATGAAATAAAGGCAAAATTCCTTCGTGCATGAATAATGTCTTTTAAGGAATAGCAGACAATGGTGCCATGTAACTTTATAAAGTACTTTCTCTCTTTATCATGTGATGACAGCCAGTTCTTATCCAAACACACCCAATCTCAGAGTCTTTCGCTTTCAGCCTAAGTTGAATGTAGATGATTCAAAATGCTTCTTCACATTTAACAATGCCACCGGTGTACCAAACAAGACAGTAAACAGTTCTTTACTGAAATGGTGACTTGTTTGGACATTCCCCACAGATCCTGAAATGACAGTTATTTTCCAATATGAGGTGACAAAAGGAAGAGACAAATAAAAGTTTTTCCAAAGACAAATACTGATGTTAGAAATGTGGCCTCCTCCTGATAGAAAAAGTTCAATCAAAAGTACTTCAAAAGTATAGGTGCTATTTACATTATTTTAGTAATGTGTGTGTATGGCATACGTGTGTGTATGTTCCCCCATAAATATGGGCATGTGACAATTTGGGTGGAAAGAAGACTGTCACACAAAGATACAGCATCTGAAAACCTATAGCATTTGAAAACACCTAAGAAGCAGATCTGCAAAAAAGGAAAAAAAAAAAGGAAAGTCATATTGTTTATTCTTCAAGGAACAGATGTACATGTAGGACATGCTAAAAATCTAGAAGAGAATAAAGCATCTTTAAAAGAATAAAAAGACTCACAAATTCGTGTGCCTTCTTGTGCAGGGCCATGTTAATCTTGCATGTATACTGATCTGGGTATAGGAAGGCAAAAGAGCACAAAGGTGCATTCTGTGAGTCCAAAGTGCGTGACTGCTTTCCATTTAAATGCCTGAATTCCACAGCCACCATTTTAATAAACTCAACAAGAGTGGTCAGAGTCATATACAGGAGCTCTAAAATAACAAAATGAACAAAATAAATATAATAGAAATTCAGGTTCCTAAGATCATGCCAGGAAATACTGTAAGCGGGAACTGTAAGTAGGTGAGATTAGGTATTGAACACAAAACATAGAAGAAATAGCTGGGAAAAGGTAAACATTTCAGAATGTTACTTTAATTTTAAAAAAAGATTTATTTTATTTTTAGACAGAGGGGAAGGGAGGGATAAAGAGAGGGAGAGAAACATCAATGTGTGGTTGCGTCCTGTGTGCCCCCTACTGGGGACCTGGCCTGCAACCCAGCATGTGCCCTGACTGGGAATCGAACTGGTAACCCTTTGTTTTGCAGGCTCACACTCAATCCACTGAGCCACACCAGCCGGGCCCAGAATGTTATTTTAAAGTAAACAAAAAATTTAAAAGGCTGAAAAAGTGAGAACAAAAATAAATGGTAACATAGTAAAGTGGAAAAAAAAAAATGGACCAGGAGATGGAGACTTGAGGTCTAAACCTAGTTCTGCAATTAAGTGGCTAAGAGGTTTTTAGCAAATCATCTAGAATAAATTAAAAGAATGAACAAATAACTCTTAAGTCTCTTTAAGGACACTGAACACAAAATTAACACCCAACAAATTTCTTTTTCTTCTCTAGTGAGTTATGTCTCATCGTTCTATTTGTTGACAAGTGTGCTGCTGGTTGGGAGATAGATCATACAGTAGAGCAGTTTTCTCCCAACGTTTTGAGTTTCGTTGTTATGTTCTCACTCAACAGTAAAGGATCTTATAAAGAAGCATATTTTAAATGACACAGTGTTTTAAACGCAGACTGTCAAAAAACATCTAAGAAAAATAAGGTAGCCATCTGAATATTAAGCTATAGCTTAAATTTCAATTACTCTCAATTGATAAAGGCATTTTTTTCAATATTCTTTAAAATACTACAAAGTACTCAAAAAGAGAGAGAAATACAGTGCGGAGAAATGTACATGTGCTACACGTACATCTATTTTTCAGAAGAGATGTAAGTGAAAGCCCATGCTTACCGCAGGAGTAAGTAGGAGGTTTATGGGTCCCATCTCTATTAGCCATTAAAATACTTAATCTCTTAATTAGACTTCGAATGGGAAAAACTAGTCTACATTCTCAAATCTTCAAGTAAGTAGCAAAACGGACATTAAGTAGGTTTTAAAAAACAAACTAACCCTTACACACAGAATGGAGAAAACAAGCTGGAACAGTATTCCTAAATCAACAGAAGTTGCTGAGGATATTCTAGTCAAAATTTCTGTAACTTGACTTCAAAAATAAAGTCTGTTTAATTATCTCTGTAAGAATATACAGGAAAATAGCAATATTAGTGATCTCCATACAGGGGAACTGGGTTAGAGTTTGATGAATAAAAGTTGGGGAAAAAAACTTTTTCTCTTAACTCCTTTAAATACATTTTGATTTTTGAACTATATAAATGTATTATCAGAAAACAAAATTTAAATTATTAACTGAATACAATACATAAAAACCTGGATAAAGAGGACTTCATCAAATTTAAATACTTTATTCTTTAAAATAAAATGAAAAAACAAGACCCAGACTAAGAGAAAATGATTGCAAATCCTGTCTGATACGGACTTGTAATAAAACAAATAACCTATAAAAACACACTCAACATCATTCGTCATTAGAGAAATAAACACTAAAACCACCATGATATACCACTACACAACCACTAGGATGGCTGTAAGACATCCTAGTCTCAGTTGTATCAGTTGGTGAGAATGTGAACAAACTGGAGCCCCCATACATTGCTGGCAGGACTGTAAAATGGTGCAGCCACTTTGGAAAAGTTCAATGGGTTCTTAAAAAGTTTATTTTACTATCTCTCATTCTTTAGAATGAAGAAACACAATAGAAGATAAAAAAAACATTTACCAGAACAGAATCCACAAATGAGAGACCCAGGACACCAAAGATATCATAAGAGGATAATTTAAGAACAGTGTATTTTATTTCGCCAAAGAGATTTGATTCTTCAATTCCTCATTTGGTGTCAATGATTTATAAAATAATAAATTAAAGTGCTTCTGTTTTAAAAGATTTTTTCATACAAGATAATGAAAATATGTTCCTGAAACAAGTAGTACAAGTTGTTTATAAATGCAGAATGCTTACATTACCTCAGTAGTAAAGAGAAATGAAAGAAATGCTTTACTGTTGCTTGATTATATTACCTTCAGGAGCAACTGCAGAAGGACAAACTTCTTTGAGGAGATCTCCTAATGTATGCAACTGTCCATCTGTAGCCACAGGACGGAAAAGCTTCTGAATGAAAGGTCGTTCAGTGGTTGTCTATTTGATAAACGAGGAAAGAATTCAAACAATTAAGTCTTTGTTGCTATGAATTACAAACTAATACATCAGAAAATTAAATTCTGCATTAGATGCCTTCACATACAGTGTAATGAGAAGCATCTATCACAAATGTGGTATTATTGCCCAAAGACTTAACATAAGGTCAAGTAAATCTAGTAATGAGGAAACAGACAAATCCAGAACGTGCAATACTCTAAAGACAAGTGGGGCCTGGACTCTTCAAAAAGATTTCCAAAGGCTTTAAAAAA
Organism: Mormoops blainvillei; assembly: GCA_004026545.1. Classification (NCBI taxonomy): domain Eukaryota; kingdom Metazoa; phylum Chordata; class Mammalia; order Chiroptera; family Mormoopidae; genus Mormoops; species Mormoops blainvillei. Next base: position 212,022 of record PVJD01001694.1, on the reverse strand, counting down.
AAAAAAAATATATATATATATAAAACAAAAAAGAGATTAAGAAGATATAACAATTAAATACAAAAAGTAAACCTTGACTAAATACTGGATTGGAGAAGAAAATTTTAAAAATCAGCTATAAAAGACATTTTTGGAATAACAGGAAATGAGGAACAAACATTTGATAATTTTATTGAATTAATGTCAAACTTCTTAGGTGTGATAATGTTTATAGAGACAATATTCTTACTGTTAAAATTTTATGTTCAAGTGTTTAGCGGTTAGGTGCCATGAAGTCTGAAACTGACCTTAGAATGGGAAGAGGGGAGGGGAGGGGAGGAGAGGAGAAGGCAAATTGAGAAAAATGCGAACTACTGGTGAATCTAGGTGAAGGGTATGTATGGTCTTAGCTTTTTAATTATTTCAACTTCTCTGTATGTTTAGTTTTTCAAAATAGTAGATACAGCATTTCTACTATGTCATAACTTATTGCCTATAATTTCAATGTTTTACCTACTTTTAAAATTAAGTTTCACTTTCCTAAACTACCTCTACAGGAGCCTGCCAACGATGATGGAAGCCTCCTCAGGACACAGAGTAGAGAAGCTCTGGAATTAGCCCATCTATGAACAACTGTGTTGTTTCTGAGCTGTATGATCATGCACCCAGTTTCTCTGGAAATCTGGGACATTCCCTATCTCTTAAGTTCATTGTGGGAAAAACTGAAAAACTGTGCCATGCACAAGCACAGAGTCAGTAAACAAACAAACAAATGATAAACAGAATAAAAACACCCTCTTCCTAAAAACTGTTATTTTAAGATGGTAGTTATTATTTTAAACTTTCTGAAGTGAAAAACTATGGAAACCTGTAAGTACAGAGTAATGCCTTATATTTTATAGGAAAATTATCTCAACCGTCTAGCCATTACAGAAAATTTTGTTTTGTTTTTTTTTAAAGATTTTATTTATTTTATTTTTAGATAGAGGGGAAGGGAGGGAGAAAGAGAGGGAGAGAAACATCAATGTGTTGCCTCTTGCGCACCCCTCTACTGGGGACCTGGCCTGCAACCCAGGCATGTACCCTGACTGGGGAATCGAACCAGTGATCCTTTGGTTTGCAGGCTGACTCTCAATCCACTGAGCTACACAAGCCAAGGCATGTTTTGTTTTTATCACAGAGGTATATACCTCAACTTGTTTGACATAACTGATAAGAGATTTGGTAAAAAACAATCTGGCGTTAAGTGCAGAAATAAATGAAAATGTAAGGAATCAAGAGATGTGGTATAAGCGTGGGAGCTACCTTTCCCAGCTCCACAATACGTATTCAGTGGGTACATAATGTTAAAAATGATATTTCAATAATGCATTTGAGTGCTGTGGCAAGTAGGAAAAAAATTTAGGAAGTGAAAACCTTGATCATTAATATGTACTGAATATAATGCAATTCACTGCAATAACTGAACTCTATTTGTTAAAAGTATGATTGATATACTTCAATTTAGGAAGCTCATACTTTTCACATAGATGAAACTGAGAACAATAGCATGTACAGTCAAGGACTAACTATGTGAAAATAATAAAGGTTAGGGGTCTTCAGAGAAGGATATGAATAGGGGTCTGAAGTAATAATTTAAAATAGCCACCATCAACTTAGAGCTTTCTATCTACCAAGCAATGAAGAGGCTTTTAAGACTTTTTAGCAAAGGAAGTGACGTGATGAAAGAGGCTTTTTTCCTGAAGGCTAATGGAAAGCAGCACTGTCTACAATGACTTGGTTAAGAGGTAACATCAGGATGACTGGTGAGAGGCTGTTTGAATAGTGCAAGCCTATGTGATGACAACTGGGACTGTGTCAGTGGAAAAGGAGGGGCAGACCTGTACCCCCTGTTAAAAAAAAAAAGAAAAGCTAAAATGCATTATCCTTAGTCTGATCTGAAAACACTAAGATTTTTAGCAAAGAAAAAGAAATCTTTTCAAGATTCAATCACCCCCTACTTAGTGACAAAACTGTGAGATATATTGACTAAATTATAATATGTAGTAACTATAATAATAAAATGTATAATAAAACAATATGCCAAACAGTAAAAGTCAACTAGTCTTGGCTACATTATTAAAATCCAGAAATTCTCCTCTACGCCCCATTCCCAGAAAAATGGCCTATAGTATCTCTGTACTTGTTTTTCACTCTTTCCCAAATCTGAGAAGTTATAATAAAGGTATAGCAATCTTTTTATGATGCTATTTGCTTGAGGGGAGCATGGAAGCCCCAGTACTACTAACATATTCTAAGTAAATTATGTAGAATGGTAACCAAGAAAACTCTCAGGAAGAGAAAGTGCTGTTTCTCATGTAACAAAACCTTGTTTTAAAAGATGAAGATCCAGATCCAAATACCCTAATCAAAAATCTAATAAACATTTTGTTTAATACTAATAAGCATGCCTTTAAAAACTTATATTCGTATTTTAAAAAATTTATGATGTTAGAAAAGAGCAATTAAGTGACTAAGTCACATCAAATATGGAGAACGCTCAATTTGGGGAGTTACCCCTAAAACAAAAGTCCTTCACAGACACATCATACACTCAAGTACAGAGGTTCTGAAGGGCAATGGGAATGAGGGTAAATTCATGCAGATTTCTTAACAAATCTCATTAAACCTAAATTGCAGTCAGCAAAGAAGACTAAATTATGCTAGGAAGTATTTAAAAGCTGTCTTCCTTTTGAATATAGCGAGAATTTTAAAAATACAAAAAAATGAATTCTTTAAACCTTGATTTAGTATACATGAAACCAGACAAGGCTAACAGTATCCACAGTAATGTGAATCTCAGTTTGACGGACGAGAAAGCCACTATAACAGGAACACAGCCAATACTTACTTAATCGAGTCATTTATTTGTAAATATGCAAACTTAGTTCAGTGACTTCCAAGAAACAGTATTGCTCTCTCATGAGAAATAATATGAACTGGTAGAGTCATCTTTGAAACTGCCCTTGTTACTTTAAAAAAATATGTTAGTCATTTCTTAAATATGCCAAATGGAATATAAAATTGGGGTGCCACTGGCTGGCTGTTCCCCATCTCTCCTTTAGTCATGAACCCTCACCAATGAAATACTTTTTCCTATATAGAAAAGTTATACTGATATTGGAACTATATTAAACAGAAGCAAAACCAAATTTGTAAAAGTTTTAAGTTAAATTTGTGACATTTCGTAAATATTACATGTGTACGTAAACCGTACACATATTTTCTTCAACTGACAGTTCAAGAGTGACACAAATTCTTATAAGTGATGTGTGTTACAAGTACAAATCAATGCAGGCTAATCATGATATTATCAATTTTATATCTAAGAAATAAAATAAAGGGAAAAGGTCTATTTCCAGTACAAATAGGTAAGCCAAAGTCAATAAAACAAAAAATGCTGACTCACTATAGCACACAATGTATGAACTTTAAGAGTAACAAGCACAACCATATCACTAAGATCAAGTTTGATTCTTATGAGTTACATAAGAGACATACTGTAACGAAAAATACAAGGCAGTTAGTTATTAAAGAGCACAGGCTTTGCAACCAAAACAGACTTCAAGTCCAGGTTCTGTCCTTTAACATAGGACCACAGGCACAATTACCTAACTTTCCTGAATCTCAGTTTCCTCAACTGTAAAAAAGAAGTGATCTCACACACACACACACACACACACACACACACACACACACGTGCATGAATATAAATGGAGACAATATCTACCTACATCATAGAGTTTTTGAGATAAAATACATGCACAGAAAAATCATGCTACACATGACTCAAACAAAACACAGGTCTTAAAACACAGATCACCATCACCATGATCAACAGTTTTAACACTGTAATGGATGTTTTAACTTAATACCATCCCAATTTAGCAGACATTTTATTTCTTTTTAGTTTCAATCTATTTTCTCTAAGTTCATTTATCTGTATGCAATTCAGCTTATGTTGCTCATGTATTTTTATATGGCAAGAGAAATAAGGCAGTCATTTTAGGACTACATTTAAAACTAGTCTAGAAATTAACAGCCAGAGCAAAATTTATAAAAAGAAATACTGATAAACTGGACCTCATCAAAATAAAAAAAAATTCTGCTCTGCAAAAGATCCTGAGAAAATGGTGAAAACATAAACCACAGACTGGGAGAGAATATCTGTAAACCACATATACATATAAAAAATTCTAAAAATGCAACAGTTAAAAAAAAAAAAGCAATTCAATTCCAAAATGGGCAACAGAGCATGGACATTTGGTCAAGATGGTGGTGTAGGAAAACACAATATTCCTAATCATCTCACAACTACACCAAAATTACAACTAAACTACAGAACAATTGTCATTCAGAATTCCTGAAATCTAGCTGAAGTCCTACAACTAAGGATTTAAAGAAGCAGCCACACTGAGACTGCTAGAAGGGGCAGGCCCCACACCCATGCATGGCAGATAATAACCGGGAGGGATATCTTGGCTACAGAGGTCCTCCCTGAGGAGCAAATGGTCCCAGTCCCACACCAGGCTCCCCAGCCCACAGTTCTAGGAAGGTAAGGCACCATAACTTATGGCTGTAGATATCAGCGGGGACTGTGGCTGAGTGAGATGAAGGGATTCTGGGGTCCTAGGCAGATTCTCTTACAGGGTCTGTGCACAGGCCTACACAGGCTCCCTCGCTCTGAGCACTTGTGCTATTATGGCAGCAGCTCAAAAGGCACCAGGGACATACAGGGAGGAACTAAAGCATCTGGCATCAGGGCGAGAGCTGGAGGAGCAGCTTTCTCTCAGACAGAAGTGCTGGCAGGGGACACTGTTCCTCTTCTGAGTCCCTGCTCTCACAGAGCTGCATGGCAGGCAGGGGCCATATCTCAGACTCCAGTAATCTGGCTATCACTGTTTGCTCTGCCCTGGTGATTCCCTGAGACCCTGCCCTAGCCGACCTGTGGACCCACCCAAGCTGTTTCCAGTGGCCTCTGCATACAAATGGTCTATCTTGGCTCATGCTTCAGACTTTCCTAAAATCTCTCAAATAAGCAACATTTGGCTTCAGCATGCCCCATACCTCACAGTAAATGGCTCCGGGCCCAGCACTAGCAGCAGCAGGCCTTGGTTCTCAGCTTGGCCTTGCCTCAGCACCTCCAAGCCCAGCATGAGTAGCAACCACCTGCATATCACTTTGTAGCTCAAACCAGGTGGCCCTGGGCAGAAGAAAGGAGGCGGTTGACCTTAGCCTGTACCCTACAGGAGGCCCCAGTGCCAGTGCACCAGGTGGATAGCTTCAGACCACATTGAAGCACCCCCCAACCACTTCCGCAAGCAACACACACTGGGATGGAGGCAGTGGACACCACAGCCCCACTGACATAAGTCCTGTTTGATGGGGTGGGCCCCTGCACAGATGATCCTCCATGGTGGTGAGAGGTTGGTGGTCAGAGAGAGTCCTTGCAAGCCGATCAGCCTGATGGTAAATTCCTTGCATTGACATGCAAACAGCAATCAAGGCTTAACTACAACAAGAGAGTATACACGGTACACGTGTGTGGGGGGTGCACTGGGAGTGCCCAGCTGGGGTGATTGAAGAGGTTGTGCCACTACAGAATACCTACTACAACGGACCACTCTACCAAGCCCAGGAGATGGAGCAGCTCTACCTAATACATAAAACAAACACAGACAGGCTGCTAAAATGAGACAAAGAAACATATACCAAGTGGAATAGAACAAAACTCTAGAAAAAAAACTAAACAAAATGGAGACAAGCAATCTACTAGATGCAGAATTCAAAACAGGTTATAAGGATGCTCAATGAACTTAATGAAAACTTGAACAGCATAAAAAAGGACATGGAAACCATAAAGATGAACCAGTCAGAAATGAAAGACAGACTAACTGAAATTAAGAATAATTTACAGAAAATCAACAGTAGCATGGATGAAACCAAGAACCAAATCACTGACCTGGAATATAAGGAAGCAAAAACCATCCAATCAGAACAGCAAAAAGAAAAAGAGTTTTTAAAAATGAGGATATTCTAAGAAGACTCTGGGGCAACTTGAAGCATACCAACATCTGCATCATAGAGTGAGGGAAGGAGAAGAGAGAAAACAAGAAACTGAAAACCTGTTTGAAAAAATAATGACAGAAAACTTCCCTAACTGGAAGGAAATAGACGTACAAGTCCAGGAAGCTCAGAGAGTCCCAAACAAGATGAATAATGCAAAGAGGTCCACACTAAGACACATCATAATTAAAATGCAAAAGTTTAAAGACAAAGAAAGAATCTTAAATCAGCAATAGAAAAGCAGTTAGTTACCCACATGGTACCTCCCATAAGATTGTGAGCTGATTTTTCAACAGAAACTTTGCAGGCCAGAAGGGAGTGGCAAGAAATATTCAAAGTCATGAAAATAAAGGACCCACAACCAAGATTACTCCATCATTTAAAACAGAAGGACATATAAAGAGCTGTGCAGGCAAGAAAACGCTGAAGGAGTTCATCATCATCTAACCAGTATTACATGAAATATTAAAGGGTCTTTAAGAAGAAGAAAAAAGATCAAACATATGAACCATAAAGTGTCAATAAATATATATCAACAATTGAATCTAAAAAACAAAATAAGCGAACAAGTAGAACAGAATCAGACTCATAGATATAGAGAGCATTTTGACTGCTGCCAGATGGGAGGGGTGTTAGGGCAATTCGTTAAAAAGGTAAAGGGATTAAGAAGTACAGATTGGTTGTTACAGAATAGTCACGTGGATGTAAAATACAGCATACAGAATATAGTCAATAATATTCTAATAACTAGGTATGGTGTCACATGTGTATGAGATTTATATGGATGATCACTTAGTAAATCACATAATGTCTAATCACTGGCATGTATACCTGAAACAAATATATTATATTGGGTTGGCCAAAAAGTTTGGGTTGTTTTTCCTGTAGATGGTTCTAGTAGTGCTTAGTTGTCATTAACTTCTTTCGGAACACTTTTGTTAGACTGTATTGTGACAGCTGTCATATCAGTGTGCATTAAAAAAAAAATCAAAATTAGTAAATTTTTGTGTAGCCATTTTAATATTGAGGATGGAAGAAAATACACATTTTGGGCATATTATGCTTTATTATTTCAAGAAAGGTAAAAACGCAAGTGAAACACAAAAAAGATTTGTGCAGTGTTTGGAGAAGGTGCTGTGGCTGATTGAACATGGCAAAAGTGGTCTGTGAAGTTTTGTGCTGGAGATCTCTTGCTGGACAATACTCCATAGTCAGGCAGACCAAGTTCATAGCAATCAAACTGAGACACTGCTTGAGAACAATCAACGTTCTACCATATGGGACATAGCAGACATACCCAAAATATCCAAATCAATAAAGTTACTGGTGAAAATGAAAAATGTGTCTTTTATTTTATGGGGAACCCCCCCAAAAAACCCATACAGACTTTTTAGCCAGCCCAGTATGTCAACTGTAACAGAAAACAAACAAAAAAATTTAAATTTTTAAAAATGGGCAAATGACAGGCATTTCACCAAAGAGGATATACAGATAGCAAATAAGCACATAAAAAAATTATTGACCCATCATTAGCCATTAAGAAAATAAAAATTAAAACCACAATGTAATATCACTACACACCTACCAGTATGTCTAAAATTAAATAATTGTAGCAATACCAAATGGTGGTGAACATATGTAAAGAGTAGTTTAAATTTATTTTTTAAAGATTTTATTTATTTATTTATTTTTAGAGAGAGGGGAAGGGAGGGAGAAAGGCAGGGGGAGAAACTGAATCGGTTGCCTCTTGCATGCCCCCAACTGGGTACCTGGCCGGCATCTGAGGTATGTGCCCTGAACAGGGATTGAACAGGCGACCTTTTGGTTCACAGGCTGGTGCTCACCCACTTAGCCACACCGGCCAGGGCTGGAGGAAGTAGTTTAGTGATATAGCTGGTGCAGATGTAAAATGGTACAGTCCCTCTAGAAAGAATATGGTAGTTTCTTAGAAAACTAAACATGAATTTACTATAGACCTAGCAATTGTATTCCTGAGCATTCCCAGAGACACGCCAGGTTTATGTTCTCAAAATCCCCCCCAAACTTGTATGTATATGTTCTTATCAGCTTTACTCGTAATAGCCAAAAACTGGAAACAATCCCAATGTCATTCAACAGAATGGTTAAACTATCTGCGGTATATTCATACCATGAAATACTACTCAACAGTAATAATTTTAAAACTTACTCATACATGCAACAACTTGTATGGAGCTCAAGGGAATTACATTGCATAAAAAAAGCTGAACTCAACGTTACACACTGTACGATTCTATTTATACAATATTAGTAAAATGACACAATTTGAGAAATTAAGAACAAATCATAGTTGTCACAGGTAAGAGCGATGGGGAAATCAGGCAGGCAAGATAGGCAGCTGTGGCTATAAAAGGGCAGCCTTTGTGATGGAACAAAACTAATGAAACATGAGTAGGGTTTGTGGACTGTATTAACATAAATTTCCTGGGTATGATATTGTTTTATAGTTATAGATGATGTCACCAATGAGGGAAACTAAGTGAAGAGTATACAGATCTTCCTGCATTATTTGTTACAATTGTATGTAAAGATTACACGTTAATTCATGTAAAGCATTTAGAACAATGCCTAACACACAATAAACGCTCAATAAGTGTTATTGCTGTTCTTATTAAATGTGACCTGACACTCAATAAAAATTTATTAAAACTGCTATGTATTTTGTATTGAGTTGTAATACAAAACATGTAAGACTTTATGAAGATACTACACTCATTTTGTAGTCACCCTGTCACTACATATATCAATACTAATTCTGTTGTTTTGGTCATATATATGGTATCAACAAATAATAGGAGTTAGAAATGTGGGTTTTGTTAAAAATAATTTTTAGCTAGAATGGTGTATATCCTGCTTACTGACCACTGAGTTAATGCCAATAAAGAGGAAAAAGAGTCTCATCAGATAGTAAAGGGGGATTCTACTGAATCGAAGTGATTAAAAGTTATGAAAGAGGAGGGCAGGGTGGGAGTCTGAGCTAGGAGAAGGGAGCTCCAAAGCAGGCGGCAGGAAAGGTCTGCATGAGAAGGAGGAGGGTGGGAAGGCAAGATGCAGCCACCTTCCTCATCAGCCAGCCAACTGCGGTTTGTTTCCTTCTTCAGGAGTGCGCCAATGCGAGGTCCGACCCAAACCCTGTCTCCACATGACAAGAACAACAATGACATCGTCCAGGATAAGGGGACCATCATTCTTTTCTGGAAGCACAAGGTGAGCAGGGGGTGTTCCTACAGTTGGGAAATGGCAGACAATGTGTATTCTACTTTGATAACCCAAGAGACTATGGGTATACATGGCATCACTGCATCAGTTAATGACACAGTATTCTTAAACTACACAAAAGTGGAACAGCTTTGTTCAGGAGAGGCCTATTGCCAGGACATACTCTTTCCAGGCTGCATTAGTTTGAAGAAAGTAAAATATCAAGCAAAGTTGGAGCATGAGTATATTCCCAATTTTAAACTTCTGCAAGCATCACTTAAGAGAATGAATGTTGATAAGGTAATATTAGTGGAGAAGACAGTGAAAGGACGTTTCTAGTACAACCTGTATTTCATTCAGTGGTTTAAGAAATTCTATGGTGCTAACTAAGATGGAAAGAAGTATGATCCTATAGAAAGCACACAAGCAAGATGCAATTCCTCCCCCCAACCCTGGCAAACAGATCTTCAACACCTGCCAAAAGACTCACCATGCAAGCTCCCCCACAGTGCAAACTCACCAACAGCAGGTGCAGCTAAATCAAGTCCAGCATCTAAACCAGGATCCACGCCTTCTCGTTTGTCATCTGCCAAAAGGCATTCATCCAGAAGCTCAGCATCCAAATATGATAAAGATTTGGGAACACAGGTCATACAGCTTAATGAACAAGTATGTTCATTAAAACTTGCCCTTGAAGGTGTGGTGAAGGAAAGGGATTTCTACTTTGGAAAGTTGAGAAAGATTGAGCTGCTCTGCCAAAAGCAGGGGCAGGAAAACAATGACCTCATGCAGCGACTGGCGGAAGTCCTCTAATGCCTCAGATGAGCATGAGGGCCAACCGCAAAAGCCCAAAGCAGAGGAACAAGTCCACGAACACCAGCCCCAGCAGCAGGAAGACTACTGACCCGTCTTGGCAGCTGTTGACACTTCCATTTTGTGTGGGAACTTTTCTTCTGGAGAATTGGAACACATGAAGCCTCAAGCTCAACAGAAACCAGTCGTTCCTAGTCTGCCAGTAAAATCAGTGCACTGTCACATACATGCCAGCCACTATACTCGATCCCCATTTCCTCTGCCCAGACACAAAGCATTCGGTCATCTGGTGGTCTGAGAGAGATTATGGGGTCATACACCTTCAACTCGCCACATGGCTGCCTGAGATCGGTTCTGCTCTCTTCATTTCTTTCCAGAACAACTCTCCCCACTAACACCCCGCTTTTATCCTGGTATGAAACACTAGTAATTTGATGTACGGTATTTATATTGGCATTTCTCAACCCCATGTCACTAAATGTCAGACAGATTTGTGGTGCTTTAATGTTTGCAAATCTAACCTTTGAACATAAATCTGGTAAAATAATAAATTGGAACAAAGAAAAAAGTTATGAAAAATAAAAACATAAAAATTCAGAAAGGGTACAACCTTAAAGACTCCAAGTAGATGCATGATGATTCACTGGGTTGTGAAACTTACAAATGGCCTTCATTTAAAGGTGGGGGAAGGCTGTGCGTGTAATGTATGGTGCTGGTTGTGTCTCCTATTGACATGGCAGGCAAAACCTGAAGGGGCCCGGTTTGTTAAACAGCTTGGATGGAATCATTCTATCAGTAGTACCCGGATTCAGGAGCTCCAACCAATGACCTGAATCACTGTAAACTGAATGCATAATACCATTTACTCCAGTGAACATTAGATGGGCATTCTATTCTTGGCTGGCCTGAAGAAACAATTACATTGATACTCTATGTATGTTGTATTTTTCTAGGTGTAGCAATAACTTTTGATATCATCGGGTATTTTGTATGTATGCTTTGCTTTTTAAGGCCTCTGAAATAGTCAGGATGACTTGTTACTTTTATAAGTGAAATTTTATTCCAAAGAGTTGCTTAAATATATCAAAGAATTAACCTGTTAGATTTGAAGGTGTTTCTAATTTTAAAAAATCCTCACCTGTGGATATGTTTATTGATTTTAGAGAGAGGGGAAATGGAGAGAGAGGGAGAGAGAAACATCAGTGCATGAGAGAGAAGCCGTATGGTTGTCTCCCATATGCACCCTGACCAGGGATCAAACCTACAATCTAGGTATGTACTCTGACCTGGTATTGAACCCATGACCTTTTGTTGTTTGGGAAGATGCTCTAACCAACAAAGCCATCCCACCAGGGCTGTAGGTATTTTTTTAAAAATCAGCTACACTGAACTATAACTGCAATTACCAATGTCTATTTATTTATCATTAAAGAAAGTAATTAGATTTATAGATTTATTTCATTATATAAGAAGTACTGTGTGTTTTGGAAGAATTAAATCTGGAAAAGGAATGAATTAAGAAATATCAGTAAGTGAAAAAGACTGTTCTCATTTTTATACCAAAATTACTATATTTATAACTAGCATAAATTGAATTGAAAGGCATTAGAAAACCTAGATTTTACAATGTACAAGTCTAATAAAATAAAACGTAAATAACTGTAAGCATGCCATCCAGGCACAAAAGCTACCACCAATATTAAAAACCCCACCAATTACTAGGGTTATCAAAAATCAGTGTATTTCCACTAGACACACAATTTTAAAATAATGAAGTTTATTATATTTGAAAAGTTTTATATAATAAGTAGTAAAAGCTTCATTAATACCAAAATGGTGACAATCATGAATACCAATAAAACTTTTCTTATAGATCCTTATTAAAGAAAACAGAACCACTACTTTACTTTCAAGAATAACATAGTTGCTGATATTCCATTAATAGTGGTGACACGCATTATAATGATATAAAAATAAATTGTAATGAAGGGTATTTTATTTATTCCTTATGCTAAAACATATATTTGAGATTTCTTATAACAAAAGCATGCATATTAGAACAAAAACTATTAACACATATGTAGCAGCTTGTGTTAAAACAAAAATAAAACAACCAAGCTCATAGATGCAGACAACAGAATGGTGGTTGGGGAGGGATAGGTGAACCGTTTTTTTGTTTCAACAAATTGACAAAAAAATTTAAAAAGGACTAATCCTACTGCAGTCTATAATATGAATTGGATTTGGTAAGAGACTGGAGAATTGGGGAGTCCCTTTAGTTTGCTTGAGAAATAATGAGGATATGGACTCTTATGGTGGCAGAGAAAATGGAGAGAAGAGATATAAGGGATGTGGATAAATGATGTGACCTGAAAATAGATTTGTGCCATTGATTTATTCATTCTTACCTCAATCCATCTCTTTCATTGTATCAAGTACTTGTTAGAAGTACTCAGCAAAAAAGAGTTTCTGCCCTCACAAAGCTCTCTTACCAATCCTAAGTAGCTCCTTTAATCTAGCAACTTAAAACATTAGTCCCACTCCCTCAGTGTTTACAGTCTCCATCCAGAGCCATATCCTTTCATATTCTTTCTGCTTTCTAGCCTGTTCCCAAACTTCTTTCTGATCACATCTTACTTTCTTAACTATGGTTCCACCCCCACTCCCCTGGCAGCACTCCAGCTCTCATCTCTGGCTTCACTTCTTAGGTTCACTTCCTACTTCCTATTTTGTGTTAGGGCTGATTTCATAAATTCTCGCCTAGTCTAGCCAAGCCCTGTGGTCTCTGCAACTAGACAGAGTCCTTACGGCTGCCTTCCGTCCCCCAAACAGCCCAGCACTCAGAGTTCAGCCATTAAAAAACAACAACAACAACAACAACAACAACAACAACAACAACAAAAAGAATTATCCCAATAGTAGTATCCTGGTTCAGGGCCTCTGACCAGAGAGGGCAGGGGGAAATTATATTGTAAGTCTTCATTCATTAAACACTTATTGAGCACTTTCTAGGTTACCACTATGCTTAGGAGATACGAGGATGAAAAAAAGCACACATAAACAAGTAATTGTAATACAGTGTTCAGTTATAACAGAAATATGTACAAAGTGCTAAGAGAGAAAATTTAAAAGCCCAAGCACCCTCCCAAAAAAAAAATTTTTCCCCCCAGAATCTCAGGCACAGAATTTAATTCTGGACTTTGTGTCAGCTGGAGCAAAAGCAAAAATTAACCCACCAAAATCATAACTATTTACTTAGCTTCATTTTCTAAGAGAGGAAGTAAAATACACTGTACCTGTAGGTACAAAGTAAAACATGCTTGTGTGGTAGAATGTAATGTATTAAAACTATAGGTTTCAAATGATGAAAACAAAGGAGAGAATACAGAAGGTCTTCAAGGTTTCAACTTAAAATAGATAATATTTTTTAACATACAGAAAAAGAGAAGGTCTTTCAGGAATAGCTCAGCACCAATCCTTCCCTTTCATAAGCTCCTCCATATTAAAGTATTCCGAGGGCAGCTGGAAAATAATGGTGCCTGTGAGAAATTAGTGGATAAGGGAAGAAAAGTGGGCTAAGAGTTTTTAACATGCAGACCTTGTAATGTCAAATGTAGTGGGGAATTAAGAAAGGCTTGGTTGGAACCCCAACTCACAACACAACTGACTGTGTACCTATGGCAAATTACATCAATCTTTGAGAATCTGTTTCTGAATTTGAAAAACGGGAATAATATATATCTTTAAATGACTGCTGTGATAATTAAGTAAGATGAAATCCATAAAACATCTTATGCAACAGGTGCTTAACAGTGATTAGTTCTTTTCATTCCTCCCTTTTAAACCACTGTTAAGTGTGGAACCACTAACAAAGAGAATGAAAAATAATTGGTATTCAACCATCGGTTCCCTTTGAAGTCTTGTTAATTAGAATAAATATGTGGCACAAATAACAACAGGGGTTTACACAGGATATGCTCCCAGACTTTACCAATAGACACATGATATGTGCTTCAAACTGTCACATGCACATTTGGTCTAAGATATATTCATGCATGTCAAATTTTGCACCACATGCTATTCAAAAGAAGGCTCATATTAAAATTAGCTTAAGAATATACACAATTACAATACCTCATTAAGTAAAAAGAACAGACCATTTTCAAATGAATGCTTTTAGACCTTTACAGTAAACAGTCCTTTTGGTTGTGGGAAGTGGGGAAACAGAGGGGAGCAGGGCGGGGAGTCTGTGCCACTTAATCAGACTACTTTTATCCTTTATGTAGGGAAATAGGCAGCTTGAAAATAAGCACTTTCTGTAGTTACACTACCAGAGTCTGAAGTCCACTTTTAATATTCCCGACAACTCTAAAAAATAATAATTAACATTTGAAAAGCTGTCATTATTATAGTCAGGGACACTTAATCCTCAAAGCAGTAGTGTTTTAATTGAGACTATGATTAAATGAAAGCACCCACCAGAATTATATCCACACATCTGGTTTGAAGTTTATGTTTTGACTTATTTAAATTGTTATATTTATTATAATTCTGTCTAGACAATGCCAAATGTATTCTGTCACATAAATAGTTAAGGCAAAATTTTCTTTAAATACAGGCAACAGTTTGTGTCTTCTTCATATCCTTTCATTGAATAAAATGTGTTACAGGGAAGCACCATTTTCCTTTTGGTCAAGGCTGGGATCAACTTGGTGCTGTTTATGAGGCAAATTATAAAACAAGTTACGTCACTTTAAATTTTTTAATTGAAATTATTAGCTGAGTGGCCAAATGAGAAGCTTCCTATATAAGTGCTAGATTGATGTTTTTAGTAATAATTATCTGACTTCTTCTAAGGTTTCTTCAAAAAGACTTCAAAATCATACCAAGAGAATCAGTTTAAATTTCATTGTCCAAGAGAGCTTTAAAATATCTTTGCTAATTTTTCAAAAGCCACACTAAAAAGGCAGACAATACAAGAGTAATATAATTAATAAACTGTTTTCTAATGAGGAATCAAATGACGCTTTTATATATGGGCAATTGCTATCTTTATAGTATACTCATATAAAATAATTAAGCGGTACTTTAAAAATGTACAAATAAATCAAAGTAGTAAGAAGAAACATTTGAGTAAAAGGGGTAGTGATGACCTCAGAACTCAAATTCTGTTCTCTTGACGCATAGTCAAGTGTCTTATCCACTAGAAAAGTGTTTCTAACCCTAGGTTAGGATCTAAAGAAGCTCTACAAAGGTTCCCGGCGTGGTCTGTGGGTTTTATAGGGAATGCTAAATAATGTGTATAATATGGGAATACTGATAACTGTTTCCAACACAAATAAATGGCCTTGGATTTGGCAATGGTTTCTTAGATATGAAAACCCAAAAGCACAAGCAACAACAACAACAAAAGCTGGACTTAATAAAAACTAAAAATTTTTCAAAGGATGCCATCAAGAAAAGCTGAAAATCCACAGTATGGGAGAAAATATTTGCAAATCATATACCTAATAAGAGATTAGTATCCAGAATATATAAAGAACTTTTACATCTCAATAATAAAAAGACAACACAGTTAAAAAATAAGTACAGGAATTAAAGATATTTCTCCTAAGATGATGTCAAAAATGGTTAGTAAGTACATGAAAAGATGTTTAATTAGTAATTAGGGAAGTACAAATCAAAACCAAAATGATATGCCCCTTCATACCCACTAAGATGTTTATAATTAAAATGACAGAAAATATCCCTGGCTGGTATGGTTCAGTGGAGTGAGTACCAGCATGTGAACCAAAGGGTCGCTGGTTCAATTCCCAATCAGGGCACGTGCCTGGGTTTTGGGCCCGGTCCTCAGTTGGGGGTGTGCAAGAGGCAACCACACGTTGATGTTTCTCTCCCTCTCTTTCTTCGTCCCTTCCCCCCTCACTAAAAATGAATAAATAAATTTTTTAAATGAAAGAAAATAATAAGTATTGGCAAAAATGTGGACAAACTGGAACCCTCATACATTGCTGATGAGAATTTAAAATGGTGCAGAAACTTTGGAAAACAGTCTGGCAGGTCCTCAAAATATTAAACAAAGAATTACCACAGTAATTCCTTTTTAGAATAACCCAGTAATTCCACTTCTAAGTATCTACCCAATACAATTAAAAATATATGTCCACACAAAAATTTGTATATTAATGTCCATAGCAGCACTTATTCGTAATAGCCAAAAGGTAGAAAAAATTCAAATGTCCATCAATTGGTAAACAGAAAAACAAAATGTGATATCTCTATACAATGGAATATTACTTGGCCAAAAAAATGAATGTACTGAAATATGCTACAATATTGATGAATCATGGAAATGTAATGCAAGTGAAAGAATCTAGACATAGACAGCCATGTACTATAAGGTTCCCTTTACACAGAATGTTCAGAATGGGTAAATCCATAGAGATAGAATGTAGATTAGTGGTTGCCATGGGCTGGAGGAAAGGGGTCATGGGGAGTGACAACTAATAGTGTATGGAGTTTCTTTTTGTAGTAATAAAAAACATCCTGGAATTACAGCAGGTCCTCAAATAACATTGTTTCATTACAGTATTATTGAGATACTGGGGAACTTAACTCTTCTTTGTATTAGTTAGCCTATGATAAAATTGGTTTTGTTATATGTTGTTTGTTTAACGGTGCAAAACCTATCAAATGCATTAAATGAGGACCTACTGTATACAGTACTGATGGTTGCACCAACTCTGTGAATATTTTTGAAAAAATCAATGAAGAGTAAACTTTAAAAGGGTGAACTTTATGGTATCAAACTTCTACCTCAGTAAAGCTGTTATTAAAAAGTAAATGTAAGTAAAAAGTCCTCATGTGGGTAGTAGGAGGAGCACTTCTGGGTTGACGGCCCAGATTCATCATAGTTTGATTTGTAACTATTTACCACATATGTTTGTTTCATAAGTTTTTTAAAAACAATGATATTTCAAAAAATTTTTTAAATGTTTTCAAAATTCTTTGAAGGAAGTCAAGAGCTCCCAAACAACAGGGATCAGAAAAATATTCCTGTTCCTATCAATTTAAAATATCATAGGTTTTTCTTTAAGAGGTTGTATAGCATCATGGCAATTTTAAAGTTGTCTGTGGGAATCTAAATAACTTTGCCTTAATTGTTCAGAAAACACATTTAAAATTCATGTTCTGACACTTAAAATGAAGCCAGAAAGTTTTGAAATTACAAAATGCTAGTTTAAAAGAGAGAAGGTTTACTAAAATAGATTCAGAATTTAATAAGAAGTAATCTATCAAAAAAAATAATCTATCTTACCAAATACAGTGTCTGGGTCATTAAAAAAATGTCTTTATTGATAAACTGCTGCCCAGATTATAGGCTCATTATGTCTACTGTTTCTGAGCTTTCCCAGAACCCTCTTTACCAGACAGGACAGAAAAGGAACCCCTCATCGTCCTACTTCTTCCTTACTAGTTTGGAAGTTCTGATTCCCACCCACACTGCGGTGACCAAAACAAGGAGGACAGACTCTGCAGTAAGAGGAACTCTTTCTCTTGCAAATTTATGAGTTGAAATCTGGAATGATACATAAATGCAGTCAGTGTTTACAGTACTGGTATCATAGCTCAATTTTATTATTAATTACATGGTCTATCCTAGGAATTTTATTATTTATAAAATACAAGTTCACATAGCTCCATAAAAAAAAAAAATCAAATTTTTGGGACACAGTATATGAAGAGAAGGCTGTCTATAGAATTCAAAGTAGGTGATGTCTCCCAACAGCATTTTATTTCAAGATAATCTAACATCACCAATACAGCAAGTCAAATTACAGTTTCTTTTTCATAACAGAAGTCTTAAAATAGCATAAATATATTATTTAGTACACTGAAGTAGTGTTTTTTAAATAGGGGTTTAAGAGGATTGTATGCATCAAAGATTAATTCTTGTGTAATTTAAGTGACAGTTTATCCATCTGAGAAAAAGAAGACTGTGGTGAGGGGTTGAACAAGAGGTATTCTGCTCTAAAGAATTCATTAGCAAAAGAGGAGACACAGTGTGGCTAAAAGCTATAATCACTGCACTTATTTTAAAGTCCTCTTAGGAACCAGGTCTAAAAGATGATAAACTTGGCCTCATGAATACTTATCAGCCAAACTACAAAATAAGTGAAAGAGTATGGTATTTCAATTTAAAAGATAGTGCTTTATTTAAGGAACTATAAAGTTCCTTAAGTAAAGCAACTTTACTTGTTATTGTTCCAAAAGCAGCATCATTATTTCTGAGAATTAATTATAATTAAAGGAAACCTTCCTTATTACACAGAATGATTACAATAATATTTAATGTGAATACTGTTAAAACATTCCAGAGTCTTAAAGCTCTTCATTTACATGTGCTATGGCTTAGGAAGGTATGGAAGTACAAAGTTTTAAAAACTTTAAAATGATAAAGTGGTAAGGAGAAAAGAAAATTTGTTAGTTCTATTCCATTAATGATTCCTCAAACAATGTAGAAACCAGAGTTCAAGTTACACTTTGATGTGCAGATCCTTTTGAAAACTACTCTACCCTGTTTTATATGAAGCATCTGTAGCTAAAATGAACACCTAGTGAAGAGTACGAATGCTGCATTACATAAGAAGACGTCAGAACTGTCCCAAGCTGATTCTAAGTTACTTTAAACATGTACATTCAGAGTCAGAAATTAGCTATGGCTTACTTCTTAGAAGTAACAGATAATTACCCTCATCATGATGAAAAGGATTTTAAATGTAAGCTAATAGAGGTATTTTTCCTTTAGCAAAGTTCTGCTTTTAAAAGTAAACTTCAAAACTTTAATTAAAATAGGAAATGCTTTACCATGCAGTAAAAATACTCTTCAGATTAGTGAGGCAGAGAAAAGGAAAGACTCTAAAGGAGGAAAGGTGGGACAGAAAGATGAAAAAAAAAAGAGGAAGAGAAAAAAAATGGAAAGGAAGGGAGACTAAAAGGATCCTGAAATATAGTATTTCCTTCAAATTTTATACTAGCAGGACAAATCCTCTCCTTTAACAAGAAATAGCCAATGTATCTTTTACCTATGCTTTAAGAAATGAACACAAAATGTTAATAAGCACTACCTTACATTTCTGAGTCTTTAGCTTTGAAAACATGCTATTTCTTTAAGTATTTGTTAATTTTTACATTTCTAATGTAATTTCCACACAATGTTTTCAGACCAAGTTTAATATGATGTAAAACATGGTTAAATGAAGTTCAATTATTATGAATGAAGTAACACACATTAGGTTGATTTCTCAAAGCTTTACATACATTATTAACGCAGCCACATATCTAATATACAAATCACTCATCAGTGAACTCAGTCATTTGAAATCTTCAGCTTACTAAGTCATAATTTCACAGGTAGTACAATTTTAATTAATTTTTGTTTTATACATAATTGTGTCACAACATAGGCATGCAGACAGGTGACTTTCATGAAAAGATCACACCCAAGGTAGACATATGGTCTACTCAAATATGGTTCCCAAATGTAGATCCAATTCTGTTGAACTTAATTATGATCAGACTCATCATTCCATTAATAGAGACCTCTTTCTATCCCTACACCCCCTGAGCAATATACTCAAACAGTGGCTCTTTGAACCAGCACTGACCCTCTTTTAAATTTATAGCCTTTTTTGAAGCAGACCTTTGAGAGATACATCCTGTTTAAGACAAGATATACAGTACTCTGTAAAATGCTCCCAAGGCATCAAAGTAAGATAATACAATTGAGTGTTTTAACTAGGCTATATTTCTTAACTGAAAATTAACATTTTAATATATCACAATCTGCAAAAGAAGCACCCTAACTAAAGATTTGAAGAGTTTCAAATATGTATTATCAATATCTGTACCTATATGTAACATCAATATAACTGTAATACATACATCAATATACCAATACATATATACCTGTATTTATGTCATCTCTTTAGTACATGTCTTATTATTATAAGCAATCTACATGGGTCACAAAAACAGAAGTATTATACAACCCCCTACAAAACCTTAAAAATGAAAGACAAACCAAGACAACCAAGTACGACCCAACAACTAACACATACTTCATAAAAGAGTATGATACCAAAGTATGAAATGTCAAACAAAATTTTCCAGGATCAGATCAGAAATAAACAATAGGATAATGGCTTTTGTATTTTTAATTGGTTTTTCCTTCTAATATTCCTAAATAATCATCCTATATATTACATGCTTGAAATTATTACCAAGTAGTTATTTTAAAAGTATGAGTAATTAAACCAAAAGCAACTCTCATATTTACCCAAAAGAAGGAACCACTACTAAGAATCAAAGCCTAGTAATTCTGTTCTTAACAGACAGGTGTTGTGTGTTCTGGCATGTTATATGAAAATCACTTATGAGAAGGACAGAAAAAAAACTGAGAAGGCAGTTTTCACTATTGGAATAGATAAATGATTAAGCAAATTTTCTAACACCAAGAAATTGTCAATACATTAAATGACCATCCTAAGGGGCACCATTTCTGGATGTTGGCATTCTCTGAAATGAAAAGAGATTGAAAAAACAAATGATAGTAACACAAAGAAACCAATTGGGGTTGAAGGTATGAATGTTTTTTACATAAGAACCAAACTTAAGCTTGCAAGTGCCAAGACCTTATTAGGCCAGAAATAAATCAGGAAGCTAAAATCCATGTCAGGGAAAATTAGGCAAAGGTGGGAAGACTCTGAGTCAATCACTAAAGCAGCAGCAAAGCTCTGGTTGACTGTCCTAAGGTACAGGTTATCTCTAGCATATATTGTATTACAAGGTTGACAGCTCCTCCAAGAAACTCAAACGTTAACTGTAATGTGAGGTGCTTTAGTAAATAATAATAAACCAAGAACTGAAAAATGTTTTCTTAAAAAGAGTTATATACTCAGATCTTATTTTGTGATACAAATATTCGAGTACTTAGGTATGAACAGCTAGCTCTATATTTTCATTTTAGTCAACAGTTACAACTTTTTAAGCCACTTCACATTTATCCTGAGCTTCTGTGAAATATCAAACTGACCAACTGGAGTCTAACTCATTTTTACTGTATCTACTCAATACCTCAAAGAGGTGTTAAGGAGAGGTGAAATTACCAAAAGCAGAGAATGAGAATGAAAATACATATCAATAACTGAGAGTAAGGTTAATTTTTAAATATGCTAGAATATTATAAAAAACACTAAGCATCTTATTACAATCAAGAATTTCTTTGTGGGGAAAGTTAATCTGGCTTCTAATATTACCCCACAGTACTACATGCTTAAACATGGGGAGTAAAGTTCATTTACTTCTAAGTTGGAGGGTTCATGTTTTAATGTGATAACTAAAAATTGCTTAATTGCTAATTAGAAAAAGAACATTTTGTCAATAGAAGAGAAACAAAACCACATAATTTTAGCTATCTGTTTCAATCTCTTCACACTAAAGGCAGGATGTTATGTTTTTACTTTCTGTCCATGCATTTTCTCTATTAGAAGAAAAAAAAGCACTAACGGCAGAAAGCAACCAAGAGGGTGGAGTGATAAGGAGCCTGATGTCTGTAGAAAGTGGAAAACAGCCTCAAATGGAAAGTTAAGATACAAAGGAGTAAAAAAATAAAAGTAATAAACTTAACAATATATCGAAAGGCATAGTAAGAGTGTGGGTTTTGGGGCCATTCTGCCTGGGTTCAAATCCCAGCTCCTCCACTTACTAAGTGGAGTGACCCTGGGCAAGTTTCAATAACCAATCTTTATCTCAATTACCACATCTTTAAAATGGGGACAGTACTATCATAAATCACAGGGAACTACAGTGAGTATTAAATAAATGAACACATGTAACATATTTAAAATAGTATCTGGAACACAGTAAAGTACTCAATAAATGTGCTTCTACTGTTATCTGTCTATAATTGCCAGCAATATTTTTAATTTTGGAAATATTGAATGAAACAATGACCCTGCTCAGTGACTGTCAACTTTTTTCATCTCACGGGCCAATTACTTACTAAAATTCTGCAGCACACCAAAAAATGTTTTTGCCAACCTGACAAAAAAAAGTAGGTATAATTTTGATTCATTCACACCAGATGGCTATTGTTGTATTGGCTGCTGACATTTTTTCCTCTAAAGGAAAGGAGGTTAGTGTCCCTGACTAAATAGTCAGGTATTGTATATTTTAAAAATTCTTGCACACACTGGTTGAAAACCACTGACCTAACTTGGTGCAACAAATTAGTGAGGTGAAAATACTGATTTCATTTAATAACATTTTTAGTAGTCCAGGATAATAATTTTGCATTATTTTCATTTTTCTAGCATTAAGTTAAGGAAAACATTTATTATCATATTATGCTATTTTGAAATTAATAAAGCAAAATTAGAGCTTTTTTAAAAAGCTCTAATAAATATGTGTTCTCATCTAACACTTTAAAAACAAAATAGCAAATCATCTGCATCAAAAAGTTCCCACCTACATATGACAATTGTTTAAAAATATACCTGACAAACAAGCCAATAATTAATAGTTGATTTCATTTTTCAAAAATTCACATGGGAAGCAATTTAAATGTAAAACCATCTCAAAAAGTAGTGACTAGCCTATTTTTATTTAGCAAGAACAACCAAAACTTACTGTGTTGGATTGCCCCCTACAGGTCTCGATATACCAATTTCTTTTAAAAGGTGCCTATGTAAGGAATATCATTTGAGTTTTACATTAAGAATATTAACACTAGTGCAAAGTATTACTCATTCGTATGTTCATTCATTCAAGCAGGAAACGTCTCTAAGAAACATCTATAAAGATACAGAGAGAAATGAAACAATTCCTCGTTCTCCAAGAATCCACAGGTGAAGGCTTACAGAGAAACTACATAGATTTCAACAGATCAGTAGTAAAATATTGCAAAGCAGCTTAAGAAATATCTATATTATATTACAATGCTGCACACAGAAAAACAAATAGGCTGGAAATAGAAGACCCAAGTTCTACTCCCATCTCTGCTGCCAAATATCCAGTTGAACCCTGGATAAGTGTTTTGTGCAAGTTGTCATATCTAAAATTAGGAGGGTAAATTAGATGATTCCTAAAGGCTTCTTTTGGTTCTAATATTCTATAATTACATTTGTCATAATAAAAGCTAGATGAAAATGTTTTAAAACAAAGTTACGAGAAAGAAGAAATAGTTTCCACATGGTATGAAGAGTTGGAGCACATATGAAGCAACCAAGAAAGACTTCTTGGGGTCAGTGACACTGGAGGTGAGTTTAGAAGCATTCCGGGAGTAGAGGCTATTCCTAGAAGGAGTGAACACTGTAAGAAAATGAATCATCAAGCATGTTTGGGGAACAACATGTATCTAGTTTGAGTATAGCTGTGTTTTATGAAAATCAAACTAACAGTAACTAAAAGAGCAAATGGTAAGAAGGAGATAAATACAAATGGTTCCGGTACACTACAATGCACAAATCTAGAAAACGATCAAAAGTGATTCCAAAGTATTGAGTCCAGGAACTTGAAGGAAAGTGGTAAAGAAATAGAGAACTGAAACAGAAAGAGTAGGTTATGTGAGTACCGTATTTTGCCATGTGTAATGCGCACTTTTCTGCCTAAATTTTTGAGGGAAAAATAAGGAGGCACAATATACATGGGCATAATGATTACATATCATGGGTATAATAATCCTATGTATCATGTGCACAAAAATGTGGGTGCGCCATTAAACACGGCAAAATACAATGTTTAATAGTGATGAGAAACAGACTTTGGGAACCAAATAGAGCCTCACGGAGAAGATTATGCAGCCCTGGCTGGTGTAGCTCAGTGGATTGAGTGTTGGCCTGCGAATCAAAGGGTCGCCAGTTCAATGCCCCAGTTAGGGCACATGCCTGGGTTGTGGGCCAGGTCACCAGTAGGGGGCACATGAGAGGTAACCACACATGGATGTTTTTCTCCGTCTCTTTCTCTCTCCCTTCCTCTGTCTAAAAATAAAATGAAGAAAGAAAAACCTCATTAAAAAAAGAAAGACTATGCAAAGACCAGATGAAGGGAGCTACTAGTTAGCTATGTTCCATTAAAAAAGCCTATAGAACCCATGACAAGCCATCATTGTTGCTGATAAAACAATTCATAGCAAAATTGAAATGACTTACGTTAATAACATCTAATAATAATTCAGCAGATAATTTGCCAATTATTTACTATGGACCAGGTACAATACTGTATTAAAAGAATTGCAGCCCTGACCAGTGTGGCAGTTGGTTGGGCGTCACACAAAAGTGAAAGGTCACAGGTTCGATTCTTGGTCAGGGCACATGCCTTGGTTGCAGGTTCAGTCCCCAGTTGGGGTGCATACAAAGGCAACAGATGTTTCCCTCTCTTTCTCCCTCCCTTCCCTTCTCTCTAAAAATAAATAAATAAAACCAATTACATATGGTCTTCATAACAGCCACATAAAATACTCCTATCCCTAACAGATGATAAAATTGAGGTCCAGAGATGTGAGGTGAATGCCCCAAATCACACAGGTAGTTGGGATATAAACTTAACTTGTCTAAACAAAAACTTCTCTAACTTAACGACTTGCTCCATCATTTGAATGTTACAGATTCAATTCTTCCAAATTTTTCAAATTTTCAATTGATAAATTATGTGGAAGAAAATTTCAAAATAATCAAGAATGTATGACTTTTAAAAAAGTAATCATCAGTTATTTATGATAATATTCATGTCCTTAAGCAATATACTGAGTTAAAATTTTGATATTTAGAAATAATTAGGAAGAACAGATTTCTCTTTTTCAAAAACCTTAGAAAATTCCTTAGTGTTTATTTTCTTACCCAACTTTCTACAAAATTCACCTATCTAAATCTGAAGGTTAAGAATCATTAGAAGTGGTGATGTCATCAGTAATGGTGGGGTAAGGACCTTAAATATCCATTTTTCCATAAGTACAACAAGAACACTGGCAAAAGCTGTCAAAAACTGAACTTATCTATGACAAACAAGAAACTGAGTTAGTAATTTAAAAAACTGCTCACGAAGAAACACCCAGGACCAGATGGTTTCATGGGTGAATTCTACCAATTATTTAAAGATTTAACACCAATAGAAGTGTTAAATCTTCACAAACTCTCAAAATAGGAGTAATAGGGAACTCAATCTTATAAAGGGAATGTATGAGAAATATACTGGCTAACATCATACTCAATAGTAAAAGATTATAAGCTTTCCTCCTAAGATAAAAAAAGACAAAGATGTCCGCCTTTTCACTTCTATTTTGACACTATAACTAGGTGTTCTGTCAGGAAAATGAGGCAAGAAAGAAAGAAAAGGCATTAAAAAATGGAAAGGAAGATCACTGGAAAGAAAGAAGTAAAATTATCTCTATTTGTAGTGAAATGATCTGTATAGAAAACTCTAAGGAACCAGTAAAACAAAATATTAGCAGTAATAAATAAGCTCAATAAGGCTGCATAATACAAGATCAGTATAGAAAAATATTATTTATATATACTAGAAGAACAATCCAAATACAGTCACGCCTTGGTACTGGTCAGCTATAGAACTCATCAAACCCTGTACTCACTGCATTTTGATAAGAAAAAATGTTTCAGTACTCAGAGCTTGCTTGGGACTTGTTGCACTCGCTAGAACTTGTATGAGTCACAACACTGCCCTGCAAGTGAAAATGCTTCGGTGTTCGGTACTCAGTTTTGGCACCTGTCACGAGTTCTGGAACAAATTAACGACAAGTACTGAGATACCACTACATAATAAAACATCATTGAAAGAAACTGTATACCTTAATTAATAGAAAGAAACCCTGTCTGGCCCTGACTGGTGTGGCTCAGTGGTTTGGGCATCACCCTGTGGACTGAAAGGTTGCCAGTTCGATGCCCCATCAGGGCACATGCCTGGGTTGCGGCCAAGTCTCCTGTTGGGGGTATGTAGGAGGCAAACAACTGATGTTTCTCTCCCCTCTTTCTCCTTCCCCTCCTCTCTAAAAATAAATAAATAAAATCTTTAAAAAAAAAAAAAAGGAAACCCTGTGTGTGTTCACAGACTTGAAGGCTTAATATTATTTGTTAAGATAGCAATACTGAACAAACTGATCTATGCATTCAATACAATTTCTATCAAAATCCCACTTGTCTTTTTTGCATAAACTGACAAGCTGATCCTAGAATTTGTATGAAAATGAAAAAAATCCAGAATAACCAAAATAACCTCGAAAAAGAGAACATACTCCTTGATTTAAAAACTTACTACATAGCTACGGAATTTAAGAGTGTGTGGTAATGGCATAGCATAGACATATAATCAATGAAATAAAATTGAGAGTCTAGATATAAAACCACATATTTGTGGACTAGCCTCATTTTCAACCAGAACGTAAAGACAACCCAATGAGGGAAGGGAAGTCTTCTCAACAAATCATGCTGGGAGAACTGGAATACATACAAAAGAAGGAAGTTGGATACCCTGCTTTGCATCATATACAAAAGTTAACACGAAATGAGTCAAAGACCTAAATGAAAGAACTAAAGCTAAAATTTTAGAAGACAAAAGAAATTTTTCATCACCTTGTATTAGGTAATGATTTCTTAGTTATGATGACATAAAAGCATAAGTACCAAAAGAAAAAATAAACTGGACTTCATCAAAATTGAAAACTTTTGTGTTTCAAAGGACAGCACCAGGAAAGTAAACACAGTCCACAAAACTAAAGAAAATATCTGCAAAGCATATATGAAGTAAAGGTTTAGTATCCAGAATATATATTTTAAAAACTTTTACAACTCAGAAATAAAAAGACAACCCAAATTAACAATGAGCAAAGGTTTTTAAAGAGAGATTTCTCCTAGAATATACATGTGGCTGGTAAGCACTTGAAAAGATGCTCAAATCATTCGTCATTAGGGAAATGCAAATCAAATTCACAATGAGATACCCCTTCATATTCACTTAGGATGATTATAATAAAAGAGATGTACAATAACAAGTGTTGGCAGGGATATGGAGAAACTGAAACTCTCATATATTATTGGTGGGAATGTAAAATGGTATAGCCAATTTGGAAAACAGTTTGGCAGTTCCTCAAAAGGTTAAACAGAGTTACCATATGACATATTCATTGCACTCCTAAGTATGTACTAAGGAAAACTACAAACATGTCTGCCACAAAACTTGTACACAAGTGTTCATAGTAGTGTTATTAATAATAGCTCCAAAGTGAAAAACACCCAAATGCTCACCAAGTGATGAATAAATGAACAAAATGTGGTATATCCATATAAGGGAATGTTTTTCAGTCATAAAAAGGAATAAGGTACATGCTATATGATGCAGAACCTTGAAAAGCTTACATCATGTGAAAGAAGGCAGGAACAAAAAGACATATATGATATGATTCGACTTACATAAAGACAAAGTGAGTAGTAGTTACCAGCGGCTGGGGGGAAGAGGGAATAGGGGTGACTAATAACCAGGATGGCGTTTCTTTTTGAGATGAAGAAAATATTCTGAAATTAGCAATAATGGTTACATATGTCTGTGCATACATTAACATTTATATTTTTAAGGGGTGAATTTTATGATATGTGAATTACACCTCTATAAATTAGAATATCTGAGTAAATTTCACATTTTTACATTTAAGGTTATATGACAGTTCTTTTAACATTTTTCTTCAGAAATCTTTAAGCTCATACCTTACACTATGCCATTCTAATTCTTTACTGCTATTTGTAATAACTTCTTTTTAATTCCTGATCAGTATCTTGTGGTGCTGAAGGTGCTTAAGATTCCAGATCTATACTATGGAAATAATTTAATAGTTAGGCATACAATAAAATTAAGACAGGCTTGTCTGATAACTACATATAACACTGTAACTGTTCCTGTACTATTCTAATTATTGTCAAGATATGACCAGAAATTGATGACTGAAGTACAAAATAGGATATAAAATCCTATCAAGTAAAATTAGAAAAGAGATTAGTTGTAATTTACACTAGGGAAAAGGATAAGAAATCAACTCAAATCAAGCAGTAAAGAATTTTTAAAAAATCTTAAGGTAAAACTAAACCACAAAAACAATTAAAAGCAATACAAAACAACCCAGAACCTAAGCATATCACAAAAAACCTAACCTAATAAGAATAGCTTTAAGCTGATTAATTTAGTTTGGAGGCGATCATCAAGTAAGAAGTTTCCAGGACTCTCCCCAGTCCATAATCTGATTGATTACCTCATTTTTAAACTTACAAACACATTTTAAGTGTATAGTTCAAACCGTAACAAACCATTATAGTTTTAAGACCACTGCTCCAACAAGATATAGGACATTTCCATCATCCCCGATAGTTTTCTCTTGCCCCTTATTAGTCCATCCACACCCTACCCTCCCACTTGGTCCTACTTACAAAATTACCCTTTTGGGTAACTGTCTACTCTAGAACTTCGATAATTCAATTTTTTAAATAATTAAGATTCCAACTAATTTCAGAAAATAATTCTGAGAGTTAGCATTGAAATACAGTGCAGAAAAAGGAAATATTAAATTAAAGCAAAATGAAACCAAGTAAAAGGAATGCTGAACTGTTTCTTTATTCCTTTAAAATTCAAATCATAATACTCCAAAAGAAGTCTTCACTAACTGAACCAACCTACGCCCATAGAGCATTAATCTCATATGTAATTGCTGACGCCTCAGTAAACATTCATCTTCTTGTAAAAAAGGTATTATTTTACACTACATGCATGTGTATATACTATTTTGAGATAGATTTGTACTCTAGTCCCTGTTCCATTGCTCGCAAGCTGTG
This sequence comes from Mormoops blainvillei, assembly GCA_004026545.1. NCBI lineage: Eukaryota > Metazoa > Chordata > Mammalia > Chiroptera > Mormoopidae > Mormoops > Mormoops blainvillei. The sequence continues at coordinate 183,001 of PVJD01001694.1, read as the reverse complement.
TGTCCTTTATTTTGTCATTAACTTCCATCTTTTAAAAAAGAGTATTTGTCCTGTCTATACAAGGATGCTGTGAAAATCAAGAGACAGTATGAAAGTATTTTACAAAATATAAAGCACTATACAAATATAAAATGACTTTTTGTTTTTTATACATCTTATATCGCTTTGTTCTACAACTTCACAGCAATAGTAGAGAACAGCAGTTACTGCCTAACAGAAAATCCAGACCAGAATTCTATAGTAAAAATGTATAGTTATGACCATTATGTATAATTTATTATAAACCCAGAATGACCACTGCTTTCACAGGTGATTAGGATGTGCTTAACTTGTTCACCTAGTCTGTGTATTTACTGAGCACCTACTATGTGTAAGGCAATGTGAGAAGCACAAGGACAGAAGCATAGTACAGAGAGAGGCTCGCTTCTCTGTGTCTGCTATAGAAGATTTCTCCACTGCTGTTTAATAAATGTTTAAAATACTCTGGGAAGAAATTAAATTAACTTCACAAACTGACCTTAGATTAATATCTATACAAAAAGATGAAAATGAATGCTATGTCTTCAACTTGCAGGTTATTTATCACTTTATAATTGTTATCTTCACTTGGATCAAAAGTGAAGTTATTTTAAGAACTTAGCATCCACGTTATCCATACTTTGTCTTTCTTTAAACATGAGATACAAATCCTATTTTTAAGCACAGATGTCTCAACATGTAAGTTAGGAATTAGACACTTTTCCTCAAGGATTACCGTTATGTAACTCTTTATATATAAAAAATATTGACAACTATACATGGAGCGGGTAAAGGGAGCATGGGAGCTTAATGATTCCCCTTTTCCCCTCTACTCCAAATTCTATCTCCTACCCTAATGATTTTCAACTGGTGGGCCGCACGAATTTTGAAAATACGAGGCATTACCTTACTATTTTTTGTCAGGGGCACTGACCTCTTTCCCTTAGATTGTCAAATAAAAAAATGACAACAGCCAACACAGCAATAGCCTTCCCATGTGAATAAATCAAAATTATACCTATTTTTTGGTCAGATCAGCAAAAATTATATTTTTTGGTGTGCTGCAAAATTTTAGTACATAATTATGCATGCCATGAAGTGAAAAGGTTGAAAATCGCTGTCCTATCCAACACAGCAGCTCTCCTGAGCTAAGGCAGTTGTTGGAGTGAGCAGGCAGGCAGGGACTACATTGAGGGAGCTATAAACCTCTGCATTTGAGAAAATCTCAAAATCTATACGAATATACAACCAAAGGCCAAGATGGAGGTGTAGTTAGGTATACTTCACTTCCTCACACAACCAAAAGGAGAGTTACAACTGATTTAAAAACAAAACGCAACCAGAACTGCCAGAAAACCAAACTGTATGGAAGTCCAACAACCAAGGGGTTAAAGAGGAAACATTTATCAAGACTGGTAAGAGGGGTGGAGACAGGAAGCCAGCATGTAGTAAATCAGCAGCTAGCAGGCTGCGTGGTCCCATATTTGCATGGGGATAAACCAGGAGGAACAGCTGGGGAATGAGACAGACCACTCAACCCAGGGTTCCAGCATGAGAAAAGAAGGTTTCAAAACCTCTGGCTGTAAAAATCTGTAGGGGTTGCAGCAGTGGGAGAAACTGCCAGTCTCACAGGGGAGTCCACTGGAGGGGACCACAGGGTCCTAGAATGTACACAAACCCACCCAACTGGGAATCAGCACCAGAAGCGCATAATTTGCTTGCAGACAGTGCAGGGGAAGTGATGGAAAGCTGCTGAGAGTTGAACAAGCAACATTGTTTCCTCTACCCCTCCCCCACATACAGCATCACAACCTAGTGAAGTGGCTTCTTCACCCTGGTGAATACCTCAGGCTCCGCCCCTTACAACATTACAGGTGCACTGAGACAAACAAAAATATACAGAGAACCAACAGTGAAGGGAAGGAAACCAGGACTCACATTAACAATCTGGAGCAGAAGGAACAAATAAACAGAATGAAGAAACAAGAATTCAAAAAAATGAGGAGAGGCTTAGGAACCTCCAAGACAACTTTAAACGTCCAAATATCTGAATCATAGGGGTGCCAGAAGGAGAAGAGGAAGGACAAGGATTTGAAAACTTATTGGGGAAAAAAAATGAAGAAAACTTCCCCAATCTAGTAAAGGAAATATACATACAAGTCCAGGAAGCTCAGAAAGTCCCAAACAAGTTGGACCCAAAGAGGAACACACCAACATATATCATAATTAAATTACCCAAGATTAAACATAAGGAGAGAATCTTCAAAGCAGCAAGAGAAAAAGAGAGAGTCACCTACAAAGGAGTTCCCATAAGGCTATCAACTGATTTCTCAAAAGAAACTTTGCAGACAAGAAGGGGCTGGCAAGAAGTATTCAAAGTGATGAAAAGCAAGAACCTACATCCAGGATTACTCTCTCCAGCAAAGTTACCATTTAGAATGGAAGGGCAGATAAACTGCTTCCCAGATAAGGAGAAGTTGAAGGAGTTCATCATCACCAAACCCTTATTATATGAAATGTTAAAGGGACTTATCTAAGAAAAAGATCGAAACTATGAACAGAAAAATGACAACAAACTCACAACTATCAACAACTGAACCAAAACAAAAACAAAAACAAGAACTAAGCAAACAATTAGAACAGGAACAGAATCACAGAAATGGAGATCCCATGGAGGGGTATCAGTAGGGAGTGGAATGGGGAAGAATGGGGGGAAAAGGTATAGGTAATAAGAAACATAATTGGTAGGTACAAAATAGGTGGGGAGGTTAAGAATAGTGTACAAAATGGAGAAGCCAAAGAACTTAAGTGTAACACCCATGGACATGAAATAATGCGGGGGGCGGGGGAGGGGGCGGGGGCGGAGAATGCTGGAGGGAAGGGGGGTACAGGGTGGCGGGGGACAAAGGGGAGAAAAAAATGGGACAACTGTAACAGCATAATCAATAAAATATACTTTAAAAAAAGAACAAACAAAATCTGAGTAAGAAAGATGTATCATGTTCTCATGTGGGAGGATTTAATAACACAAGAAGGTGAATTCTACCAAAATTAAAATAGAAATGTAATGTAGTTCCAGTTATAATCGAATAGGATGCTGTGGGGAGTTAAATGATTTAAAAAGTCAAATGGAAAAATTAATGATGAAGAATAACCATGAAAAGGATGAAAAAGGGGGTGAATTTCCCCATTATATATCAGAAGACTAAAATAACATAAAAATAATGCTGGCATGAGAATAAACACACACAGAGTCCAGAAATAGATCCCAGTAGTCAAACTATTTTAATGTAAAACAGAGGTGGCATTTTTATCCATAGGAAAAGGATAGTTTATATCAGGATTTAATACACTATGGCCTGAAAGCCAAATTGTGCCCTTTGCCTGTTTTTGTAAATCAAGTTTTACTGGAACACAGCCATGCCCATCATCTGCAAATTGTCTATGGCTGCTTTCAAGCTACAGAGTTATGCAGTTGCGACAGAGACCATCTGGTCTGCAAAGCTGAAAATATTTACTATCTGGCTCTTTAAAGAAAAAGTTTGCCAACCTTTAGTTTATATAATAAATGATCCTATTACAGCCAGGTATCACCTGGAAGAAAATAAAGCTCTACCCTTATATCTCACACAATATTTAAAAATAAGTTCCAGATGAATTAAAGAGTTTCATATTAAAAAAATCAATCTTACAAGAAAAGTTAGGTAAGAAAACTATGTATAACCTGTAAATACATAGGGAGAGGCCTTCTTAACAAAGAAAGAAATCCATATACTACTAAGAAAAAGATAACTGGCTAAATAGTTAAAAATCTTTTTACATAAAGATACTATCAAAATCAAGACAAATCTTACAGTTGTGACTGTTTTTATAAAGTGTTTTACAGAGAAATGGTTAATATATATATAAAAATAACTTTTTATAAAACAATATAAATAACCTAAAAGAAAATACAAAACATGAGGCAATTTACAGGAAACAAACCCACATGGCCAACAAAGGTGAATAGATGCATAAACTTACTAAGTATGAAAGAAATACTAACTAAAGTAAAAATGAGACTGTTTCTTTATACATCAAGAGTTATTATGCCTATTGCTGGTGGAGATACAAGGAGAGAAGCACACTTTTGTACCTTCTTGGTAGAAATCTGAATTCATACATTTTTGGAAAGCAACCTGGCAACATTTTTAAAAAATGTATATATACTCTCTACCTTTTCACTCAAAAATCCATTCTTGGGTATCTATTCAATAGACCTAAAATAATACATATATAATACTGTTTACTGCAGCACTTTTGTGGTGACAAAAACTGGAAACAAATAGGAAATTAATTTATCAACAGGGAATACTAAACATGTTACAGTATGAATATAGACCGAATATAACAGACATCAAAAACGAGAAGCTGAATTCTACAATCCAATAACCAAAAAAACCCAATCTGATTTTAAAAATGTGCAAAACATCTGAACACGTTCCAGATGAATCAAAGCCTTACATATAAAAGTCTCTGTATATCTTTCTCCAAAGATATACAAATATTCAAAAAGCACATAAAAAATACTCAACATTACTAATAAGCAGGGAAATGCAAATCAAGAACACAATGAGATACTACTTCCCACCCATTAGGATGGCTACTATAAAAAGAAAAACAACTAGTAAAGAACAAGTGCTGGTGAAGATGTGGAGAAAATGGAACCTTGGTGCACTGTTAGTAGAAATGTAAAATGGTGCAGTTGCTATGGAGAACAGAATGGGAGTTCCTTAAAAATTTAAAAATAGAATTACCACATGAAAGCAGGTTTCCAAAAAAAAATTCTTACACCCATTGTAACAGTTGATTTTGTATCACATGGTTGGGCCAAGGTACCCAGAGATATTTGGTCAAACATTATTCTGGATATTTCTGTGAAGGTGTTTTTTGGATGAGGTTAATATTTAAATTGGTTAACTCTGAGTAAAGCAAATTACCCTCCATAATGTGGGTGAGCTTCATCCAATGAGTTGAAGGTCTTAAAACAAATCCTTCTCCACATTCTGTTGGTTCTGTTTCTCTGGACAACCCTGACTAATATACCCATGTTCATAGCAGTATTAATCACAATAACTAAAAGGTAGAAGCAATCCTCGTCTGTCCATTGATAATAAATAAAATGTGGTATAGTATATACATATACATGCTAAACATGGATGAACATTGACAATGTTAAATGAAATAAGCAAGTCACACACACAAACTTTATGATTCCACTTGTATGAACTAATGAGAACACTCAAATTCATAGTTGTTGTTTGTAGGGTATAGTTTCAGTTTTCAAGATGAGAAGTGTTTTAGAGACCGAATGCACCACAATGTGAATGTACTTAACATTACTGAAGTATACACTTATAAAAGGTTAAAGATAGTAAATTTTATATGTATTCATAACAATTAAAAAATTTTTAAACAATTTAAAGAAAGATATTATAAATAACTCAAAAAAATTAAGTAACATATGATCAGCTGAATAGTGAACAGTGAATATTAACATTCTGTCCTGCTAAAGATATTAAATATCTCTGCACAGTTCGAAATCTATTACAAATCATTCAGTGTTTCTTTTTGAAATGACCAAAAAATGAAATTAAAAGCAATTAAGTCCTTCCTCTTGTCCTCTAGCCTTTCTTCTAGATGTTGTTGCAGGATACTGCTACAACTAAAGTGGAAGACAATGAAAGAACAGAATTGTAATTTCTTACCAAAACTGCCACAATCCTGGAGGAGTAGGAATCCTAACAAACAATACCATAATTCACCACACATTTCTACTGTCCTCACTTTAACTTTATCAGGAAACAAGTCCTGCCCTGGCTGGTGTAGCTTAGTGGATTGAGTGCTGGCCTGTGGACTGAAAGGTCGCTGGTTCGATTCCCAGTCAGGGCACATGCCTGGGTTGCAGGCCAAGTCCCCAGTTGTGGGGCATGCAAGAGGCATCCAATCGATGTATCTCTCACACATTGATGTTCCTCTTCTTCCCTTTCTCCCTCCCTTCCCCTTTCTCTAAAAATAAATAAATAAAATCTTTAAAAAAACACACACAAGTCCTGTTTATCAGCTTCATGTTTTTGTTTAAAACTAAAAGCATTCTCTGGATTTATTTTAACCTCTAGAATTAACATATAGAACAAAGTAGGTAATTAAATACTTTTTATTTAATAAATACAAAGAGATACTCAGATTATGGTCTGACCTTTACCTCCGCTGCCTTATTCTCACCCCCTAATTCTGTGCTCAGACAACCAGGTTGTCCTCATCCTTACAATGTGCCCTCTGCCTACAAAGGTCTTCTCATCACTCTCTGACTACCTTAATTCTACTTATTTGTCACATCTCAAGAGATGTAACACTTCATCAGGGAAGCCCTCTCTGCCCTCTCAAACTAGATCAAATTCCTTAGAGGAATCAGACTTTTATTGCGCTATCCACCTCTCCTTCACAGTACCAATCACAGCTGTGATTTTACATTTGTTTATATACTTACATGGATGATATATGATATTAATCACTACCTGTATCCCTGTGCATAGCACAGGGTAGAGCATACAAATATTTTTGAGTAAATGAACTTAGTAAATTAATGAATGGATAAGACAAATTTTTCTTACACAAAGTACACTGGCAGGTTAACATTTATAAATCCACTGCTTTTTGGAAAACAAAAATAATGTGCTAAATATTCGCTCTGCAATCTAAATACCAGTGCCTCAGGACCTCACAGTCTTCTACAATCTTTTTAACAGAATCTTCATTAATCACCATCTGCTTACATGTGCTATTCTAAATAACATTTTAGTTACATTTCTGAAACACTTCCTGCCAATAACCTCATCTCTAGAATACTGGCTAATATGAAGCACCTGTATTTCAGGCACACAGACTCGAAACTCACACACCAAACTAAACTGTTATGTAAATGACAAGAAATGACACATTTTGGTCTGTAATGGGTATCTAGACTACTTTTGGATTTATTTTACTTTTACCAATAAAACTGTCACCAGATTATAGTCATTTTGAGCCCATGATAATTGAATTGCAGATGAAAAAGAACTAAAGTTTTCCAACAATCTGTAAAAAAGTCATCCTTTTAAATAGTATCACTAATGAAGAGATTTTCTAGGTTTCTCTCAACTTTATTGGGTCAAGGTGGATTTTACTTTATGTGATAATTATGTCCTAAAAATCCCACAATCTTAATTTTTATAAATAAAATCATATTTTGTAAGTCTCACCTAGGTCTGAATTCTAGCACTTCCGATTTTCATTTGTGTGCTACTCAGGAATTGACTTTAAAGTCTCAGCTTCAGTGTCCTTTATATAAAATCAGATAATGATCCTTATATCATCAGAAGACAGTTTTGAGGCTCCAAAAGATAAAATGGGCTTAACTCAAGCATGCTCTGTGCCCTTCCTTTTTACCTCTTGCTACACAGGGATTCTATTAGGATTTGGCAAATAAATAAATAAACAAACAAATAAATAACTACTTCAGCAAAATTATGACCTTCATTTATCTTATTATAACCTGAATTTTCAGGTTTTATTTAAACTTACTAACTTAAGGTTTCAAATAGTACAGGGATTTATGTCTAGCATGTTAAAGAAAAGGTACAGATTAATCAAAATGCAGCATAAAAGCTACGTAGATCAATGGAATATGCCAACCACATAAACAAATCAGCTATAAAGGAGTCAGCAACAGAAATCTGTGTTACCATTAGATCATATAATTAGGAAAACGGAAAGCAGAGCCCACCTTCCTTTGGTTAAGGCAAGAATGAAGAGCTGAAAATACAAAATAGGGAATGGAAAAAGCCAGGAAATGAACAATTGGGAAAAACTAAGACTACTAAATTTTTATATTCACTTACGTATCTCGCTTCTAAAATTTTAACAAATTTAAGAAAGAACCAAACCGAAAAGGGGTAAGGCCAACAAGAAAGTTATATAAGTCAATTGAAAACCTCAGGGCCTGTCTCCTCCCATTTGAGAAAAAAAAAAGCACATTCATCTTGACACAGGAAAGATCTCTGCCCTGACAGAGGGCCCACCTGGCAGCCACATTTCATCAAGCAAGTTTTGAGAATTCTCTAGCTTCCCACTTTCTATCTAATTATAGAACTTTATAAAAACCATTCTCTTTCTCATACACATTCTCTCTTTCTCTCCCCCCTCCTTCTCTCTCACATTCTCTCTCTCTAAATCCTTCTGTGTATGACACCACAGTAAGAGATATGGATACAGTTGACAATTTTCCCCAGAACAGAATATAAATGTGAAAAGGAAGATCTCTTTTCTGTACATCTGCACTATTATTCTGACAATAATCCCTATGTTAAATAATAGCATAACACACTTTCCTACAGGAGCTTAAAGGATTTACAATATGGAAACTACAGTGTAGTTAAATACACAAACCAGAACCCAGCCATACATGTAAGTGCTGGGAGGTATGTATCTCAAATTAGTTCTGGGACTGTTGGGGGTGTCTGTGATGTATTTTATTCAACTATTCCACAAATAAGATACATTGCTAAACTCTAGGAATTCATCATGGCACACTACAATGGAGGTCGTGGTACAAAAGAATAGCCCCAAATTAACTATTAATTATTGAGGAGTAATGTAATGAATTAACAAATATTCACAAATGCCTACTACACACCCAGCACTTTTTAGACCCTGGACACACAGCATGAACAAAACACTTACTCCGCCTTCATAAAAAGATGAGCCACCTGAAAAGTATAAATTTCATTTTTAGTAGTGAGTTATAAGGCACTATAAGGACTTGAGTCAAACAGTGCCATAAAGAAAAAGACTCTTGTAAAAATGGTGAATCCGCTCTGAAAACAGGAGTTTAAACGTTTTAGAAAGTAAGAGCATCACTGATACAATGGTATCAATTGGTCACATGGCTTCTTTAAAGAACAACTGCAACCAGATGTATAAACTCACTCAGTCACGCCCCTTTCATTTAATGGATGAGGAAACAAGAGGCCCTGCAGGACTGCCTCCTATGAATAGACAGGTGTCACTGTCAGGCCTCACACGGAGCCTCAGAGGTCTCCTAGTTCAATGCTTTCTAGGAAACAACTTTTTTCCCAAGGGCAATTGCTTTATCCTCTCTGTGTCCCAACATTTTACAACTTTCTGAACTCAGGTTTACATGTAGTTACAAACTGTCAAACTAGGACACTGAAGCAAAAAAAGGTCAAAATTAAATGAATAAGGCAAAATTTTTATCTTGATCATGCACTGTATTTTTAAGCAACCCTTTTGATAGCTCTTTCCACTTTTTCCTCCTCTCCTCCCATCATTTTAGTTAATTTTTAAAGTGTTTTTTTTGTTCTTCAACTGCTATAATAGCACTGTCCTTGTTAAAACCACCATACATATAAAATCAAGGGAACTCTGCTAGCTTTTCCAGTTTTGAATTATTTAAACTATCAAGTCTTTTTTTCAGCTTTAAAATTATGTTACTCTTGATACTTTCAATACCTTAGGATTCAATTTGGTAAGTACTCATGAAGCACTTACAGTGTACGAAACCCTGTGCTGAACCTTACTACACAGAATTTTAAAAATATATCTGATCTTACCTCAAATATGTTACTAGCATGTTGAGGTATTAGTGTATCCAGCGTGCTAACTAGATCAAGAACTATCTAACTTGGGCAAAACGCTGAACCTGTACAGGCTTAGACAGAAAGGTAATTTTCAAACTATGCTTCAGAATTTCCATAAATAGTCAATGCTACAACTACTGGCCCCAAGAGGAGTGAATCAAGCCACCCGAGTCAAGCCCATTGGTCTCTGGCCACCCCACTCCCTTCTAAGTGCAGAACCAAAGTCAGTTGTGGCTTAAAAAAATTTTGAAATCCACTCAGAAAACTTAAGGACTACTCTAAAATTCAATGATTATCTGTTGTTTTTAACCCATATTTTAATCACCATTATTTATGTCAGTGATGGTAAAGAAATCCCTACGAGATTTACAGACAACATAAAAAATCTTACCCAGTATAAATATTATACTCACTCCATAAAATCTGACTCTATTTTGACTTTTCTCTGGAATAACTAAAGCATATCACTACTGAATCCAGTTCTGTAAAACTATCCTCAAGCTTCTTTTAAGGAATACCTCTGTGGTGAGTACAGACTCATCTAATATGAGATATTTCTTTTCTCAGTACAAATAACTAAGCTTCCTGCAGTCTTTCTTGAATTTTTTTTTTTAATGCAAATACAGGAAGTGTTCTATTTGGCCACTGTGGAACAAAATAGTTGCCAAACTGTTAAGACTCCTCTTTTCAGCAGATGGCTTTATTCCTTGCTACACAGAGAAGACTGTGACTTTTCCATATGAGCAGGAACAAACTTTCCCCTCCTTTCCTTAACAATTCTCTGCACACCTCTCCTCTGTTGGCTTAACCTTTACTGGTTAATTCCAAATCTCTACCATCATGCTCCATCAATTATTTTTCTTCATATTTGACTGACACTTTCTTCCATAAAATAACCTAAAAATGTTTTCTGTCTTAGCTGTCCCAATACTTCACTGTTTTATTATACTGTGGATGATCTATGGCTTATGATACATTGTCTTTAGTTATCACTGACTGACACTTTAGGAAGCAGCTTTATGGAAACTATTATTTTTTTACTGTAGATAAGGAAAAGCACATACCTTATCTGTCCCTTTTAATTGAAATTTCTTTCCTATGTAATGCCCAAGAAAGTTTAGCTTTCCCTGACATCGTAGTAGGTTACAAAAAGCTCGAGGTCAAATTTGCAGGTCAATTTTATTAAATTTGAGGGTCTCACTTATTCAGCTTATGTAATTTCATGCTAAGTTTCCATTTTGTTTTTTGTAAAATGTCTCAGAATCTTCATGCTACAAGATAAAGTATAAATAAACTATGGTATTTCTAAACCCACTGTGTAATAACTGTGTTTAACAAAGACTTGTAGAATTAAAATTTTATTTTCCTATTAAAAAAGGAAGCAAAGTAGTGTGGCTAATTAGATAATCTGGTCTTATTCCATTGGGCTTTTTTTTTTCATTTTATGAATCTACAAACTAAAAATAGTCTGTCATTATGTTAATAAAATCAATGAAAAGTAACCTTAGGTCAGAAACACTTTTCATTCTTTAAGTATACTGGGATTTTTGTTTACTTGTTTTCAATTAGACAATTTGTTTCCGCTACATGATAGCTCTACAAAAGATTTAAAAATAACTATCAAAGTAACTATGAATAAAGACTGTAGGATACTGAAAATGGCTACAAAAACAAGTTAGGACACTACCTCTCTGAGTTTGAATGGAAGTTCTGCTAGATTAGAGTTTATGTTTTTTAGTATTATGTTTCCAATTCCTATTCTTAAAATTTTTTTTCATAATAGGCAACTTGCTTTCTGTAATACTGTTCATTCAACAAATATTTACTATTTGTCATATGAAAGACACATAGGAGTTTTAAAGTACTCTACAGAAACATGGAGTTTCTTTATCCCATGAAAGAGTGCTGTAAGGAGTACCTATTGCCTATTTTACTGCACAAGAGTGAAGGCTCTCGATGCTTTTTGTGGTACTTATTTATAGTCACCGCAAACACTGAATCAGCTACACTGAACACTGCTCCTCGGGGAAATACAGACTTGGGTTACTGCAAAGTTCTGGTCACATGTTCTTCAACTGATCAATATATAACTTTGTTTTATGTGTGTTTTTGTGTAAAGACAGCACTTCAGCACTATGCTTCGGAGCTATTTTTAGTACCAAAATCACCAACAAAAAGCAAAAAATGTGGCACTAAATAGCCTGCAAAAGTCACTTGTTCACAGTATGAGAGAAGAAACAAGGCAACAGCAATGCTGAGAATGTGTGCGTTGGGCAAATCAAATTTTTTGTGTCTCTGCACATGTCCATGGTAGCACTGTTGAGCACTGGCTTTGGCGTTACAAATAAATTTTAGCAAATCTGCAAATACAGACTCTGTGAACAATGACAATCAACTGTATGAGACAAATATTTCGGTGCAGTCTCTCATTTGACACCAAAAGAAAGAAATCTGGAAAGCCCTGAGAAATATCATTCAATTACTATGCAAACTTAAAGAGTTTTGGACTAGAGTGCTTCAAGGAGGAAAATATCTAAGGCTTTCATAAGTTTTGTTATTATTAAAAATGTCACTTCCTACCTGATATATTCTAAATGGGATGTAACGAAATCCATTTTCTTCTGCAGGATATTCCATGAGTTTCCGATTGATGGCCCAAAACTGGTCAAATCTGTCTGTAATGATAAATTATTAAAAATGAACATTATAATTTAATACTTCACATGAAGAGATGAAAATTGTTAATCATCTACCTTTTAGATGTTTTTAAAAGAGCATCACTTGTATGCTATTTTTTCGTTAAGCTTATGCTTCTTTAACTAAACATAAAGCAAAATAGAAAATTAACTTTCGCATTATTGTTTCTTCATCCTAGATAATTCACATAAAAACCTTTTTTCATAAGAGAAGCCTTAAACAGGTTATGACTACATGTGTTATCAAGGCAAAAAACATCAGACAGGGATGAAAGTCTTGATATCCTTTGTTCTACTACTACTGTCTAAACTATAAAGGCAACATCTTCAAGTGACCTAAATTTTAAGCAGAACTTGCTTAAAGAAACAAAGTCAAAATACCAAATACAGTAAACATTAAACAGGAAAAAAAAAGGTAAAATTATAGGAAATGCTTTGAAAGAAATGTGAACAAATGTGAGCTGACTGATTAAACACCTTTTAAAAATTTTCCAGTTCAGTTTTTTAAAAAACCCACTTTACTAAGATATAATTCACATATCATAAAATTCATCCTTTTAAAGTGTACAACTGAGTGGGTTTTTTTTTAGTACATTGAGTTGAGCAACCACTGCCAACATCTAATTTCAGAAAATTCTCAGCATCCTCAAAAGAAATCTGTACCCATTAATAGTTACTTCCTTTCCCCCTCCTCCATCCCCTGGAAATCACTAATCTCAACTTTATTCTAGAAATTTCATATAAATGAAGTCATACAATATGTGGCTTTTTGTATCTGTTCTCTCTCTCTCTTTCAGACTATGTTTTCAAGTTTCACTCATACTGTAGCATGTATCACAACTTCATTAGTTTTTATGGCCAAATAATATTTAGTTATATGAAGACACCACATGTTGTTTACCCATTCATCAGCTCATGGAACATCTGGGTTGTTTCCACTTGGTGTTTACTATGAACATTCATGTACAAGTTCTTGTGTGGATGCACATTTTCAATTTTCTTGTATCTATACCTAGGAGTAGAACTGCTGAGTTATATGTTAACTGTTTAACTGCCATACAGGAATTATGTCTTCAGGAACGGCCAAACTGTTTTTCAAAGAGGCAGCACAAATTTAGATTCCCATCAGAAATGTATAAACGGTCCAATATGTCCACATCCACACCAACACTTGTTGTTGTCCATCTTTTCTACTACAGTCATCCCTGAAGGGTGCGACATGGTATCTCCTTATGGTTTTGATTTCACTTCCCTAAGGATTTATTACACTGAGCATCTTTTCATTTGGTTACTGGCCATTTATATATCTTCTTTGGAGCAGTGTCTTTCAACTCTTTTGTCCCCTTTAAAATTTTTTTTAATTGTTGTATATTATAAGAGTTCCTTATGTATTCTGGATACAAATCCTTTATCTGATAAAAAATTAGCAAATATTTTTCCCCCATTCTGTGCATTCTTTTTTTAACTCCTTAACTTACCCAGAATTCTACCTTAAATTTTTTTTTCTCAGAATCAAATCTCTGTAAAGCACATAACAGCTCCAGAATTTCAGATCAGTGTGGTATTAAAGCACATTCGCTACCACAATACTAGATTTGCCTCAGTGCAATTACCTGGCAATGTATCCATTCTGCTTAGGCCATCAAAATTATATAAAATAAAGTTTAACGGTTTCTTCTTTTTTTTTAAAGAAATATTTTATTTTTTGAAAGATTTTATTCATTTTTAGAGAAGAGGGGGAAGGGAGGGAGAAAGAGAGGGAGAGAAACATCAATGTGTGGTTGCCTCTTGCATGCTCCATACTGGTGACCTGGCCTGCAACCCAGGCATGTACCCTGACTGGGGAATCGAACTGGCAACCCTTTGGTTTGCAGGCTGGCGCTCAATCCACTGAGCCACACCAGCCATGGCTAATTGTTTCTTCTTATACCCATGTCCTAGAAGACTGTGACAGGCTCTAGGCCTTCTCTAACTCTACTCCTCAACTCCAACCTGGGGAAAGGCTAATACTACACTAAAACCAGTATGGCAGGGAATTTGGAATCCAGCTAGCTTGGTAAAATTTCACAAATGACAACTAAGGTCCAAGTTGTTTTGAATTTAATTTAGAATCATGACCAGACTCTTGGTCTTCTGATTCAAAGTCCACAACCGTTTCAACAGTTGGAACCACAAAACTGCACCTTAATGTTAAGAGGAGCCCCTCTGACCACAGTTCTTTCATATATGAATCGATAATTCTTTCAATGCTTTTTTACTCACTGCCTAACCATTAGTGATCTCTAGCACCTACCTACAATGCATGCATAATATATGCTAGAGTCAAAGAATGAATAACAGAGTATTACATATAGAACTTTTTATTGAAAGTTCTGAGTCCTAATCTTAGGTCTGCAACTATATAGCTGGGTGTTCAGAAACAAATGATTTGAACAGTCTACCCTAATTCACTTATAGATGAATCCAAGGTGTTAAACAGCTTCTAATGTCTCTTCTAAAAATAAAAGCTTATAATTATTTAAGACACTCTCTTTTATTAAAACAGAATTTGTTAAAAGCCACAAAAAAACTTTATGACATGAAAGATTTATGTCCTGGCTGTTGTGGCTCAGTGGATTGAGTGCCAGCCGGAAAACCAAAGGGTCGCTGGTTCGATTCTCAGTCAGTGCACAAGCCTGGGTTGCAGGCCAGATCCCCAGTAGGGGGCACACAAGAGGCAACCACACATTGATGTTTCTCTCTCTCTCTCTTTCTCCCTCCCTTTCCCTCTCTCTAAAAATAAGTAAATAAAATCTTTAAAAAAAAGAAAAAGATTTATACTGTTTCTGAAAGGAAAAAAAAAAGAGAGAGAGAAGATATTGGCTAAAGCTGTGGTTCTTAACCAGGTAAGATTCTGTTCCCCAGAGGTCTGGGGACATTTTTGGTTGTCACAATTATATACGTGTACGTTACTGGCATCCAGCAGGTACAGGTCAGGGATGCTGTTAAACACCATACAATGCAAAGGACATCTCCTCACAACCAAGAATTACCTGACTCGAAATGTCAACAGGGCTAAAGGAAGGAAAGCAAATACAAACATACAATTAAAAGTACAGAAAGATTATTAATAAAAGCTTTTCTATACCTACATGGCAAAAAAACCCAAAAAATCCTGGAAAAAGGAACATATTCTGCCCATTATCAATTTAATGACTCAATTCCAAAGCCACCCTTCAATATACACACTGCCACAATTTCTTTAAGCATCTCTACTGTGACAAGCATGTTAGGCTCTCTCAGTATAAGTCTCTGAAAGGACACTGCAGGAGAACGGGGCTCCTGACGCACAGGCACACCAAAGGCCCCCTGTCCTTTTCAGAACCTGATCTCCTATGGAGACCCACAGGGGTGGCTTGACTGTGGTTTCTCACAGAGCTACCACTCCCTCTGCACACCCATGACCTCTTACTGGGGGCCTGCACTCCACATTGTCCTGACTGCGCAGTGACTACAAATCAGCTCTAATCAGGGCAAAATAGTAAATTTTCCTACTAATCCAGTGAGGTGAACTCAAACTTTTCCAACAAGTTTTAAACCCAGCCTTGGAAAAGGGCTCCTTGCAAGTGTGACCTTCCTCTCTTGGCCATAGGGTACGATATACAGTCATATTTTTGTCATTCTTTTATCAGACTTTAATAATTCACTATATAAAACTTACACTGTTAACCCTCTGTGTGGTTTCTATCTCCAGACTGAACCCAGTCTGATACAACTATGCTTAAAAGGATTAAGGACATAATAAAAGATCTGTATTAATTAATATTAGCTTTTAATCTTATAAAATGTTATGTTCTTTTATAAAATTAGGCATTTTCTCAACAGTACAAAAAAATACTCCGAGAATAATCTTTTAAAAGTCAAAGTTATTAACAAGAAAGACACAAATAGAAGGAATTAAAAGAAAATCAGTATTGAATTTGAGTGTATAACCAAATGTCTTTCACACTGGATTTTGTAATATTAGTATTTCTTCTATCCTCTAGTCAATAATTAAAACTTAAGAGTAAGGATGCATTGCTACCTTCCTACAAATTAGTGAATCAAGAACACAGTGACTTGTTACTATGCAATGCTTTAAAAATTAAACTATGCTGTTAGTTATAATTAAATAGTAAAATTGGTTATTTGTTTTATTAGCCATAAAACAGTACTGACAAGTAAAAGGAGCAAGATGGTTTTAGCTGTTCATTTTTTAAACTATTAATGTAGGTAAATGTACATCAATTTCAAAAACGTTCAAATTAATTTAGATATCTAATTCTAAAACAATAAACAAACAACTACGGAGGAGAAAATTAAAACTACCAGTAACCTAACTTATTCAAAGACTGGAAGAAGAGAACTTATATACTTCTTGCCAGAGCTATTAATAATATGAGTAATAAGTTGGTTCAGTTTTTTAAACCTGATATTCATTTAGGAAGGCTACCAGATCAAGGATCACAAAATTGAAGGGCTGTCCTATAAAAAGTCAATTATTAAAAGATATTAAAAAGAGAATTCTTCAAAACCCTCATGGACACCAAATTTTTCTCATTCTGCTGATTAAACTTTCATATTGGTCTTAGAACTTAAAAAAAAAAAATCCAGAAAAAAATTTTAATCAAAGATCTCCCTAAGAAGCATATCGGAAATAAGGTTGATTACATGTTATTCTTTGTTCCTCACTTGGAAAAAACTGAAGGAAAAAAGTGGCAGTTTTGAAGGATGTATCTATCCTTTTTTTTTTTTTTTTAAGATTTTATTTATTTATTTTTAGGGGAAAGGAGGGAGAAAGAACAGGAGAGAAACATCAATGTGTGGCTGCTTCTTGAGTGCCCCATACTGGGGTTATGGCCTGCAACTCAGGCATGTGCACTGACTGGGAATCGAACTGGTGACCCTTTGGTTTGCAGGTCAGCACTCGATCGCCTAAGCCACACCAGCCAAGGCAAAAGGATGTATCTATTCTTTCACTTGAGCTACATGAGAGTTAAGAACTGAAGGTGAAAGAATTTTTAACTTTCTCACATCACAAATAATGTAAAGGGGACATGGAGGACATCTATGGGACTGCTACTCAGTCACATTCAGTAATGTATTGTCACTGGCTGAAACCCTCAAGCTACAGAAAATGGGTAAAATGGCCTCCACATGCACACACTATCCACTCCCCACCTTTAATGTCTGTGATGTCAAAAAGAATAGATTACAACACCCGAAATAAGTATCAGATCATAACAGCACACAAAAAACAAACTTTAAGCTTTTCTGTTAAGAGAAAAGCAAATGGCTAAAAATCACAATGAAGGGAACCCACTCTTTACAAAATTTGCATTTATCAATATTACTGAAATCACCACAAGCAGTCATGTAATATATGTAGTATTTTGACCTGAAGCTTTCAAAATATGTGACAGCACATCCAACTACAGACCTATCTGAATTAGTTTCTTTATATGTAATATGCTAAATATCTTTGAAAAACAAAACAGGAAGGAAAAAAAGAAATAGCAATTACTGGCAGGGTACCTAATGCAGGTGTGTTAAAAAGGTGACCTGTATCTTGAAACTCATTTGTCTTCTGAGTCAAATCAAATTAAAGAGAACCCTATGTTAATAGGATGGTGAGGATGAACCATGGCAAGAAGCATTCTCTCTATGACAGCACATCCATTGGTGCTTAGATGCTGCTCAACAGAGTTACACTCATACATTTCTATGAGCCCTTCTGTTTGAGGTACAAAGTTACAGAAATATATCTGTGGGGAGACCCTAACCAAAGCAAAGAAGCCTTGGAAAGCTTCAAGGCCCCCTGAAAATTCATCATGAAGACAAAAGTAGGTAGGATTGGCGCGAGGGCCCCTACATTAAGGCCAAGAGAAGTGTCAACCCTGGAGAAGGCTAATCCTTACATCCTGTTCATAAATACTCATTTTGGAGAAGGACTGCACTCTGGGGAATTGGTTGGTTGAGTGAATCGAAAGGGCAATAAAATCTGTATCCAAGGAAAATTCTGACCTGGACTATCATTGTCTCAGTAAAAAGACATTTATTTACTCCTTGCCCTACAGAAGAAGTGCTACAAGTCTGGAAAATATGGCATAAAGGAGAATAATTAATATACATATATTTAGAGAGCAATTAACTCTCTCTGTATTCACTGCTACAACTTTTATCTCTCAACTGAACCACTGTACAGCCTCCTAATTGATCTCTCCCTTTCCACTTGCATCTCTGCCACACAGCACTTGAATGTGCTTTTAAAACACAAACTGAATCATATCATTAATGAATATATTTCCAAACACTTTTCTAATTGGTCATAAGAAATAATGCTTTACAATGTACTTTAATAATATGGTTAAAGTTTAGTACCAGAATCATTATTTTAAAAAACAATCTACTGCACCTCTTTATTGCCTGCAACTGGGGCAGACTGTTCCCCGCCCAAACTCTGCACACAAGCAACCACAATGTCAGTAATAACATATTTCCATCCCAGGAAGCAGGTTCTTTCCAGCTGCCTCTCACTCTCCTGGAATGCAGTGCTTCCTATATTCATCTCAGATCTCACTGCCTACCAATCTGCTTCCTTACTAAGCTCCAAGTCACCCTATTTTTCTTCTGTCCCTAGAAAACATCAAGCTCACTGCCCTATCGCAATTTTAGTAGCTTGAAGTCCCCTACTTTTCTAGTCTTCATAGAGCAGCTTCTTTCTCATCACTCAAGTCTCAAAAAAAGGTGTCACCTCCTCAAAATTTCAGCTAAATAAAGCATTATTCTATTTTCTTCTAAATACTTACCATTATTTGAAATTACCCCATTGTTTAATTATTAACTGTCTCTCTCCCTAAACTAAAATATAAGTTCTATGAGGGCAAGGTATTTGTTTTCAGCTCAATAAACTTCCTGGCACAAAGTACATGCTCAATGAACTTTCGTTAAATGGCTAAATAACTAAAATGAACGACTGACTTAGGCAAATGGGAAAAACAAAAAGAAGGAACCCCATATGTAGCACAGCATAGTGGAAAAAGCAGATACTCTGGAGCCCCACTGTCTGGGTCTGATGCCTAACTTTGCCATTTACCCTGCAGAGGCTGCAGTCAAAAAAACTGCAGCGTTAAGTCGTCTGTATCCGAGAGATACATTCATTACTGGTATGTGTTGAAGTGCAAAAAAAAAAATCCGAAAAACAAAAAACCCCTGCAAATTTGCATATTTATATAATACATGATTTTTAATTTATTTTCAGTTACAACCTAGAAATTATTAAACAAAGAAATATGGAAACATAAAATTTTTCTTTTCAAATAACGGAAATGTGGATATTGCTAAAAAAATACAACTGAAAAAATTAATCAAAATCTTCAACAGTTGGCTTCGCAAAATGTTTGTAACAGTCATCGCAAACAATACTGCTATGTTCATCGGGGCATAAATACTTTTCATAACACTTGCAAAACTATTTTGATAAGTGACTCATTCTGGATGCATAGCACCTAAAACATCTTTTGGTTATAACACTTGTTATAACCAAACTGATGGCTTAAATGTTATGGTTTAACATCAGTCAAGTACAAACATGTAGCTAATCATGACTTTGAACTTATGCACCCGATATATATAACAATATTTAAGAAAAGAGTTTGTATCTCTCAGATCAGCGGTGACCTCCTTAGGGTTTAACATCTGGTAAGTTTAAGCAAGATACTTTAAAACTCTGTGTATCAATTTCCTCATCTGTAAAATGGAAGGAATAAATGACTTAGTATATGCAAAATACTTACAATAGTGCCTAGTACAAAGTAAGCACTACATAAGTGTTTTATCTCTCAGACTGACGAAGGTACAAAGCTTCTAGATTTGGCAACAAGGTAAAAGAAAGGTAAAAACAAGTATGGGAAAGTGTTTCTGCCTAAACCCCATCATCACAGGTTTGTTGGAGTGTTTAGTCTGGCTCAGGGCCAGGGAGTCTGTACCATTCACATCAAATTCTATGTGAATCCTGCCTCCTGGGGTAAAGCAATTGAATAACCTTTGCCAGACATGGTGGGGAGAAAAAGAGCCATAACACAATCCAGTTGCAACACTTTACAAACACCACTAAATTCCCTTTAGGTCCCGTTTTGCTTTCTCCAATCCTTTCAACTATCATATAAAGCCCTATTTTCCCACTCTGTGGGAACAATTTAGTTGCCATTTACCTTTCATCAATTTCAACTGCATTAATCTCCAGCCATATTGTGAAACGGTGGTGGGGGCAGGAATGGTGTTCCAAGAACATCTAAGTCAACATCTGGGGTGTCCTCCAGTCTTGGTAGGCTGATCTGATTTCCACTTCTACTACCTTTAAGATCTAATAATCATTCCTTCTCAACCCCTTGCTCTCCTAACATGTCTGAAAATATCAGGGGACAGTAGAGTTAAAAAAAAGTTTCCTGTTAATCTGGGAAGAGGCTCACAGTTGTTATACCTTTATAGCATCAGTCTACAAATGGAGCCAGTCAAAACCAGTTACTTTTTAAATGGTTAAAAAAAAATATTGCTGGAAACTTAAAGGAAACTAATGTCAGGAAATATTGAAAAAAGCAGGCTGTAAATTTTAATTTCAACATCATAAGCCAATAAGCCATTACTGCAAGTTACATCTTTAATGTATTCCAAGTCAATCTAGTAATTGACTTTATTTTTAAGTAGACAAAATTCAATTACTGTATTCCAATCAATTAAGAAAAGTTTACTTCAAATTTATTTTGAAATTGGGCCAGTAACAACATAAAAGAGATTCAGATTTCAAAAATTTCACAATGTAAAAAAAAAACAAAACCCAGCTTATTTTATGTACTCATCTTAAAAATAAAAAAAGGGTAATCTTAAATTATATTGCAGTCTTCACTTATTCTAAAAGACAATCTGTAAAAGGTATCTTGTTTGCCAAAAAGCAATTTACAGAGCTGTAGTAGAGTGGCAGGCCAAGGTTAATTATCTAAATGTATTCCTGTATAAATCACCTATAGATTTATAACCAAAACTCTGATGTATTACCTTTCAAAACTACTGTAAATTGAGATAATGCTTTTCCTCTTAGGCTAAATTACAGTTTATCACTTTCTTAATTCAGTCAGCCAGAAACAAATTTAAAGGAATAATCAAGCTCATTTTCACTTAGAGCATTCCAAAGTCATAAAACAAAAACAAAAATCTATTTTAATTTTTGAAAGACTGACAGAGAAATAGATATTCCAATATATTCACTGTCTCTCTGCGGTTACCTATGCAAGATATGGTCTTTTCTAATACAAATCCCTCATGCTTCTGATGAGAAAAATCCTATTAATGATTACTCATTGACAAGTAATAATATCCTTTCAAAAACACAGGGAGGCACCAGTGGTCACTAGTGATGCAGTAAGTAATGTAACATTTCTCAGCATTAGGAGCTCACTTTCATCACCTGAAGGAGCTTCAACAAAATACTAATGTCAGGCTCCCATCTAAACCAATTATTTCAGATTCCCTGGCAAAACTGTATTTTGGGAAACTCCAAGACAATCCTAATACGTAGGAGAGTTAACAACCTGCAGATATAACAAAAAAAACCTCTCATTTATGAATCAGATATCTAGGTTCAAATCCTGATCCCACCTCTTAGTAGCTCTGTGAGATCATTTCCTCATTTGAAAAGTTGAGGATCAAGATGGCGGAGGAGTGAATGGAAGTCACACTGACCCCCTCCCAGGACCAATCTGGAATTACGAATAAACTGTGGAGAAATCAACTGGAGCAAACGACTGAATAATAGCGAGAGAGAAGCCTTGTAATCTCAAACAAGAACAAAAGACATACACAGGCTGAAAATAAAGGGTTGAAAAAAATATTCCAGGCAAATGGACAGGAAAAAAAAGCTGGGGTAGCAATACTTATATCAGACAAAATAGACTTCAAAGCAAAGGCCATAAAGTGACACGGAAGGGCACTTCATAATATTCAAAGGAAGAATCCATCAAGAAGACATAAACGTTGTAAACCTGTATGTGCCCAACACAGGAGCACCCAAATACAAAAGAAAAATCCTGGAGGACTTCAAGAAAGATGTAGACAGCAACACATTTATAATTTTAATACCCCACTGTCAACAACTGATAGATTATCCAAACAAAATGTCAACAAGGATACTGTGGAACTGAGTAATGCATTAGATCAAATGGACTTAACTGATATATATAGAACCTTTCATCCCAAAGAAGCAAACTACACATTCTTTTCAAATGCACATGGAACATTTTCAAAGACAGACCACAAGACAGGGCACAAACCAAGCCTCAACAAATTTAAGAAAACTGAAATCATATCAAACATTTTCTTGGACCACAAGGGCTTAAAATTAGAAACTGACCTCAAGGAAAAAACTCAAAAACATTCAAACTCATGGAGACTGAAAAGCATGTTATTAAACAATGAATGAGTCAATAACGAAACCAAAGAAGAAATCAAAGTTTCTGGAAACATATGAAAATGAACATATAACAGTCCAAAACCTATGGGACACAGCAAAGGCAGTCCTGAGAGGAAAGTTCATAGCAGTACAGGCCTACTTAAAAAAGTTAGAAACATTTTAAATAAATAACCTAATTCTACATCTACAAGAACTGGAGAAAAAACAACAAACAAAGCCCAGAGCGAGCAGAAGCAGAGAAATAATCAGGATCAGTGCAGAACTGAATGACATAGAGACTAAAAGAACAATTCAAAGGATCAATAAATCCAGGAGCTGATTCTTTGAAAAGATAAAATCAACAAGTCTTTAAGCAAACTCATCAAGAAAAAAAGGGAGAGGACACAAATAAATAATATCCGTAATGAGAGAGCAAAAATTACAACTGATACCACAGAAGTACAAGGGATTGTAAGAAATTATGAACAACTATATACCAAGAAATTTGAAAACCTGGGTGAAATGGATAAATTTCTAGGAAAATATAATGTTCCAAAACTGAATGAAGAAAAAGCAGAAAGCCTGAACAGAACAATAATAGCTGGGGAAATTGAAGCAGTAATCAAAAAACTCCAGGCACACAAAAGGTCTGGACCAAATGGTTTAAGAGGAGAATTTTGCAAAACATTTAAGGAAGAGCTAACCCCTGTCCTTCTTAGACTATTCCATAAAATCCAAGAAGAGGGGAGACTCCCAAACTCTTTTTATGAGGTCAGCATCATCCTAACCCCCAAACCAGATAAAGACAAAACAAAGAAAGAAAACTACAGGCCAATATTGCTGATGAACATAGATGCTAAAATCCTCAACAAAATATTGGCAAACCTCATTCAGCAATACATTAAAAAGGTCATACACCATGATCAAGTGGGATTCATCCCAGGAATGCAAGGATGGTACAATATTCACAAATCAATAAACGTAATACATAAACAAAAGGAAAGACAAAAATCACATGATCATTTCAATACACACGGAAAAAGCATTTGATACGGTACAGCACCCATTTATGATGAAAACACTCAGCAAAATGGGAATAAAGGGGGCATACCTCAACATAATAAAGGTTATGTATGAGAAACCTACATCCAACATTATACTGAATGGGCAAAAACTAAAAGCTTTCCCACTAAGATCAGGAACAAGACAAGGATGTCCGCTTTCACCACTTCTATTCAACATAGTATTAGAAGTCCTAGCCATAGCCATAAGGCAAGAAAAAGAAATAAAAGGCATCCAAATTGGAAAGGAGGAAGTAAAACTGTCAGTTTGCAGATGACATGATAGTGTACATAGAAAACCCGATAGACTCCACCAAAAACTACTTGACCTAATAAGTGAATTTGGCAAAACAGTGGGATACAAAGTTAATAATCAGAAATTGAAGGTATTTTTGTACACCAACAATGAAATAACAGAAGCAGAAATCAGGGAAAAAATCCCATTTACTATAGCGACAAGAAAAATAAAGTACCTAGGAATAAACTTAACCAAGAAAGTTGAAGACTTGTACTCAGAAAACTACACAACACTGAAGAAAGAAATTAAGGAAGGTACAAATAAATGGAAGCATATTCCATGTTCATGGATTGGAAGAATTATCATCATCAAAATGTCCATACTACCCAAAGCAATTTATAGATTCAACGCAATCCCTATTAAATTACCAATGACATATTTCACAGATATAGAACATTTCAAAAATCTACATGGAATCAGAAACAACCCCGAACAGCTGCAGCAATTTTGAGAAAGAACAAAGCAGGAAGGATCACAATGCCTGATATCAAACTATATTATAAAGCCACTATAATCAAAATAGTCTGCTATTAGCATAAGAACAGACATATAGATCAAAGGAACAGAACAGAGCGCAGAAATAAACCCTGGTCTGTATGGTCAATTAATATTCAACAAAGGGGCAGAAACATAAAATGGAGTAAAAACAGCCTCTTCAACAAATGGTGTTGGGAGACCTGGGCAGCTACATGCAAAAAAATGAAATTCAACCACCAACTTACACCACACACACAAAAAAAACTCAAGATGGATAAAGGACTTAAATATAAGTCACAACACTATAAAAGTCCCAGAGGAGAACACAGGCAGGAATATCTCAGAGATTCCACACAGCAATATTCTCACCGATATGTCCCCTAGAGCAAGGGACATAAAGGTTTAACAAGCAAATGGGACTTCATCAAAATAAGAAGTTTCAGCACGGCTAAAGAAAACATCAGCAAAATGAAAAGGGAACCAACCGTATGGGAAAATATATTTGCCAATGATACCTTGGACAAGGGTTTGATCTCCAAAATATATAAAGAACTCACAGGAATCCACTCCAGGAAGACAAACAACCCAATTGAAAAATGAGCTAAGGACCTGAACAGACACTTCTCCAAGGAGGACATACACAGGGCCCAGATACACATGAAAGGATGCTCAGCATCACCAGCCATCAGAGAGGTGCAAATTAAAACCACAATGAGATACCACTTCACACCAATCAGAATGGCCCTCATAAACAAATCAACAAAAAACAAGTGCTGGTGAGGATGTGGAGAAAAGGGAACCCTAGTACACTGTTGGTGGGAATGCAGAGTGACGTGGCCACTGTGGAAAACAGTTTGGAATTTCCTCAAAAAACTAAAAATGGAGCTGCCTTTTGACCCAGCAAGTCCAATGCTGAGATTATACCTTAAGAATCCTGAAATGGCAATTCAAAAGAACCTATGCACCCCAATGTTCATAGCAGCACAATCTACAATAGCCAAGAACGGGAAGCAACCTAAGTGCCCAACAGTAAATGGGTGGATCAAAAAACTATGGTACATTTACACAATGGAATACTATGCAGCAGAAAGGAAGAAAGAGCTACTACCCTTCATGACAGCATGGACAGAACTGGAGAGCATTATGCTAAGTGAAATAAGCCAGGCAGTGAAAAGCAGATACCACATGATCTCACCTATAAATGGAACCTATTCTGTTTATCAGCAAAATAAACAAGCAAGCAAAATACAGCCAGCAAAACTGAAATAAAAAACAAATTGACAGTAACCAGAGGGGAAGAGGGAGAGGGATGACAGGAGAAAAGGAGGGGAAGGGTCATCAAGGAACATGCATAAAGGACCCATTGACAAAGCCAGATGAGCGAAGGACTAAGGGTGGGAGGTGGGGAGGAGTGGGCTGGGGAAAGTGGTGGTGGGAAAATGTTGATTAAAAAAAAAAATAGACAGGGGGAGTCTAAGAATTAGTAAAGGAAATTGAGAATTCAAAGAACTGATACGTACAGCCCATAAACATGAACTAAGAGGTGTGGGGATGATGGGATAGGGTGCAGGGTGGAAGTGATAAAAGGGGGAAAAAAATGAGACAACTGTAATAGCATAATAAATTAAAATACACCAAAAAGATAAATAAATAAAGCCAGTTTGAAGGCGGTGGAGGAGGAACACAGAACCAAAGTGCCCTCCCCTGCCAAATGGTATTTTCCCCCGACATCAGGATAATGAAAAGACTCCATTCTGTTTGGAAAAAAAAAAGAGAGAAACCACCACAGAATCTTGAAGTTTAGTTATGAGTGTGGCTTTTGGTAATCTGAAATAAAGTGAAATGTTGTTGATTAAATCTTTTATGGAAATTTACTCCAATTAAAACTACTTTGAGATATTTCTGTCTACTGTTAATGACAGCAATAAGCTAGGTGTAAAAAAAAATATGTCAGGGAATCAAAAATAGTCTGAATCCTAAATGGACCCTGTGGGAAGAAATGCTTAAGTAGAAAGCCACTTTGAAGATAAAAATCAGAACTTGACTGAACACGCTGTATCTTAGATGAACAAATGCATTTATTTTGTACTCACTTTTTTTAATGGGCTGTTTTTTAGTGTTTGGGTTAAAACCCTGTAGCTTTCAGAATGATAATTAGAACACTGGCATAGTTTAATATTTAAATATGATTTTCACATAAAAGAATTTGAGTCCTCTACAGTTTTTAAAATAAGAAACATGAAATGAATAAGAAATTAGCACTATTATCGAACGGCACTTACTTCTTTGGTTCAGGAAAAGACATCACTAATACAGAGAATTCTGACATCCAGAGCTCATTTTCCCAGCCACTAAGTCAGGACTGGTCTGCCTAGGCAGAAATGGAGTAAACAGAATGTCACAGAGATAGAGTGGGGGTGGAGAGGCTTGAAATTCTGAAATTCTCAATAAAGTTACTGCCAAGTCTTTGTTAAAAAGTGCGTGAAAAAGGTACCTGGGAATAGGTCACACATTGGCTATCACTAATTACAGACTATTGAGCTAAAATGTTTATCTGGCCATCCAGACCCCAGAAAGATAATGAAGGAATGGGTCAGAGGTTAGGTAAATTTAAATGAGAGGTAAGAGAGACCAAAGAAGTGTTATTAACATATGCAAAACTAGATCAAGTGCCACAAGGAAAGCTTGAAAGGGAGATGAAAGGAAGAAAGGAAAACAAGACACTTGTCACTTAAAAAATGTAAGCACAATTAGTCTTGCCGAAATGATAGCAATGCTATTGATTCATTTGTCATTTAGTAGTCACCTCAGCAAAAAATAAAATAATCCCCATCATCCAGAAACAATTATGGCTAGCTTTACATATAAGAAAGAGTAAAATAACTGTTTAATTTGTTTATATGCCAAATTTCTTTTTTTAAACAATATAGTTCCAAATGCAGTCTGAATGAGTCATTGTAACAACTGATCGTACTAGTCCTCAAGGGCTGAACTGGTGAAACAGATGAGAAACTTCGTAAATGGGTTGGGGGCTTTACAAAACACTTTCAGAAATATCTTGCAAGGCTGGTGTGGTTAACGGTAATAATTCATGTAAAATGCCTATGACAGAACTTCTACTCTAAAGGAGAAGCAGTTTTATCCAACGACTCTATATCACCTCTCTTCAGAGCAGTAATTCTCCAATGGGATAATTCTGCCACTAAGGGGATATTTGGCAATATCTAGAGACATTTTTAATGTCATGATCGAGAGTGGGCAGTGATGTGCTACTGGCCTTTAGTAAATGGCTGGAGGATAGGAATGCTGCTGAACATCCTACAGTGCATAGGACAGCCCCATCTCTTCCTTAACATCAAAGAATTATCCAGTCCAAAATACCTATAATGCCAAGGCTGAGAAATACGGTTCCAGAGCAGTGGTTCTCACACTGAATTTAGAGCATCGCAATCACCTGGAGGGGTCCTTGCTGAACCACAGGCTGCTGGGATGCACCCCAGAGTTTGATTCAATTAGTCGAAAGT
This sequence comes from Mormoops blainvillei, assembly GCA_004026545.1. Lineage (NCBI taxonomy): Eukaryota > Metazoa > Chordata > Mammalia > Chiroptera > Mormoopidae > Mormoops > Mormoops blainvillei. The sequence goes on along the minus strand of PVJD01001694.1, from coordinate 154,788 downwards.
ACATTTCTAACCAACTCCTAGGTAATGCTGATGATTCTGGCCCATTGTCTACACTCTGAGAAAACTGGTCTAGAGAAAAATGATGAGGAAGCTAACGGACAAAACAAAAAAATATAAGGAAAGTAAATACATCTTGGCTATTCTCTCTTAAGGAGAATCGTGAAATTAAGTTTTTAAACAAAACGTTCATCCAAAAACAACCAAAAACAAAGTAAGTTAAACTATATATGTACATATACATTGGCAAAGGTCTTGGCAATTTTTTTTAATCAGACACTAAAGCAACAAAAGCAAAAAATAAACAAGTGGGATTACACCAGACTAAAAAGCTTCTGCACAGCAAAGGAAAACATCAACAAAACAAAAAATCAATCAACCAACTGGGAGAATGATATTTTTTGCAAATGCTATTTCTGATAAGGTGTTAATATTTAAAATATATAAAGAACTCATACAACTCAATAGCAAAAAAAGAGAAGAAAAGAAAAAAGGAGAAAAAGAAAAAAGAAAATAAAACCCACTCTAATCTGATTAAAATGAGCAGAAGATCTAAAAAGACATTTTCCCAAAGACGACATACAGATGACCAGCAGGTACATGAAAAGATGCTCAACATCACTAAATCATCAAGGAAATGCAAATCAAAACCACAATGAGATATCACCTCATACCTGACAGAATAGCTATTATTAAAAAGGAATAAAAAGTGTTGAAGAGGATGTGGAGAAAAGGGAACTCTCGTGTACTGTCGGTGGGAATGTAAATTAATACAGATACTTCAGAAATCAGTATAGAGGTTCCTCTAAAAATTAAAAATAGAACAATCATATGATTCAGCAATTTTACTTTTGGGTATTTATTGGAAATAGAAAATGAAAACACAAATTCGAAAAGATGTATATTCACTGTAGCCTTATTTAAAATGGCCAAGATATGGAAATAACCTAGGATCCCACTGATAAACAAATAAATAAAAAAAAATGTAGTACTTACACAATGGATTATTATTCAGCCATTTGTGACAACATAAATGGATCTTGGGGCATTATGCTAAGTGAAATGAATCCAATATAAATACTGTATGATCTTACTAATATGTGGAATCTTAAGAAACAAACAAAAACAAGCTCACGGATACAGAAAACAGATTGTGGTTGTCAGAGGTAGGGATGGAGAGGGTCAAAGAAATGAGTAAAGGGGGTCAACTGGTGCAAACTTCCAGTTATAAAATAAATAAGTCCTGGGGACATAATTTACCACAAGGTAACTATAGGTAATTGCGTATCTGAAAGTCACTGAGAGATCTTAAAAGTTCTCATTACAAGAAAAAAATGTTTCTAACTATGTAGGGTAATGGATGTTAATTACACATTGTAGTGATCATTTCTGCCATATATACAAATACTGAATCATTATGTTGTACATCTGAAATTAATGTTAAATGTCAAAAATACCCAAATCTTAAAAATTTTTTTTAAATTAAAAAAATTGAAAACAAAATAAGTTAAACTATATATGCATATGTATGGATGTTTGTGTAAATTCAAACAGTAATGATGTTCGTGACTCTCAAGAGTGAAAATCATTGATCAGGTGTTTGCACTTCCTCCATATAGTATACCATATTCATAAAAAAAGTATCTTGAACCTTCTCAAACTTAGAAAAAAAATAATAGTATGTTAGCATCAATTTTTGTTTTTTAAGTGAATCAAACATAAACAAAAGATATGACAGTCTTTTTACTGTAGATGATTTTATTTAAAAGGGCATCACAAACCAAACCTTTGTATTCCTGCAACACAAGTTCACTAAAAATATTTTCAATTATTCATCAGACTGTAGGCTGAGGTATCAATCTAGTCATATAGATTTATACATATATCAGCTGAATCTCATTTACAAAATGGTATTCCGTACCCTTGATGAACTCTGAGACACATGACCATTCACTGTTATTAACAGACTCTTTTCCCAATAAACGTATGTTAGTGTAATCGGTAGTATATTAAAAAATTAACTGTCTAAATGTTTTCATCAACTTTTATTATCCATGATGTTCACTGCCAACTATACCCAAAGTACCGTAAGAAGAGGCTATGATCCAAATTATTACCAAATTTATTCGTTTAAATCATGTAATTTCCAAGAGCAATATTTCTCCAGAAGCTTAGTAAAGTACCTTTATGGCTTTATATTAAAATGCCAATGCATAAACTTTTTAGGTTTCCATCATTATTTTTAATTATAGAAAGTGAAATACTGAGAGATTGATTTAAAACATGTAGTATAGTAAAATGCTTGTTTGTTCCACAATAAAACTTAACTGAATGCTAAGCAGGTTACAAATTTGCTTTAAGGAAATTTCTCAAAGTTGTAGATTCTTGAATGCCACACAAACAGCTTCAGACTGAATCTATTCACCTTATTGTATTGCAAGCAAAACAATAACGGAAATGGCTAACTGCTGTATGCAGAAAGAAAAGCACTTGATGATTAGTGGATATAAGGAATTGCCAAACATCCAGGATATAAGGGGCTGCTCCATGTTTCACTGCCTTGTATTACTAGGAAGATTAAAGATAAAATAAAGATGGCACTTCTTATTGTGAAAGTAAACAAGTATGAAATCAGAAGCTGTAGTATTTGATTCAAGTCTATTAAGCTTCCTTCATCTACTGGCACACACAATACTCAACATCTAACTCAATGCATCTCCACATGAATGTCACACACATTTCAAACTTTTGAACCCAAAGCTTATGTTCTCGATTAAGCTTTGTTGCCCGTCCCAAACCTACTCTCTACCTAGTTATTTCATGTCACAGTACAAAGCATCACTATACACCTAACTGCCCAACTCAGAACCCAACAATGATTCTTTCCTTTCTTTTACCCTAAACTACATTCAATCTAACAACAGATTCTGTCAATTCTACCTCTGGAAAACACCCAGGTTCACTGACTTTTCTCCATCTCTACTATTGTTACAGGTATAAAGTCCCTGTGCTCCAATGCATCAAAAGGCCAAAACTGAAAATATTAAGAGTTTGGAGTAAAGAAAGGCTTAATGATAGAGAAGGCACGAACTGAGAAGACAGGAGAACTAATCCTCCATCCATCCACTGTCTGAAAGTAGAGTTCAGGTCTCTTTTATGTCAAGGGAAGGGGAAGTGAGGGGGCAAGAGGTGACTGACAACCACTGACACCTGGGTGCCACCATGGGTCCAAGGAAGATTTTGCAGGAAGTTCCTGCAAATCTTTGATAAACATTTTTTGTACATACTTCCCTTATCTCCTTGGTAGAGGCACCTCCTGACGAGACTATTTTCCTAGAATTCAAGCCCCAAGCAGAATTCCTCTAATGATTTACATGTCTATATGCAAGACTAAGCAGACACTATTAGCCTGAAGGCATGGAACAAAGCAGACTTGGACAAGGTGGAGTCAGGGAGGCCAAGCATTTCATGCTGGTACACTATCCTCATCCTAAAGGCCATCATCACCTTATTTATGGATCTACTACTAGAACCTGATCATTTCCACTCTTGGCTCCCTCTCTCATTCTCCATTCAGCAGCCCAGATGTTCTTACATAACATTCTACGTCATCACACTTGCAGAGTTGAGTCCCAAAATCTTGCGTCTCTCTTTTAGTCGTCTTTCTACTACAACACCACACGTTTCTGGCAAGTTACTGATTACCTTCCACCTAAGTCCTATTTAAAATGGCCAGGGAGAAAAGGGGAGCAAAGGGGGAAAACGGGGAAAAGATAGAGGGGAGAAGGGGAAAAGGGTTTGAGAAAGGGAAAAAGAGAGAAATTATGAACACTAATTATTCTTCCAAGAGGTCCTTCTGGAGTCAATTGAGAATAATAACCAGAATTCAGGTATATGTGATCACCACTTTATAGACCCTGAATTTGAGTCTTGTGAGGTTTTAACACCTTCACATTTATAAGGAAACTCCAGCTTGCAGAGAAAAGTGACCTGCCATGGCCACACAACTAGTAAGAGCTGGCAAGTAAAGACCAGGTCCAATGCTCTTCTCTGAGCAACAGATACTCAGTCAAATATTTACTCTACTAAATGTAACTGATGAAAATGAAGCATTGTAATTACTGCCCAATTGTCTGTCATATAAGCCTCCAAAGAGCTAGAACCACTACACCTACCTTCTACATCACCTACCAAACAAAACTTTCAAAATGTTATGACGTTATAAAAACCATCTTTAACTAATCACTAAATCCTTTTAAAAACCAGTTTTAAGTTAGAATGGTATACTAACAAATTATTTCTTTAAGACCTAATTTACCTCAAAGAGATTAACCACACTTTAGAAACAATGTACATATTCAACATATTTAGCAGTCAAGACTTGCATTTACTTGAAGGTCTATGGAATTAATTTAATGCCATCTTTCCTTTGTTTGGTATACACAGAAAATTAGGGCTGAAAACTAACTCCTACATTAAAAATATTCTTTAGCAATTTCCTCAAAATCTCTAGCTTATAAGAAAAACAGCTTGACATTTAATAGAAAATAGCCTGCACATGTGACAACTACCTCATAAATAATAAAAATGCTACTTTCTTTTTGTGTGTGTGTGGTCACTAACTCTGTTGCACAGGGAAGTTACATACTTTTATATCTAAAATGAAAATCCATAAAAAACACTGAAAGGCAGAGTATGTTTTAGATGAGTTTTCTTGGTTTCAAAAGATTTTCTTATTTCTCGTTCACAGAGATCTGAAAAATTAAAATTAGCATTTGAAAGTATTCAAAAATTGTTAAAAATTGTTGTTTGGTTGTGTTCTACAAGTGCAGTTCTGAATAAATACACTTACCACCTGTTATGTCTCAACGCTGACCAATTTGCAATTATACTAACAAAAAAAAGAAATATCTTTGACTTCACAAATTAATAGGACCTTCTTTTGGATGTAAAAATTCTTAAACATAAAATCCATTTAGGTAAATTCAAACAAAGCACTTTCACTATTTTATACTAATCTTAAACTACTTATGAAAAACTATTAATGTGACTTCCTTACAGTGTTAGAAAGGAATAAAATAGAAGTCATTCAGTCAATATTTATCTTGTCTATGTGAAAGACTAGAAAAGGTGCTGGGGATACCCAAATGTGTTATATACTCCAACCAGGAGAAATGTACATCCTAGCAGAATACAGAAAGTATAACTATTCCAGAGTATGATGGAATGCTCTAGTATCAATTTTTTTGATACCAGATCAAAAGTGCATATAAATGGACAAGGAATCATGGCAGTATGAAAACAATAGTTCCGCCTCCACTTGGCTATAAGCTCCATGAAGACAGGGTCCATGTTTGTTCTATCACTTGTGGGTAATTACTAGCTCCTAGTATAGTGTCAGGCACATGTTAGATGTTCAATGTTTGTTGGCTCAAAAAGGTGGGAAGGCTTCACAGAGAAGGTGACAAAAGAGATGGGCAAAAAACTGTAAGTAGAAGTGACACAGACAAAAAACATGGGAAAGAGCATTCTACACAGTTTACTACTATACACCCACCTTTCACCAATTTACCTTAATGTAGATAACACTGTCTACAAACAACATTCACCCTGCTAAAAATTTCCTAAATGAACAAACTATCAAGGTCTCCAGTATCCACAGGATACCATAAATAAGTTTTTGAGTATGTAAGCCCTACCATTGTCAGTATAAATAAAACCAAACATAATAGCTACAAAATTTATAGCTAAACATAAAAATGGAATCAAATATATTTTAACTGCATACCAGCTTAAGTCAAATTTAATAAAACTCAATTTGAAAAGTAATTTATAAAATTTAACTTAATAAATTATATGAGCTAAAACAAAAATAGGGAAAAAAAATGTTATTACAAAAAACATCACTGGCCCTGGCTGGTGTGGCTCAGTGGATTGAGTGTCGGCCTGCAAAGCCAGGGCACATGCCTGGCTTGTGGGTCAGGTCCCCAGCTGGGGGCATGCAAGAGGCAAATGATCAATGTATCTCTCACACTTCGATGTTTCTCATCCTCTCTTTCTCCCTCCCTTCCCATCTGTCTAAAAATAAATAAGTAAATCTTTAAATAAAAAAAGAAAGAAAATATCACTGAAGGCAGTATTAGACTAAATGTGATACATTATATTACACCAAATTCTGAATGTGTGACATTTTGTATGCCGCCTTAGGCCAATAATAAATATGAGCTGTTGGTTTGATCAACCTTCTATGTATGGGTTGACAAGTATTTTCTAAAAGGGTCAAAGATAGTAAACATTTTAGGCTGTGGGCCCCATGGTCTCTGCCACAGCTATTTAACTCAGCTGTTGTAGCATGAAAGCAGACATAAGCAATACATGAATGAATGGGTGTGGCAGGGTTCTAATAAATCTTTATTATATTAACAGGTGGCTGGCCTATGACCATGGTTTGCCAACACCAGTTCTATAGTCTCAAAGTGACTTCTCAATAATGCTTTTTATCAAGACAGCTATACTTCCTTTCAAACACTTTCACATAAAATGTGTTAGTGTTTCACTAAAGCCTCTAAAGACACATATAAGAGTAACAGATATTCTTTATTTCACAGATAAAGAATTGAAACTAAAAGAACTTAGTGACTTGCCCTAAAAAGCAACTAGTAGAGCTGATACTTAAAAGCCAGGCCCTTGTTTTCACAACCCTTAACCATCACTCTCTGCACCCAATCCTCCAGTGCCCCAAATGAAACATTTCAATCTTTAGAATCCTCTGCTGAATCCCTAAGCAATCTATAACTGACTCATCACATTCACAATAGAGTTCAAGAACATCTACTTAAATGTCCATTTAAATTGTTTACTTCAATTCCAAAGCCAAATTATTCTCAGATCCCTTTTCTCTTTAGCAGATTTCTATCTTCTTCCATTTAGGCAATCTTCTGATTCACAAGTCTCCTAAAATGCCGCTTCATCTTCAAACAGCCAGCAAAGAAAAGGGAAAAGTATACCTTAAGGGACTATAAACTCTTTTAATCATTTAATAAAAATTTGTGTATTCAGTAATATAAACGAGGTGAAAGGCCTGGTGCCTGCCACTGCAATGATCCAGCTGATAAACAGCAAAGGTACAAATATGAAACTAAGAAGCAACTCTGTATAACTCACGTCAATCTAAGAAACTTAAAAATGAGAAAATTTAATTTACAGTACACAGGGTCATAAAATATGTGTCTTCTGTATACTGAAGTCACATCATACTCTGTATTTTGTATAATGAAAGTTTAATAAACACTAAGTAACTACAAACACTTCTTTGACATGATAATAATATAGTCCAAAAGATAAAACTGGATCACATTTTTCAAATTAATCACTCTTTTTGTGGGGGATGGGTTGGTTTCTCTTTTATTCAAATTATTGCCATGGAAAAGAACCTTATATTGGACTAATGCCCTGTGCAAAAACAACTATGAAAGATGGACAAAACACAGGCAGTCGTTGCCTTGCACAGTAGCATGGGACTAGAAAAGTGACCATGCAAAATGTAAACATACAAAGTGCTCTTAACAGCTAATGGGAAAAATTACAATTATTCTGTGATCTTTAAAAAATAATTCAAAACATAAAAAACCATGATGGTTATAAATGTATAGAAAAATTAAAAAAGTAACTAAGGCTAATATTTATTTAGTACACTGTAATTTAAAACATTAGAAACACAAAGAATTAAAGTGTTTATTTCTTCGTTTAAAAAAAAAAACCCAAAAAAGCTTAAGCATGTATCAATAGTGCTTGCTTCCCTGACATGTAACTTACAAATAAGCATCTTTCATGAACCCTGGTGAACTGTTATACAAGTTTGGATCAATTTCTAACACTATCATTTGTGCTTTTAATGTCATGAAATATTTCTGTTCCTTTAATGCGTTCTTTGCAGGCATCACTTCCTCTGGGATAACATCATTGTTTTCATCACAACCACTTTCCACATTTATGTGGGAAAGTTAACCTGCACTAATTTCCTGTGGCTGCTATCTAAACTCTCTCAAATGGCAGTAGTGTCCACATTTCACAATCAGCTATGTTTTCTCTAATTCCATTGTGTTCTATTCAAATTTCAATTCCAGAATTATCACTTTCTTTCTTTACTTCATTTTCACCTTTTTGGGCCAATTCCCTCTTTCAGTTATCCAGTGTTATAAAATGTTCTGTGTGTTTATCACTGAAGACAAGGGGGTAACATTACATGCTTTGCTGTCTGTGGATGAAAATAACAGATACGATAATGACAATTCATTGACAGGTACTGAAAAAGTTAAGTGATCACTGATCATGATGCATACATATTGTTATGTAATGATTTGTAGACTGAAGAGCTAGCAATAAAGTTTGTACTTTATGCAATTATTCAGTTAATATATACCATGGCAAATGAAATTTGAACCATATTCTTGGGAAACTGGTATATTTTTCTTTTCCAAGTTGGGGTATAATTACCATATAACATTATATTAATTTCAGGCATACAACACAATAATTCTATATTTCTATATGCTGCAAAATGATTACCGCAAAAAGTCTAGTTATCATCAGTCATCATACAAAGTTACAAAATTTTTTTTTTTCTTTTGATGAGAACTTTTAAGATTTACTCTCTTGGCAACTGGGAATCGTATTATTTAACTAAAACATGTTAACTAGAATCATGCATATTGGACTTTTGCAAAGCAAGGACTTCCTGTACATAGAACTGTCTGAAGGCACTGGAGGGCAATCCGTGCAGGCAAGATTAAGGAGCTATGATCTCTTAAAAGATGAAGAATAATGAATTGCAGATCACCCTCAGTTTTTCCTTAAGTGTATTTTCTAAGTCCCAGCCAGGAGAGAGAATCTAAGCACAAAGCAAGTATTACTGTTTGGAGTAAACAGAAGTTGAAGTTCATGCCTACCCAAATGGAGGTAGTTTGGAATGCACACAGGGTATTCAACTGCAATTCCAGAATGATCATGATTAGGAGTAAGGGTACATTTTCTAGAAGCTAAACCTGGGAAGTTTATACTGCCATATGTTATGGGCAAAGCAATCAGTCTAATGCTAGGGAATCCAGGGAGAGAGAGATGCTGGAGGGGAACAATGTACGGGATGACTAAAGGTAGTTTCTTTGTAAAATTTTATGTCTGGAGACTGGAATCTAAACTTGCACCAGAAATCCTAAGATGCAGTCAATTACTCACATAATTATAATTACTTCATACTTTATAAAGGGGTACTCTGAAATTCAACACTGCTGTATTTACCATTATGTAATCCCATCCAGAGCTGCTTGTGATCTTTTTTCTGCATTTCATTGATTACTTGACTTTTGTGCTTTAAAGCATCAGCTTCTTTCACACAAGACATAAAATGAGCTTCAATTGCATCCTTAGATGGACAGTGCAGAAGGTCCTTTTCCGGAAAACCCTATCAAAGGGAAAAAATACGTACATATAAAACCATATAAAATTAGCTACCTTAAAGAACTGTATCTCTATATTTTTAGTAAACCATCTCTTATCTTCCCAACAGATTTTAGTATAACTCCAACTACTTTAAAAATGAACTTAAAAATATTTAGTTATCTGGAATATTATACCTTTTCCAAATGATCCTTAAATGATATGTGCACTACTGTTATTACTATTTTACAGATTAAAAAGAATTAAAGCCCAGCGGGTAGAGAGTCATACAGCCTTGCACGTGGTGGAGCCAGGATCAATCCGACTCAGACACCCAGCTCTTAACCACTATGCAATACCACTTCCTCCATAATACCTACCTACTTTATGATTATATCTGAAAGCTATTTTACAGAAAAAGACATTGTTCTATAAGTCCTTCAGTAAAGAGTCAAATAATAATAATGGTAGAAATAGCATTTAGTCATAGCCTTCTCTGTTACTATATTAATAGAAAGCATTCGAATCAAGTCATGGAAAGCTCCTAAATAATTAAAAAACTTACAGTAAATGGTCCTCCTACCAAAAGAAAAGGCACTTGACTACCTATAGCAATCTCCTACAGTATAGTCTTAAAATGTAAATAAATAATCATATCTCCCTCTGTTCTCATAGAGTCTGATCTCATAGTTTCTGCTGAGTATGCGGTGAGCCACTATATAAACTACCCACTGGTCACAGTTGCCTGGAGCAGAAAGAAACAGTTGAGAGAAATGAATTGTTTCTCTAGGTACAAAGGGACCCCAGATTCACGGTGCTCTTGTACTAGAGGTCCATAAAGAACTAAGGTGGATGCTTTCAGGCACAGGAACACAAAAGCAAAGAATAGGAGAAGATGAAGAATTTCACAAAAATGAAAAGAGAAAAGAATATGAGAGATAAAAAGGCAAAAGCAAAAAATGGGAGAGGATATGGGTGCCATGGAGAGAGGGTCCCTGCCATAATCAACTTTATAATCAGATGTATTTCCTCTGCTTCAGCTAGATTAAGGGGATTTGTCCTGGCTTCCTGACCAAAACAAAGACTTAAATGTACCAGTCCTGTCCAGAAAGTATCCGGCCACATACTATGAAAAATAGAGACATTCACTGAAGATGATACAAGCTACAAGGCACATTGTATATAGGACAATGACGCCTCAGTCCCCTTCAAAGTAGGCACCTTGGGACCTCACATAGTTCTCCCAATCACCATCAGCTGCTTCATCGTATTTTCCTGAATCTCATTGACTGTCTGAAATCTCTTCCCTTTCAAAGGTGATTCAGTTTTGCGAAAAGTCAGAAGTCACAGGGCGCCAAATCTGGGTTGTAGGGGGGATGAGTCACCTGAGTGATCTGATGTTTTGCCAAAAAACTCTGCATGAGACATGATGCATGAGTGGGCACATTGTCATGATGAGGCTGCCAATCACTCACTGCCCATAGCTGAGGCCTTCTGAATCATCCCAATAGTTTTCACAGAGGAACGTTCAAGCTTAATGCAAAATTTGATGCAGATTTGTTGCTCTATTCGCTCAGTCATTTTAAATGCGATAGCCACACAGTACACCTGCTCACTCTACGGCATCTACCGTCCCCACTGGGCAGTATAGTAAAGTCTTCATTGTTCACACATGTGCATCTCGGTCCACTCCCCTTGGTTGCCAGGTTACACCAACATTGCACAAACCACTCTCGTTATATTAACAATGGTTGGACTTTTTCTGGACAGACTTTGTGTATCATATCAATTCTAGTCAAATGAATTAGCATTATGACAGTTATTTAAGAAAATTTTGACTTTGTTATACTTGATCTACAAATTTAGAATAGCTCTTTCAGATATTGTACAGTTCTCTGTGCTAATTATCTACACTGATTATGAATGAGTGGCAGAAAATACGAAAAGTTCATATTCCAAAGAAAATATTATTTTCATAGAGTGTGAATTTATGACCTATTAAGCTTAAGTACTGTTAGAATTTGTTAAAACTGTATATAAGCTAATTATGGAAAAAAGGAGTTAGGATATCTCAAAACAGTTGCTTGGGAAGTTGGGTGGGGGCAGGAGGGAATCTCACCATTTTTTAGTATTGCTTCAGAGTAGGCTAAGCCCTTCGATGGCTCTTGTAACCAGGGAAAGTACAAAAGTTTTGCTTTTCCTAGACTTTCTTTGCTTTAAAGGTTTCTAAACTTAACCAAGGCTGACACCTACAATTGATAACTAACAATTACATATGACTAGTCTTTACAGCGAAAAAGGGAGACCAAAAAAGCGTAGATATCTGCAAACCTACCCTTCAAAAGAGAATGCTTGAACTCTATGCAGGAAGGGGGTGAACTCTTTCATGAAATAAACTCAGGGGAAACACGAGAACAGTAACAGACAAAGGAGATACCTGATTAAGCAGCCACAGCAGTTGAATTGTGACAATGAATAAAGTGACAAAAGTCTCAGCCAAAGCCCCTCGGCTCCTACTCATGACACGCTTCTCTTTTCCATGATTAATTTGGGATGGAGATGTAAAATCTTTTTTTTCCCTAAAACTTCACAATAAAATTACAAGCAGACTCTTGATTCATTACATTTCTAATCTCTTCTTACATATATTAGCAGTTGTGCTTATCTTTTCAGTCCAAACAAATTCTTGTAAATAAAGGTGAATTTGACACCGTGTTTACTTGCTTTCATTAATCTTCCATGTCAGAATGCCTGATAAACTAAATCTAATTTTACTTTTACAGAAATGATCTCACATCATTTAATATCCATTTCCTTAGATACTACCTGTGTCCTTTAATTAAAATATTAATCCAGACAGTCTGGAATATGTCCATACACATTAGAGACAACCAAATAACACTAAACACCAATAAACTAAAACTACCTACAAGGTAAGTGGAGAGGAAAAAAAAGCTTTCAATCTTTAATAATACTGCTGGCTCTATTAAGACAATGGAGCATAACAACAACAACAACAACAACAACAACAACAACAATTTTCCATTTTATTAATAAAGACTCTAACTTCACACTGAAAATACAAAAGCTGCCAAGACATAGTGTTGTGGACTCAGTGTTTGTGTCCTCCCAATAGCCACATGTTGAAGTCTCAACCCTCATAAAAGTGTGGTTGTATTTGGAGATGAGACCTTAAAGGAAGCAATTAAGTTTAAATGAGGTCATAGGGGTGAGGCCCCAATCCAAAGGGACTAGTGTCCTTAAAAGAAAAGACAGCAGAGGGCTTAGTCTCTCTCTCTCCACATACAGGAGAAGCGGCCACGTGAGGACACAGCGAGAAGGCAACCATACAAATGCCAGGACGAGAGTCCTTACCTGAAACCAAACCCTGCTGGACCCTGACCTGATCCTGGACTTTCCGGCGTCCTGAATTACAAGAACATAAATTTCTGTTGTTTAAGCCACCTGGTATTTTGTTATGGCAATCCAAGCAAACTAACATACATAGAGCAACGTGACTTTACTGCTGATTCGCCTGGAACAGTGGACTCAGCATTCTGACAGGGAAAATATGAGGCCATGGTTTAAAGGCTTACTTTTATAAAATCTAAAGATGTTATTTCCAAAATCATTTTGTTGTGTATCTATGTAGAAATGGAACGGAAGAATTTTCAAATATTTCTTCCGAAGTATCATTTTCAGGATGAGAAAAGAATGTACTATGAAAAACATGCTAATAGAAGTTAACTGTATCAATGCTAAAATCAGCACTAAAATTTTCTGAAGCTTTGATTTTCTTAAATCTCCTAATATAACCAAGACCCAATCTACAAACTTACCTGCAACCAATCATCTCCTTTCCTGGTACAACCTAAGGTATATCTTCCATCCTGTTTTTTGTACCCGTGAAACCCAGCTCAGTTAATTATTCCCATCTTTCTGTAACATCATCTTTTACTATTTCTTTTGTGTAATTACCATTTCTTATTAGTTCTTCCTAAAAACAGAAATAAATCCCACCCCCAAAGTAGAAAACAAAACCCCTCCCTGAACCTCAACATCCCTCTGGCTAGAGTCCTCTCTCTCTCTTTCCCTTCAGACACCTTGAAACACGTGCCGCTGGCATTCAGCTCTTACTTATCCATGCGATTTGGCAGTTACCCTTATCACTCCACTGAAACCTGTCCCTTCAAGGTCAACAAGATACCTTTCAGTCCTTTATTGTTTTAAGCCCTCACCAAATATCTAACAACATCCTTGACAATTCTCCCTGAAGCAATCATTCTCAAATCTGAAGCAATCATTCTCAAATCTGTGTTACCACACTTCTTATTTTCCTCTTATTTTTTTCTCACTCTCATTTGCAAAAGCCTATTTCTGGGCCATGCCCTGAAAGTTGATATTTTTCAAGTTTCTGGCCTTGGATCTCTTTGTTTTTTTCATCCCATATACTCACCTACTTCCATACCATGAACTAATGAGTCTCAGTATCTGTCTCCAATCAAGATCCTTCTCATGACCCTAGAGTCCATATATCCATTAATCTCGTAGAGATATGTTTGGTAGGCATATGAAACTTAACAAATCCAAAAGTAAACAAATTATTTTCCCCCCTGACTCCCACTTCTCCCTGTCTCCCATATCCACTCCAGTACTGTTGAGTCTATATCCTAAGATCTGAAGCCACTCACTTTCAATATTCCCAGTGCCACGTTCCCAGTACACACTAACAACTACCTGACCTTTCTGAAAACCTCCTAACTGGTTTCCCATGCACAGTCTTACACCCTTTAATTCATTTTTCACATTTGGAGTCAGTGATCTTCCTAAAATGCAAATCTGGTCTTCTTACTCGGCTGCTCCGCTCTACTTTTAGGATATAATCAAACTTCTAAAGCCTTTAGTTTTCTGAATGACTTCCATTTCTACTAACCTCTCCAACATACTCTCTCACTCCCATTTCATATGCTTCATTCTCCTTCCTGACTCCCTCACACACACACTCTACTCCAATGATCTTGAGTATCTGCCCTCTGCTCAAACATTCTTTCAGCCATACTCTCTCATCTCTGTGCCTTTGCAAAAACTATTTCCTCTGCCTGGAAATCTTTGTCCTTGCCCATCTCTTGACCACTTACATGCCTGCCCCCCAAAATCCTCCTCAATCTTTAAGTTCCGCTTCGACATCACTTTCTTCAGGAAATTTTTTACTCCCCAAGTCTAGGTTAAGTTCACGAAGTCCTTATACTTGATATAATATCATTTATATTCTTAAGTCACACTACTCTTTTGTCTCCGTAAGGCAGAGATCATGACTGTTCTTACCTCTCTGTCTTCTCTCAATAAACTTTTTAAAAAGTCAAATTTATTGAAATATGACTCACACAGAGAAATGCAGAAATTTTAAGTGTACAGTTAGATGAATTTTGACACTGCATAACTGTCAGCCCAAACAAGGTATAGTATATTACCATCACCTCCCCCCCAAAAGTTCATTGGTGCGCTTTGCAATCAGGTCCTTCACGTCAATCCCAGCTAATCACTGACCTAATACCCAATTTTTATCACCAGAGGCTTGTTTTGCCCACAATATAATTGCATATAAATAGAATCATATAATATATAGTTATTGTGTAATCTAGCATTTTCCACTTAATGTAACACTTTTGAAATTTATCTATGTTACTCCACGTACCAGTAGTTAGTTCTGTTTTGTTGCTGAGTAGTATACCACTGAACAAATACACCACAATCTGTTAATCCAAAAACCTATTAGGCATTAAGATTATATCCAGATTTTGGCTATTAGATAGCTGCTATGACATTAGTATTCAAATCTTTTGTGAATATGTTTTCATTTTCCTTGGTACATACCTTGAGACAAAAATGTTAAGTCGTAGGGTACGTTTAACTTTATTTAAAAACCGCCAAACTGTTTTCTAAAGCAGTAGCACAATTTACACTCCCACCAGCAATGTATGAGCATTACTCTAGTGTAACCAGAATTTAAAAACTGACAGTACCAGTTTTCAGGAAAACTGGTACTGTCAGTTTTTAAATTCTGGTTACACTAGAGTATGAAGCAACATACCACTATGATTTTAATATATTATACATTTCCCTGATGACTAAAGATGTTGAGCACATTTTCATGTGCTAATTGGTTATTCTCATATGAACATACATAATATTATTATGCATATTATATGTTCATAAATATAAATTGTCTGTTCAAGTGAAAGATATATTAGGAGACCATTACAGCAATGTGAATTTCATGTTTACTTTTATAAATATTGTCCACAAGAAATACGAGGTGAACAGAGAAAACTGCACCTGGCTAAACAAAGCCACATACAAATACACAAAACAGACACATCTCAGAAATGGACCTGCTATCTCAATTCATATTATGAGCTATCCACAGCCAATACTCCAATTCTGTCTGACTTCAGAAAACCTTCCTTTCATCACTTTACAACAACTGACAAGCAGCTAACCCTTCCAATACTCACTTCTACAAGCAAATTTCTAGCCTTTATTAACATAAAGTGCCATATATTTACAGTACTTATGTATTTCTTAACCAATTAACATGTATAAAACTGTGCTTTTATTAGGTGCCTATCTTTTTCATTTGTTACTAAAGAAGTTTCTGGGTTTTTTGCTCCTAACACATTTTCCCCATAAGTCCTGTGATTTTTAACAGCACAGTCCTTTTTAGGAATACATATTTAGCAGTAGAGCCAAACTGCCTATTTAAGTGGTGGGGGCAGACATCTTTGCCTTTTCCTGATCTTAGAGTAAAACAGTCATTAAAGCATCGTTTACTATGATTTTCATATCTTGGCTTTTCATATTTACTCTCTGTCAAATTGAGGAAATTCCCTTCTATTTAAAAGCTTGCTAAGCGTTAACATAACAAATGGGTAGTGAATTTTGTCAAAAGCGTTTCCTGCATCTATTTAATCTGATCATATGATTTTTCTACTTTTCTTCCTATCAATGTGTTGAATCACATCAATTAATTGATATTTGAAAAGTTGAATTACCCCATATTCCTGGGCCAATCTCAACACGGCCATGGTGTATTGTCTTTTCATATAGTGCTGTACTTGATTTGCTAGTATTCTCTAGAGAGTTTTTGCATCTACATTATTGAGGGATACTGGTCAGCAATTTTTTTAAAAATATCTTTAACAGATCTTGGTATCACAGTTATTCTGGCCTGTAAAGCAAGTTGGGAAACATTCCCTTCTCTTCTATTTACTGAAAAAAGTCTCAGAGATTGACATTAATTATTCCTTAAAAATTATAATTCACTAATGAAACTAGACAAGAAATTTAACTTTGTGAGAAAGTTGTTTTTAAGTAGAAAACTACCTTCTTTATACATTATGGGACTATTCTACTTCTTATGTCAGTTTTAGTAAGTTGTATTTTCATTGAATCTGTCCATTTCTCAAACTTGCTGGCATAAAGTTGTTCATAATATTTCCTACTATCTTTTAAATGGCTGTAGGATCTGTGGCAATATCCCGTGTGTTTTCCTACTATATAAAGTTTTAAATTCCCTCTAAGCATTCTTTTAGGTGAATCACAACAGAACAAACTTTAATATGTTGTTTCCATTATCATTTAGTTTGAAATATTTTAAAATTCCCCTTCTGATTTCTTCTCTGACCCACAGCTAACTGAGGATTTAGTGGTACTATCTTTTAGACAATTGCAGTCATTTATTTTATTGATACCAACATTATTAACCCTTCCTTAAAACTGTATTATTCTTGTTTTAAAGTTACTTCTCTTTTAAGGTTAACAGAAGGTAACCTTTTAAATATTTACCATTGCCAGTGCTCTTCATTCCTACTTTTAGTTTCTTTCAGTCCTTTATGGTATCATTCCATGGTCTTTTGATCTCCACTGTTTGATGAGAAGCCAGCCATCATTTACCTTACTGTTCTCTTAGGTCATTTTTTTGGGTAGATGCTTTCAAAACACGCTTTTTAAAACTTGTTTCGGCAATTTACTTGTGATATGCCTGGGTGTAGTTTTTATTTTTATTTTTTAATGTATTTTTAGACAGAGGGGAAGGGAGAGAAAAGGAGAGAAACATCCACAGGTTGCCTCTTGCATGCTCCCAATGAGGGACCTGGCCCATAAACCAGGCATGTGCCCTGGCCAGGAATCGAAGCAGCAACCTTCTGGTTCTCAGGCTGGCTAGTTTTTATATATTTACATGCCTGGGATTTGCTGAGCTTCTCTGACACACGCTGATTTTTTTCTCCCAAATTTAGAAAATTAGTAACCATTATTTTATAATTGAGATATACTTCATATACAATTCACTTAAAATTCACCTTTTTAAAGAGTACAATCCAGTGATTTTTAGTATATTTACAAGGATGTGGAACCATCACTATCTAATTACACGCTTTCATCACTCTAGCAGGCTCATATCTGTAAGCAGTCCCTTCCCGTACTGCCCTCTCTCCAGCCCTTGAAAACCACAAATATATTTTCTGTTTCTATAGATTTACATATTCTGAACATTTCATATATAAATCATATAATATTCAGCCTTTTGTGTCTGCTTTCTTTCTCATAGCATAATGTTTTAAGGTTCATTTATGCTATAACATGTATCAGTACTTCATTCCTTTACATGATCAAGTTATATTTCATTGTATGAATACACATTTTATTTATATATTCATCAGTTACTGCACATTTGGGTTGCTTCCACTTTTTGGCTATTATGACTAATGTCACTATGAACATCATGTACCTGACTTGGGGTGGCCACGTTTTCAATTCCCTTGGGTATATGAGTACAAATAGTGGGTCATTTGGCAAGTCTATGTTTAATCATCTGAAGAACTGCCAGGCTGTTCTACAAAGTGGCTGCACCATTACATTCCCCATAGTAACATTTAACACATGAGAGTATCAATTATTACATACCAATTGTCCACCTTTTTGATTATAGCCATCTTCTTGAGTGTGTAGGAGTAACTTCCTGTCACTGTTTGCATTTTCCTAATGACTAATTATGCTGAGCATCTTTTCATGTGCCTACTGGTCATTTATGTGTCTCCTTTGGAGAAACATCTACTTAAATCCCTTTTTTTTTTTTACTGATATTGGGTATGAAAAATGGGATACTGCTATAGATTCTACCACCATTTAAAGGACAGTAAGAAATATCATGAACAACTTCATGCCAGTAAATTTGAGAAATGCACGAATTCAATGAAAATATAATTTACTAAAACTGACATAAGAAGTAACAGATACAAATAGCCCCATGATGTATAAAGAAGATGGTGTTATACTTAAAAATAACTTTCTCACAAAGTTAAATTTCCTGTCTAGTTTCACTGGTGAATTATCAATTCCTTCTTTGGAGAAATGTCTATTTAAACCCCATTTTAATTGGTTTAATTTACCTTTTCATTATTGAATTAAGGAGTTTTTTGCACACCCTGGATACTGGACCCTTATTAGATGAGTTTGACATTATTTTCTACGATTCAGTGGGTTGTATTTTCACTTCCTTTGAGGCATGAATGTTTTTCATTGTGATGATGTCCAATTTATCTATTTTTTTGTTTGGTTGCTTGTGCTTTGAAGTGTCATACTTAAGAAATCACTGCCTAATCAAAGATCACAAAATTTACTCCTATTGTCTTTCACTTTAGTGCTTACATTTAGGTCTCTGATTCATTCCTACTTATTTTTTTGTATGTGTCAATGTCATTCTTTTGCATGTGGATATCCAGTTGGGCCAGCATCATCCTGTACTTCGCCTCACTAAATTGTCTTGACACAGACCAAAAAAAAGAAAAGAAAAATCAACTGCCCATAAATGTATGTCTTTATATTTGGACTCTCACCTATATTCTTTATCTACATGTCTATCCTATGCCAGTACCACAGTTTTGTTTCCTGTAGCTTTGAAACCAAGAAATGTTGACTCTAATTGCTTCTTAATAATATTTTTTTTAGCTCATTCTCTTTTTTCTCTCCCTCTAGGACTCCAATTACATGTATGCATGTAGGCTGCTAGATATTATCCTAGAGGTCACTGGAACTATGTCCCTTCCCTTCACCCCTCCATTTTCTTCTCTCAGTTCTTCACATTAGATAAATTCTATGGATCTGTTTCCAAGTTCACAGAGCCTTTCTTGTGCCATCTCCAATTCACTGTTAAGCCCATTAAGTGAATTTTTCATTTTAGCTACCGTTCTTTTCAGTTCTACAATTCTGTAATCTTATTTTAAGGCACTGAGATTTAATAGTTGCTTTAATTCATTTTTTGCTAATTCCAAATATGGGTCATCTCAGGGTCAGTCTGTAAGCAGCATTTCTCCCCTCTGATATGGTTCAAGCTGTCCTGCTCGTTTACATTCTAGTAATATTTGATTGTATGATGGATGTCATGAATACTGTCTTTCTTCTCAAGTTCTGTTCTGCCTGGTGCCTCTCTGTGATCCTAAAAAGGTTTAATTTTAGACTACATTAGGGCAGATCCACAGCAATCTTTATTCTATAGAAGGCGGCCAATTTTTTTGGTAAAGGGCTAAACAGTAACTGTATTAGACATGTGGGCCAGAGTGTCTATACTCTACGGTGCTCAACTCTGCAGTTGTAGCCCAAAAGCAATATATAAACAATTGCTAAATTGCATGGCTGAACTTCAATACAATTTATATCTATGGTCACTAGAATTTATAATCCATGTAATTCTCATGTGTCACAAAATATTATTCTTTTGGTTTTTTTCAGTCATTAAAAAGTACAAAAACTTTCCTTAGATCACAGGCCATACAAAAACAGCCAGTGCGCCAGGTTTGGCATACAGGTCACAACTTGCCAACACTGCTCTGAAGTATGCTCCTTGCTCCTACAGCATGGCCTTTCTGGTGTCTCCGATAAATTCCTAATATGTTAATTCTCTCTCTCTACTGTGCATGGGCTGGGATCCAGCATCTCCAGGCATCATGGGATTTGTCCCACTCTTAATCCCCTAACGTGTACTCTGCACTAGTCCTTGAGGTATATCACTTATGCATGTGTAGCCCTGCCCTCAGCCAAGTACTCTTGGAAAACTCACATTTATACATCTCTCCCTCTCCAATATCCTGTCTAGCAAGTTCTAATGGCTTCAGCAGTCCTGAACTCCAACCTCTACATCCTCAGCTCACTAGTACTTCCATGCTCTGGTTGAGTCCGACCCCCGTGACACAGTCAGGAAATGCCCTGAAGTACAACTGGGCTGAATGCGGGGCTCATCTTGTTTGTTCTCTTTCTCTCTAATGTCCAGTGCCTGAAACAGTTCTACTTCATCTATTTTGTCCATTTTATAGCTATTTGTGGCTGGCAAAAAATCCAATCCAGTTACTCTGTCATAGCTGAAAGCAGACATTAACCTCAATAAATACCTGATGAATAAATTAATGACTAAACAAATAATATTTCAGAATATTTTAAGTACACGTGACTATCTATGATCTCCACCTCCTAAACTGTGGGCAGGACCTGTGACTTAGACTTGCCAGAAGAATGAGGCAAAGGTCAAATATTACTTCTGTGATTAAGCCATATTATATAAAACTCCCGTCTTGCTAAGAGACTGGCTCTAGAGGCTCTTTTCGTTGACCCAGTGAAGTAAGCTGAAATGCTGGGAAAGTCCATATGGCAAGGAACTGCAAGCAGCCTTTAGGTGCTAAGTGCAGCCTCTGACAGTCAACAAGATTTGGCCCTCAGTCCTACAATCACAATGAATTCTGTCAGCAACCTGAATGAGCTTGGAAACAGGTCCTCAAATCTCCAGGCAAGAATGTAGCCCAGCCAAAACCCTATAGTCTTATGAGATGCTAAGCAGAAGATCCATGTAAGCCTGACCCACAGAAACTGTGAGATAATGTTTGTTGTCTTAAGTTGTTATATGTGTGGTGATCTGTCACCACATTAGTTAGCAATAGATAACTAGTATCACATACTATTGATAGATACTATAAAACAGCCACCAATATTTAAAACCAGGAAGTACAGGTATCAGAAGCATAGGAGAGATTATGAAATGTACTCAAGAACAAGGGAAGCTACCTCATTCCACAAATCTCATCAAAATTCTTCTAAGAATAATGAAACTGTCAAACTCATGGTAGCAGATACACATTTCCCAAAATTCTAATTTTCACTTAAAAGTTCAAATTTTGTCACTGGCAACAAATACTGTCAGTTATTTTACTGGCAATGTGAGACTCACTTTGTTTGTTTCAAGAAACTGTCTGAGAAATACCAAAGTCTAAATAACCACAGTTTGTCTATCAGTCACTCTTTCAAATAAAAATTGGTGTTTCATGAAAAAGTGGCTTGCTTAGCTTGCAACCCAAATAAGGGCCCAAGTGCTTTTCCTTAAAACAACAACATTTGGCACACAACAAAAGTGTTTCATGTGTATTTCCTATTTCACTACACAGAAGATTAAAAAAACATGTACTTAAAAGTTGAGATTAATAATAATTAATAATTTGTACTGCTTCGGCCAGAAGTGTGTGGCAGTGGAGAACACTAGTGGTTGGGTGCACTGCCTTGCTTTGTGCTAAGGTGCCAACAGTTTTTACAGATCAATATAAATGTAAACACAGTGGAAGGGGCAGGCAACATCTTAATATTATTAAGGAAATACAACTGACCTCATGAATACCTTGACGAGATTTTGGAAACTCCCATGGGTCCACAAGCCCCTTTCAGAACCATTACACTATACCGATCCTAACAATTCTGAGCCTTTCCTATCATTACTGCAACCCATCTACTCATTCAATCGACAATTACGGAGGGCTTAGTATGCAGTGCCAGGTAGGTATCATAAAGTGTCTGAGTGTCTCTGTGGCATTCACTCATACATCCCAAGCTCCTAGAACAGTGCCTGGATAGCACACAGCAGACTCTCAATATCTGCTGAATGAATGAACAAACAAGTAGCCATGATGTACTTTAACAGGAATTTCAACGTCTTTGAGAGCATATTACACACACACACACACACACACACACACACACACACACACGCACATTATTGGCATTATTTTTCAACATAATGGGAAAGACTTTTTAGGAAATATGGGACCTCCCCTCTTACTATGCTTGGAGTAGTTTTATCTTCACACCATTCTAAACTTTAATTATTATGTACACAAACAAGAGTTTCACTTACATGGTTCCATGGAAAGCAAAACTTGTATATATCAGAACCACGTCCTAACTATGGTTCCGTGGTAATTAAAATTTTTGGTAACATGGTACTACTATGCAAAGCACATTAGCGCAAATAAAATAGAAATAAATTCCAGTGATTCACAAATTCAATTTCAGAAGATGGGAAGGAAAAGATCTTAAAAAGAATGAATGAGCCTCTTTGAGTAGTAACTCTGAATGTGTCCCTTATGGGAAAGCAAATCAAACACCTAAATGACTCGAACTCTTAACATGCCTCCTTCCCATTATCCACTGCCATTTCAGAATCAGTGCCTATTAAATAATGGAGGTGGTTCGGTCCTTCAGAGGTGTTTCTGAACTCTGGAAGGGTGGCGCTGGTGGGGGGAGGAGATGGAGAATCAGGGAGGTTAGGAGGAAAGAGGGACGAGCACTTTATAAAAGAGACAAAATTAGGTTACAGTAAAACTAGCCTGGTCTCTTTAAAACTAGAAGAATTACTATTTCTCAAAGCTGAATTAGATCAATTCTTTAGACTTCTGTGTCCTAACCCTTCTCTCAATTCAATCAAAAACAACTTAGAGTTATCCAGTTTTAAGTTTTCTCCTTCCCTACTCCCAACCCCACATCTACAGAGAAGATTTTTTTCTTTCTATTTGAGATTTACTTTTAAATGCATATAAATATCCCAAAATATTATAAATTTTAAAGGGCATTTGGCTCCAACAAGAATAGGTATTTATATATTAAATGTTTAAATGGTTCTGCCAAGGGTTAGGAAGTAATGGAAAGGTATTTTATAGATGAACACTAATGGCAACTTAGCAATTAAAAAGTGCCATAGGAAAAGCAATAAACAGCCTCACTCAAAAAAAGTCTATTCTAAGTCTACTTACTAAGTACCACAAGTGGGACAAATGGGAAATGCTATTTAAACTATACCTTAAAATGTACTGTGATGTTCCAAGGAAGAGCTGAACTTGATGCAAGAAGATCAAATAGCAAACCAATTGGATAATGCCTAAAAATGAAAGAGTATATTTTAACAAAGAATAAATACTTAAAGTTATAACTACAACTTGAAAATAAATTTCCAGCATGTTTTAACATCAGTATCAGGGGACTTGAACCACGTATCACAGAAAGGTGGCATTTTACACTGTTTCTTGCCTGGGCTGATACGGTATAATTTTCAGGCATCAGGTAGGTGGTTTTTCTTCTAATCATTTCGTTCCTCAGGGAAGCCTCAATGTACACAATGAGACTGTGCTAAGGCATTTTTTATCAGCCATGAGCACTGTTATGTAAAACTACTGCCATACCTAATTATCATCCTAGCATTCACGTTGGGCAATCAGTTTCTTAAAACACATTTAAATATATTTTCAATTTTTAAAAAATTTTAAATTTCAGAAAATTTTGGGAACTGAAAAAAGCAGCTGAAAGATCATGCAATCGCCTATTTTGTGGTTATTATTATAATATTAAAATTATAGCATATAAATTTCCAGTCTTTTACTTATACATACATATCTAAATATAAATTAGGCTTTTCCTTTCCAAACTACTATACTCTGCTTTTTTTTGCCACATAACAATATGTTAAAATTTTCTAAAATCACTGAATAGTCTTTTGCAACCTAATTCCAAAATTTTTAAAAATATCTATATTTTGGGCCCTGGCTGGCATGGCTCTGTGGGTTGGGCATCATCCCGCAAACCAGGTCCCTGATTCAATTCCCGGTAAGGGCACATGCCTGGGTTGTGGGACAGGACCCTCACTGGGGGCATGTGAGCAGCAGCCAATGACACTGGACCTGCAATCACATGTCGATGTTTCTCTCCCTCTCACTCTCCCTCCCTTCCCCTCTTTCTAAAATAAATAAATCGAACTTCCTAAATAAGAGAAGATTTCCTAAAATAGCCATTATTCACAGTGAAGCAAATTATTTAGCAGTAAGAAAAATAATACAAACCTCGCAAATTTCAATGGACAAACCTTATTTTTTAAATCACCCTTTTAAAGAATCTAAAGTAGCTTAATCAGCAAATCAGAATTAAATTATACTCCTAACAATGGCAAAAAGAGGACTGCTTGGTGTTGTGTAGTCAGTCCCATTGTTCACCATACATTAGTGAATTACTCTTAGATTTAGGAGCTAAAAAATTTGAAAACACAACTTATTTCCCTCAAAAATGAGTGACCCAATACATTATCTCACCAAGATTCAAATGTTAGCTAATACTATTTGTTTGCTTATGTCTACATAATATAGTTGTGGAAAAGTCATCAATCATTAGAGATTATATATTTATTTAGAATGAATTTAGGATAAATGCCTTGCTAGTAAAATAAAACAGTGGGTAGCTTCAGTCAGGTGAGTTGTATTTCTTAATAATAACTCTTAAACTTCTATTTGAAAGTCAGCAGCTACTGCAAATCTCTCATGCATAGAGATGAATACTGAAGGAAAAGTTGGACTACCTAAATAGTGATAGGATGTTTCCCTTCAGGATATTCTGATACCAGACAAAACTGGCCTCAGTCAAAACCTAAAATAAAAACAATTAAAAAAACAAAAATACTACACTAGAGACAAGTTACAGATTCTATTCAATTCTTGTCCCTCTCTCTGAACTCTTAAAATTGTGTAAGCTCTATACACTGCCTTGTACCTTTATAAAACAGACCATTTTTAGTCTTTTTTTTTTTTAAGACTGTTCCTCTTAGGTATCCACAACTAAGTTAAAAAAGAATGTGGCTACTTAAGCTAACAGCACATATTGCTTTCCAAATTCTACACAGTCATGCACATATAATTATAGAATCCCTCTAGCAAATTAAGCAGGTGACCTACTGGATAGATTCACCAGTGATCCCCTAAAATGGCTAGCAATCCAGTGTTGTGCCCATTCTCTGCCACTCACAATGAAACTGTATGCATATTCTAAAGTTCAATAAAATATTACCTTAAAGCAACTGATAATGTCATATAAAATCAAATATAATTTTTAAAATAAATGATCTAAGTGTTTGGATCAGAATACAAGTTAAATATAAGAAAACTCATGATCATTAATTATTTTTTACCCTCAAAATTAAAAAAAAATGACCATAGGTGCACAGAATGTTGAACCAAGTAGATAATAAATAGCTGTGAATGCATAAATCAAAATGCCACAAAATAGTGAACCCTTGGTATACCATGAAGATCCAATGGACTCAATTTTAGGTTCCAAATTTTTTTCCTGAGATTTATTATAGTTTGACACTTCATAACTTTCATTCTTTCTTAAAAGATCTTCCAAAAACCACAGAGAAAACTCACTCAAACAAAAAGAAAAGAAAAAAGATGAACACTCACTCCATCTAGTAATTTCCATGTGGATCCACTGGACCCTTTTATAAATCTATGATATATTATGGGATCTTGGTGATCTCATTCTTTCCCTCTATCTTGAAACATTTTATTTCATCATTCTTGAAATTATTTCATTACTTAGCAATTATTCCCAACTATGCTAAAAAAGACTAACATAATAAGAATTTGAAAGAATAATGACATGCCTAGAAGGATGATACAATAATGCATCCTTTTTCCATTTTCTTACTGTGTCACCTAAAATATTACATCATCAAAATTTTTTTGAAGAGAAAATTTTTGCAGAGACAGTAGTACTTTAGGCTTTAATGACAATGGTTAACACTGATCATTTCAGTGAAATCTCTGACTACGAGCCTTTAGATGATATATGAGATAAATTTGATGGAACTCAAGAACTGATGAATAAGTAATATATTTCTAAGGACATATGGCATTCTATCCATTCACTCATTCAACGGAAAGGTCTATTTGAATGTATGACAACTAATGAGCAGTTAGTTGCATTCAGAGGATGTTGCCCATTTCAGGGAAATATGAAGTGAAAATATAAATCTGTTGTATTTAAATGCTTATTAAAATTTCTAGGGAAAAAATGAGACAACTGTAATAGCATACTCAATAAAATATACAAAAGATAAAGTTTTACAACTGAAATTTATATATTGTCACCAATCAATGTTACCTCAATAAATTCAATAAAAAGATAAAGTTCTCTCAACGTTAAAACAAAAAAATAAATAAAAAATAAAATTTCTAATAAAGTTGTTACTATTCCTTTATTCTTACTGCTCTAAGTTATTTACAAAATGACTTAAAAATATACTAAGGATTAGGGTAGAAATTTAAATATTATGGTTTCTAAAACTTATTATTTAAATACATATAAAGTATTAATACTAAAAAAGCATTCTAAAAATATAAAAACCTAGGAGTACAATACTATTTATTTCTATTGTCAAATTATATGGCTCATATGTGGCTCAATGCAGATGTTCATGTCAGAGTGATTTTGATGCAAGGGCACTAACTCCAAAGAAATATACTATCTTAATTAACTGGTTCTAAGATGGCTTGTTTCTAAAAAACCTATTAATATACAAGAAAATCTCTAAAAGAAAACTAGCAAAAATTAAAGGTACTGAATGTCTCTTACACTCCGTAATCTGGTTTATATCAAAGATTTCAGAATTACTACTTTGCACAACTCCTCTACACAGATATTCTAGAGAGTTTGTCAGGAGGGTCCTAATCCACAACATAGAAACCACGTAAACTGTAAGTATAAGTAAATAATAATGTAACCATTTGGCCGTTATGTTGTTACTCCTGACAACATAAGCTAAATTTAACAGCAAAGGAAGTGGTGAGGATCTGACCCTGGAATATATCCCAGAAGAGGATCCAACTAGGTAAAGGTTCGATCTACTGCCCTAAAAAATTGATTGCACCAGAATATTCTGTGTAATGTCTATTTTGACATTTTATTCATTTTCTTTCTCTTCCTTAAATTGCTCCAGTCTTTTCTAAATTCAATTCTAAAAATGAATAACATTTTCATTTTTCTTTGCTTAATGTTGTTTCTTCTTTACCCTTTCGTTAGTGCTAAAATACAGGGTGTGGCAAGAGTAAGGCTTGCTTGAGTGTGGTTGGTAGGGTATGTAAATGTCTCATCACGCGAGATGGACAGCAATTTGAACATTTCACCTAAAATGTCATATGGTATCCTTGAGTGTGATATTGTTATGTTACAGAATTACATGCTTATGATTTTGTAATAAAAAGGGGGTATTATATGTCCCGGACCCTGTACATAATACAAGTGGCACACAGCATAGCAATAATGGACACGCTCTAAGTCAGCCAAGGGAGCTCATTCGAAACATCTGCAGTCAGACAGCAAACCAGTATGTTAAGCATTGAAAGGAATCTTCCCCACACACTAGAGAACCACTGTCCCACTCCATTTCACTGAAATAAATGCATCCTACTTATAAGTTTGCTACAGGTTTAAACTCAAATGTAAACCAAAATAATTTAATAATTATAATTAGCTTTTCCTTATACCACCTATGATACAAACTATAGACTAGCACTGTG
Source organism: Mormoops blainvillei (assembly GCA_004026545.1). Taxonomy (NCBI): domain Eukaryota; kingdom Metazoa; phylum Chordata; class Mammalia; order Chiroptera; family Mormoopidae; genus Mormoops; species Mormoops blainvillei. The sequence goes on along the minus strand of PVJD01001694.1, from coordinate 126,646 downwards.
TTTTATACCTTTCTCTTTTTTAAAAAAGGTTTTATTTATTTTTAGAAAGAAAGGAAGGGAGGGAGAAAGAGAGAGAGAGAAACACTGATCTGCAAGAGACACAACGATCACCTATCTCTCGCACGCCCCGAACCGGGGACCTAGCCTGCAACCCAGGCATCTGTCCTGACTAGGAATCGAATCAGAAACCTGGTTCAATTTGTGGGATGACTCTCAACCCACTGAGCCACACCAGGCAGGGCAGTTTTACAACTTTCTAAGCTTATTCTTATGTACAAAAAAATACCAAAATAACCAATACCCAAGGGACTACTACATGTAAAATATGTTAAGTAAATCACATTTCAAAAATCTAGTTTACAGAATAATTTTTAAGATTCTAGAAATTTACAACCTTAGAAAAATGGTTAGGACAAAAAGAGAAGAGCCTGCACAGTATTTATGATTAAGATGTTAAAGTTATTTTATTAAAATTTACTTTTGAAATCACATAGCACAGTATTAAATTCCGGGGTCATTCTATTATGTCTGTGTTTAAAGTAAACATAAGTATTCGGTTCTTGTTTTTTTAATTCAAAAAGTAGTTTCAACTTCTCACTTTCAGCAAGTCCTGAAAATAAGTCAATTTACACAAATAATATCCCATTAGAGGTATCTGTTTTATAGTTGACAAAAAGAAGCTTTTCTAAGTTTTATACTTGAAGGCCTAAGACCTAAAGCAATTATTAAGGTACACTACCAAAGTATTCTTTGGAAGGACCAAGAACTGTTCTCTTAAAAATAAGTCTAATATGCAAGTAACAAACTTTGAACACATGCCTTATGGTAATAACAAGAAACTTCACTCATTAAAATGCAATGTTATAGCACCCTCTTCTGGCTAATCAACTCAAATCACTCTAAAAAAAAAATCCTTATACTGAAGTTAGATCAGCACTTTGCATTTCCCAGGTAATTTTAAAAAGTTAAATAGACAAAAGAGTGTAGAAGATAAGGCACTACTCAGATAAAACCTCCTTGGAATCTCTCTACAAATCAACAATATAGTAAGTATTCATTACACGTATGACACTGCTCTTAAACATTTTTCTATTCTAATACAGAAAATTAACATAAGGAATTAGAAAGAAAATATAGAATTGGAGAAAACAACACACAAGTAGAACATCAGCAGGTATGGTGGAAAGAGTTCTGAACTAAGACTCTCAAAATCTCGTCCTACTTATTTATTTGAACGTTATTTTATTTATTTTAGCCTAAGTTTTCTCAATAAAAGAGACTAATTTAGATTCATTCGCTGGAACAAACATTGACTTAGCATCTCTTACATGCTATTAAGGAACAAAGCCCCAGCTTAAGCATCTCACACAGATAATTTAAACAATTATAATAACAATAAATACAAATAGGAAAAGGAGTTACAGAGGGAAAAGGAATACAAATACATGCTCTTTCTTCTTCTTTTTTTTAAACGAATTGTCTAAACTGGTGTTTGATTTCCTTTCTCACTTGAATTTATTTAAAATTTCAAAGAATCAAGTATAAGATGGATGCTATCATCCTACTCCAACAATGCTCCTTAACTCATTTAAATACTTGCACGGTCTCAAAAGCCCAAGTCCTACAAAGCTTCAGTAGTAGCTGCTGCACAATTATCCTATCCTATGAGGCCTACTGCTTAATTAAACGCCAGGTAGATACTGACAGTCTATGTCCAAGAAGATAACTCTTTTAACATAGGAGAAAATTACTATTGTTGGGAGCAAAGAGGAAAGATCAAGACTTAGCCCAGAGGTCCAGGATTACATTCATGCCTCTGAAGCTATTCACTCATTAAATATATGGAGTATCTAACAATACTAAAGGAAAGTTGTATCCAAAGCCATTAAATACAATGAGCTTAAGTCGTAACTATGCAAGTGATACCATGCATAAAAAGTTAACATCCCTAAAATGAAGAACGCTCCAAACATAATTACTTTCATATAAGCTCTCTAAAAGGGAAAATAACTTCACTCATTAATAAAAGACATTCAAAGGGATAAATACTGACAAAGTAGGAACATGATATATGTAAGTCAAAAAATTACTCTGCAGAAACAGGGGTACATGTGTCCAAATATTAGTTACTGCTATCATAGGTAGAATACAAATCATACCAAAAACAAAAAAATGGCCTCCACATGGAACAGATTAAAAGAGCACCTGAAGGATGATAACTTAACAATCATTTACCACAAAAGCTAAATTGAGGTTGTCCACCTTCTCTAGGTTTTCTCCATCGGGGGTGGTTTTGCACCTCACGCAAAACACTTACTATCATGACTAGAAGGAATGTTTACTGGCACTACTGGGTAGAGGACAGGGCTGCTGCTAAAAATTCTACAACACACAGGGTAGCCTTCCCACAACAAAGATTTATCCAGGTCAGAATGCCAATAGGGCCCTTGTTAAGAAACCCTGCTTTCCAATAACAAAGCCTGGGGCCAGTCACATAGATTCTTACAATAATCTGTAACTAACACATGTAAGTCAATAATTACAATACCCAACTGTAATTTAGGAGATCTGTCAAGAATATAGGTATATCCTGTTGCTCCTCACCCACAGTCTTTCCCCCTCCTTCCTTCCCCACCACTCTTCTGATCCTTACTCCTCTTATACTTCTTTGAAGCCACCTTCCCATTCCAAAACGTCCAATTAATTTGAGAAAGACACAAAAAACACGTAATTCTCTTGCCTGAGGGCTAGAGTCTTGAGTCTAATACATGATCATGAAGCTCAGTATTGTTTTGATTTAAAAATTTAAAAAGAATCTTGTCATCCCTTTCTAAAACCAACTCAAAAGGGTAGAGATAGGACCCATAACTCAATACAAAATATCCTGTATATTTCTAAACCATTATGAAAAATTTGCTCACTCATCAACACAAGATGATTTCGGAAAGTTCACTCCTTGTTTCTAAGTAATCCTTGGATTCAGCTGCATTGACTGAACAGCTACTAGCTTCCTCTTAGTTAAGTCTCTTAAAAGTCATTGTAATACTCCTAGGTTCAGAAAGCAAGTCTATTTTTAACCTGTTTCTACTCTTCATATTTCATTGTAATTTTGATTCAATCCATATCTATATGACAGGATCTCAACACATGTCAGCATACCTTGAACCTTTTTTTCATATTCTTCTCTCTGTAATTTCTCCAGTTTCATTAAATACTTTTATAAGCACAATGAACAAAACTTCCAGTAATAGAGTACAAATATATCATCTGTACATGGACAAACCCAGACTTAGGATTTTCAATACATTTCTTACAGATAATACAATATCAAAATTACTTTTCATGAGAAAATTACTTTTCAATGAGAAGGAAATCAATGTAATTAAATACTAAACCAAGGCTAGATAAGGTGTGCTTGTGGCACAGTGATCGACACAATGTGGTCGTCAGTTTGAAAAGATGCCATTGAAAGTAATCGTGCATATAAAGATCTGTAAAGATTTTGGAGACAGAAAGAAAACTGAATAGTGTCACAGATACATTTTTTAAAAACACCAATAAACAAATATATTATTATGCCATATAAAAATCTATTGAAAATATACAAATTTGTCCAGTCTCCCATGCATCCAAATAGAAGGCAGGAATGTTTTCAATAAAATATCCTAACAATAGTTTAAAATTTACTGGAAAAAAAGATAAACAAAAAAGAAAAAGAAAAACATAGTTTAAAATTTACATTATTATATGAGCTAGACCAGTGATTTCTTTATAGGACTTCAAAAAATTGTTTCAGGGCACTACACCTTCTTAAGGTTAGCATATACTCAATGCTTAATAATGCAGAAGAATTCACTCACCATTTCAGTGGTGTGCCTTCATATTCAAACCATATCTCACTAATGTCTTCTTGTCTCATAACCTTCTGAAAGTGCTTTTTCACTTTGTCAGTTACCAACGTCAAATAACTTACTCTTGGCAAAAGCAACTGAAATGAAAATTTGTAAAACCATATTTATTTACTATTTAAAAATATATACACACTAAATAGGTTTCTGAATTTTAAGGTAAAACAACCACGTTCTTTGCATCATTCTGAATATTCCATACAAAGTCAACTGCTTTTTATAACAAATCAAAGGCTAAAGGTTTAAGATGTTTTAAAATTTCTTATGAGATCATTACTTTAAGTACAGCTTATAGCATTAATGCCTAGAATAAAAAACACAAGTCTAAGTACATGCTTTCCATAATGATTTTCTCCAAGTAAAAGAACAATGTAACCTGATGTTACACTATTTAAGATCCACTATCTCTACTAAATTTAACTTAAAAATGATTCACCTGAGTTAAACTGTTCTGAGAAAATAATCAAGTCAGTCCTAATGTACAGCTTGATTGATCAATCAGGACTTCTCAACTGGTCTCTCATGTTTTGATATTCTACTGTGTATTAAATTAGTTGCAATAAAGAATACCGAGAGAAAGACATAATCTGTCCTCCCCATATCAGGCTAAAATAGTGGTAAAAAGAAAAAGTATTTTTATAAGTACTTACAAAAATATTCGTGGCGGCAAAAGGTCTTTAAAAGTCAAATAGAAATTTTCATTTGATAAACAACAGGGGCCCACTATGATACCATGAATAAAAGAATGGCAAACTGAGAAACAGCATTTAAGGAATATTCTAGTAGTTGTACATAAAAGACTGAAAGAAAGTTACAGACAGGAAATCTGTTAAGGAAATATTACATGAGGAGATGGAAAATAAATGGAAAGTGGGGAAGGTCTGGAAATCAGAACAGATTTTGGTGATTATTAATGAAGATATCAAAGAGAGATATTTAAAATGACTTTTGAGCTACACAAGTAAATCTTTAAAGTGCAATAAAGAAAAAGCTCAAGGTATAAGGCTGGTAGCCTGGTGATCATGCCACTGTCAACCAACTCGTTCAATCCTGTTCTTCCGGAGGCTGGGTCTTGGAATTTGGAGAGAAAAAGTCTGGAAGGGGATGCTGGGCTAAGTAAAGCCTCAGCTGGATTACTGTGAAGGCTGTCATTGTTTTTCCCCCAGGAAAGGTACTTAGAAGGAAAACATACGAGAGCATTTTAGAAAATTGGTTAGGAGATAACAGGAGAAAACTGGTGAGAATTCATGCCTTTTCCTCCTTTGCAATAGTCACTCTAGGCATTTCTAAGCTTCTGTTTTCTTTTGCTGGTAAAACTGTTCTGACACTTTTTTTCATCTGCTTTTGTGAGTTAAACTCTGCCTCATTTGTCATGCTGCTTATTCAAGGTTATGTCTTTTGATCAATAAATCAAGGAGAATCACTGGCCTGGGGAATATATACAGAGAGAAATATTCTGGTTAAAAGAAGTGTTATTTAATCAGTGAAGATAACAGGCCTCAAGTAGGTAAGAGAACATGGCAGTGATCCAAGGGGCTGTAGAGTATGAGGGTGGAGGGGGCACGCTCCAGGGTGGAATAGATGGAACTAATAGCACAAACAAGCTGTTGGACAGTATTGTGGATTCAACAGAACAGAAGTGCCCTTTTATAAACAGCTGGAATGTGATTTGAAAGAAAAGGAAAAGGGAACACTAGTATAAGAAAAAAGCACTAGTTGTTCTACAGGAAGTATTATCACCATTATTTTATATACAACTTAAATAACCTTCCAAAATCATATTCTATTACATCAATGGCAAAGAAAAGATTCATTAGATTCAGAAAACAACAGCATTAAATACAGACATAACATGGACAGTCTCTAAGAAATTAAAACAGTATGGTAAATTGGCCATTTAAAATAAATAAATACATACAATCTACCAGCTAAGTAAGTTCTACAAGTCTCAAACTTTAACTTACAGTATCTGTTGAGCATTTAATAATATTAACAATAATAATAATCTGTAGAGGATGATATTAACCTACGGAGAGTGTAAGAAGGAAGACACATTAGGACTAATGAGCATGGACATCAGCTCCTGATTTCAGAGAGTGTTGTACAACATGCCTAGGGTTTCATCAAGTTGCTGAAAAATTCACAACGATTTTCATGAAACAAAAATTTCTTGACAATAAGGAAATGAGGAACATTAGAATGAATGCTCCATTAAGACAGAAACATTTGTGTTTTGTTCACTGCTACATTCCCAATGCCTCCAAAATTACACTATGCATACAATAAATATTTGCTGAGTCAATCAGAGATGCCAAAGAAAGTTCAAAAAAAGGCCAAAATAAAGAATGCCACTTCTTAACATTCTGCAGTTGAACCTTCTGTTCCAAACTGGCCTACGGGAGTAGTCTGTAACTGATGTAAATATCTACAGTAGCTCTAAGAAATAACTCTAAGATTTAAGAATGACTATATTAGATACAACTTTTCTACTAAATTTTAAATAAAGAATCTAGTAAATATTTAAACAGGTAAAAATGAAAAGAAAGGAACAGTAAAAAGACGACATTCTGCCTTATACATCCAGATTGTACCACTCGTTTTTCTTAGTTGTATCTCAATGGTTTACTTTAAGTTCTCATTTTTCATCTTGGTATACCTGGCATAAATTTAGCATTTTCACCATTTTTAAGTGTATAGTTCAGTGGCATCAAATACATTCACACTGTTGTACAACCATCACCACTATCCATCTCCAGAACTTTCCTTCATCTCAAATTCAAATTCTGTACATATTAAACAATAATTTCTCAATTTTTATCTTCCCCCGGCCCCTGGTAATCAGTTTTCTACTTTCTGTCTTTTGATTTAGACAATCCTAGGCACTTCATATAAATGGATCATAAAATATCTGTCCTTTTGTGCCTGGCTTATTTCATTTCTATTAAAGCCTTCAAGGTTTTTTAAGTTCTTTTAGTATAAAAAGGATTAACCACCTCTGAGGAAACTGTCAATTATATGGAATCTAGAGTTCTCTTATTCCTCATTTGGCACTGGTCAAATACTCAGTGAGTATGACACAAGTGACTCATTTTCTTCTATACAGCTTGTAAAGAGAATGTATGTTTTATACAGTTATGTAAGTTACTTATGTTTCTGAAAAAGGTGCTGTAATATTTGTTCATGCTAAATCTTATTTTGTTTAATTTTCAATTATAAATTAGAGATTTACTTATTTAGAACAAAAATAGAATTAAAATATACTAAAATTCTGTTCCATTTCAATGTGTCAGGCATCACACAAAGCAGTAAGGATAGAGTGCTGAATGAAACAGAAAGTTCTTCCTCTCATGGGGCTTACAGGCTAGAAGGGAAGACAGTAAAACAAAATTTAAAACATGATAAATTCAAAGAGGAAGTAAAGAATGTTATAAAAACAAGTAGCAAAGGAACTTAACTTAATCTAGGGCCTCAGGAAAGGCCTTGATAGAAAGTCTGTTTTGAGGCAACAGTCAACATGGCAAACAAGAGTAAACCAATCATGGGCAGTGTGGGTGTCTGAGTATAAGCAGGGGTGAGAGACACTGCTGCTCACTCATTCCAGACAGAGAAAACTGCAAAAAGGCATGGAGTGAATACAAAAAAGCAGATCGGCATATTTGAGGAACCATAAGAAGTTGACTACAACAAGAGTGCAGAGGGTTGGGACAGAATAGTACTAAGGAAGCAAAAGACCAAATTATAAGAACCTTGTAAACTACATTAAGGATGCTAAAGATGATGAAAAGCCACCAACGGTTTTAAAGCAGGCAGGTGACAAGATCAGATACATACCTTGAAAAGATTACACCAACTGCAGACTAGACAATGTTTCCATTCAATGTGAGGACACATTGAAACCAGGAAAATTAGCCAGTACTTAGGCCACCCATCAGTTTTTAAATTGTGGTTGGAAGTAGGCTGGTAGCAGTAGGAGTGAAAGGAATTGGGTAAGTTTGAGAGATATTTCAGATAAAAAAAAATGAGATGGACTAGGTCACTCACCTAATGACAGGGATACAGGAAAAGGAAGCATCGAAAGACGAGTCCTACATTAATTACTAGTAGGAGTAATTAATTAGCCAGATACTTTTCCTTCCTTCCTTTCCAAAATAGGAAGGAAATATGGCAGATGACCAGGCTGTCTGGGGGTAAAGATGATGAGTCCAGTTTCAAACACACTCAGCTTGAATTCCTTCAAGACATCTAAGTGAGGACATCCACCAGACAGACATAAAGATCTAGAGCTTAGAAGTAAAATCTTGGGAGCCATCAAGACAAAAACACTCAAGGCATAAAAGTGGAGATAAGAGGTCTAGGGGGAAAAGTGACATGAAAAATAATAAAGGCAAAGCACTGAGGAACAAGCAAAGGAGGGAAACATGGCAAGAAGACCATACACACACACACACACACACACACACACACACACACACACACACAAAAAAAAAACCCCAGAAAGGTAGAAGCAAAACTGGAATATAAGACACTATGGAGCAGGACAGGACAGAATCACAAAATGGAGAAAACTATCAGGAATTCATCTGAGCAAATGAAAATTCAAAAACAGACTCTAGGTTTGGCAAAAAAGATGTCATTAGTGACTTTGGCAAGAACATTCTGCTGCAGTAATCAAAATGGAATCACAATGAAGTTAGTGGTGGGAGGTGAGAAGGAGACAATGAATGCAGACGACCTTTTGAAGTCTGGCTGTGAAGGGAAAGCAAGAGGTTGAAAGAGAGATGGGTCAACAGAGGGTTATTTTAGAATAGAAAGGATTTAAGACAATATAAACGCTGAAAAGAAGCCAGTAGACAGAAGTTGAAAGGAAAATAAACAGAGTAGGCAGAGGTAGGGATGGGAGACTATCAGAACCACCAGCTTTGTGAGAAGGCAAGAGATGGGATCCAGAACACAGACGGAAGACTGGGCCTTGCCTAGGAGGGAGGATACCTTTTCCATTAAAACAGGAGAGGAGAAATAAACATGAGTGAGTGCAAATAGGATTTGCAGACTTGATGGCAGAAAATTAAGGGAGGTCCTATCATAGGCTTTCTATTTTCTTTGTGAAGTAGGGAAAGAGTCTACCTGTTAAGAGTGAAAGATGGTATGAGGGCTCAGAGAACAGTTATAAAGAAGAACAGAGACTAAGGAAACATACAAGGACTGCTGGGTAATGTTTAGAGTACCCTCAGATTGACGGTCATGTGTCTGATTGTGTGATCTCCTCTGGTAACAAGTCACAAAATATTAATCTAAATTAGCATGTTTTTACATTAGATAACCTAAATGAAAAGCAATAGTGTAAATGAATACAACAGAAACAACAAAGACTGAAAAGTTGCCTAGTTTCTAACAAATTTCCTTCCTAATATTCTCTGCCAAACAGGATATAATTCTTAATGATAGGACGTAGGCTGAAAGATTTATGCCAAGAAAACAAACCAAAATGAAGAAATAAACAGAAAATTAACATTAATATGCTTTTCTAGCCCTGGCCAGGTGGCTCAGTTGATGGGAGTACCATCCTGTACACCGAAAGGCTGCGGGTTTGATCCCCAGTCAGGGCACAGACCTGGGTTGTGGTTTCGATCTCCGGTCAGGACGCGTACCTGAGGCAAACAAACGATGTTTCTCTCTCACAGTGATGTTTCTCTCTCTCCACCCCCCACCTGCTTCCCCTTTCTCTAAAATCGATAAACACATACTCATGTGAGGATTAAAAAAAAATGTTTTTCCAATGGAAACAAAATTCCAGAAGACTCTTTGAATAATAATTATTTAATTTATAAGTTTTGTATGAGTGGGCATTTTAAAATCTAGTTTGTAAGAAATAAGCTATAAGCATTATAAAAGTAATCTACATTCCCACTCACCTATCTTTATTGTACCTGAACACAAACTTTTCACATCATGGTGACAATCCTGAGCTGTGAGATGTCTGGGAAAGAGGTGCGCTGGCTCTCAGGCCCTGATATTTTTAACTCATTTCATCCAGAATCTTTAAAACATTATTATTATAAACCAAGCAATGAGACATAGTTTCAAGCTTCATTTACAACCAAGACACATGTGAACTAAAACTATGGGCACGAAAATGCTCACCTATAATTCTAAGACTAACTACTGCTAATGTTTTTGTGTATTTTCTTCCTGTATGTATTAACTTACACTTAAGTATACTGTATGTGCACTGAGCAAAATCTGGAGTATGCTACATGATGTTAAACCCTAGTTTTTGTTTAATATTTATTAAATGACGTGTTACCCCATGTTCTTCAAAAAGTTAATCATAATCACTATAAGTTTCTCTTGGGTGAAAAATTAGGAAGAATTCAAGAAAAAAAACAATCACCTGTTAGATAAAACAATCTTCTTCCTCCTACCTTTTGCCACTTTCAATTCAATCAGAAATAGCTAGAAACAGCTAGAAAATACATTCTATTTCTACAAGTCTTTTCATACTTAAACAGATTTACATATAAAGAAGAAAAAATATTGTATTTTTTACCTGAATTTTTAACTGCAGGAAGTGTGTCAAACACCACATTCTGATTCAAAAGTAAACAGACTTAAATTATATATTTCTCAGGTTTGCCACTGCGACCAATTAGATAAATATATTCCTTTGTTCAGACACTATTAGAAAGCTATCCAAGGTTAAAAGTTTTAGTTAAAATAGAAAAGCCTAGTATGGAAACAAAACATAAATGATATCCTGAAACCCCCATTAGAAGTAGAGAAAAAAATACATCTAACAAATAAAATTCTTCTAAAAATAAACTATAGCCACGTTTTGTTTTTAAGTACAGAAGTTTTTCTAAAGGCAGGTAAGAAAGCTGTTGAGATTTCCAGCAGTCTGACTTCCCACAGCTCGGGCCGGTTCAGGAGCACTGCTGCTCCCAAAGAGGCAAGGGAGAAAGCGAAGGGAAGCTTTACTGAGGGAAACAAGGAAGAGTCCAGCAGCACAAGTACGTTTTCCACTTTTCCAGGTTATCCTGGGTAAACGATATCATGTATACCTGAGACACACACACCAAAAAAACTCCAGTGACAACTGAGAATGCCTCTGCCTATTAGGGGCTGTTCAATAAACAGGCAGGATACTATTACTTCTGACAGATGCTTAAATTTGGATTGTATGTGCACTCAGAAAAAAAAAAACCAGAAAAAAGAAGCTAAATTGAGAAGATATTTGATATTCTTTTTCAGAACTGATAATACACTAACTCAAACCTACAGGTCTATATACAGCAATTTATGTTATTAAATAATATATTTTATATATTACATATTAGCTCAATGACATATGAAAACACACACACACATGTTCATATGTTCACTGAGCTATAATAAAGAATTTGTCAAGAATTTGGAAGCACCTAAAGACAAAAGAATCAAACCTGAACTTATTATTTTCAAAATAGCTTCCTGTTAAAACACAGAACATAACTTATGATTCCATCATATATATGTATAAATATGTATACATATGTGTATATATTTATATACATGTATATATATTTATATGTATATATGTATGTGTGTGTGTGTATACACACACACAAGAAAAAGAATATCAAGAAGGACCAAGGTGGTCTCAACATGTCAGAAGCATTTTTTCCCTCTGGGTGGTAGGAATATAGGTAATTTTAATTTCATTCTTTTTGATGATCTGTGTTTTCTAATTTTCCATAATAAGCATGTACTAATTGTATATAAAATGTGGGATAATAGCCTCCAGGTTCTCAGAGCTTTGTTTACAAAATGCAACAAAGTTAAATATCCCATTTGCCACCATCAACACACTTACATAATATGGTTCTGCCTCCCGTTCAGTTATCTCATCCTGATACAGGGTGAAGCAAGTTGGAATTCGTCCAAACCACACATCTCGAAGCACATCTTTGTCATCTGTCATTCTTCCAGTGGTTAAAGCAGTACATATAGGCTAAATTCTTTTTTCAACCAAAGCCAAACTGAAAATAAAATGAAGATCATTAATCAGATCCTTGCAAGGATGAATGCACCTGCTCCAAAACAAAGAAAGATTATATTTAAAAAATGAATGCCAAAATCAGGAAAACAAATTCTAAATACAGAGCTATCCTTTATTTGAAGGGATCATAGGAGTAACCAATTCAAAATTACACATGCTAACTAATGCACAACAGCAAAGTAAAACTGGAGATGCATCATTCTCTCAAGCCTTATCTAAAGTGAATTCTTTACTTATGCCCTATGGTCCTTTAAAGCCCGACTACAAAATAATCATCCCCCACAATTATCCCTGCCCTATTTTTTAACCTCTGCTACTCCAAATAGTTCAGGTTGTCTTCCAGGAAAACACACACACACACCTTATCTTGGGGGGAAAAAAAAATTCTTTGTGCAAACCTATTCCCATTCTAAATTTCATCATGCCCATGATTTGATTCCACCAATATTTCCAATCTTATTTACTATACTTCTTTTGAAACCCTCTAGCAAATTCTTCTAAAAATAAACTATGGCCACATTTTGTTTTTAAATACAGAAGTTTTTCTAAAGGCAGGAAAGAAAACTGTTGAGATTTCCAGCAGTCTGACTTCCCAAAGCTCGTGCAGGTTCAGGAGCATTGCTGCTTTTAAAGGTGCCCCTTAAAGCCTTGTTCTCTGTCCCACCACCCTCCATGACTGGTATATTTTCCTCTCACCTGTTCAAATCCCACCTACACTGCAAACCTAGCTCACAATCCTCTGACCCAATGAAATAATAAAAATTGTACTGTGAATGCAGAATATTCTAATATTCCCTATACCACAAATATAGCACTAAATCTGCAAACTGAAATATTCTGGATATGGTAGAAGGACATGGCTTTTGACCTCTGAAATATCCAAGTGACTTCCAGTACTAATATTCTACAACTAGTCAACACCACAATATACTGTATAAGTAAATGCTGAAATAAATACCGCTGGTTCCCAACTACTGAGATTCACTAGCCCTCTACACACTCATATGTGTGTGTGTGTATTTTCTTTCATATGCTAGTTAATTCATAATTTATCATACTGTATCCTATAGAAATATTTAAAATAATCACATTAATTTAGCCAAATATCAACTACTAACACTGAATTATTCAAGGAGCTTTTCTCTCCCACTGACCAACACCAAGTACATCAAGACTGCCATAACTCAATTAATCAGAAAGAGAAAAACTCAAGTAAAGTTCTAAACTTGTATTGCTATACTTAAATGCACTTTTGAGGTCAACGGGATGCAATATCATCTACAGATAAATAAACTGAAAGAGGTGAAAAAATCTGCCCAACAAGAGCACTAATTAAGTCAAACCATGATAAGAACTCTGGTCACTTGAACTGAGTCCAGTGCCCTTTCCAGCATACCAGTGTTTCAACTTCTTTAAAATATATCCATAAACAAAACTGAACTCTTGAGAGGTACTATCATGTGGGAGTTCAAAATGTAGAATATGAAGCTAGGTCACTGGGACTCAAAACCTGACTCCACCACTTATTATGTGACCTCAAGTAAGTCACCTAACTTCTCTCAGTTTTCTCATCTGTAAAATGAAAATAATGGCACTTACCACATAAAATATATAAAAGTTAAATTAATACATGTAAAGTACTTAGAACAATGTCTATAATATAGTACTAAAAAGCATATCTATCATAATTTACAGAACCAACAAGAGTATGTCTCAAAAAATGTTTAAAATTCATAACAACTTCAAGAACTAAGAATAATCAAAGCACTGTATAACATAAGCAGGAATTATAAAAGTAAAAGGAAAATAACTGAAAATTATGCATTGAACATGGCATAAATAATCCTCAACATAAAGTCAACAAATATTTGATCATTTGATATGCCCAGCTCTGTGGCAGATGCTGAGGGTATACAAGGTGATATTAATGGTGATAATAATAACAACTTTTTAAAAAGCTTAACCATTGCGCAGAAAGTAATATATCTAAATCTACTAAACATACCATGCATGTCCGTGCCCTTTCCATGGCTTTGCTCATGCCGGAGGTCCCTTACCCTAACGTAGCCTTCTCTACTGTGTCTTTCCAACTTAGACATCCTTCAGGACCTAGCTCAAATACCCTTTCTTCAATGCATGACTCAGGCAGAGTCTGTTTCCTCACTGTACCTTTATTTTCCTCTACAATAGCACTTATAACCTTACAGTAAAAATTTTTTATCTCTGATTTCCAATGTCATATTCTTTCCATCATATCATAATGATTGTCAATGTGCCTTCCACCCCCCAAATGTCCATGGTTATAATGAAATGTTACTTTCAGAGAGCTTTCATAAGGAAAGAGGGAGGGGAAGAGGTAAAATATTAATATATCCTACAGTGTTCAGGGAAGAACTTTAAAAGATATGGAAATGGAAGAATGGGTAGAATACAGACAGGTAAAAAGAGAAAATGACAACTATATGTACAAACATTTTAGGATGTTCTAGGTTGGGAGAAGTAGATAATGAAGAGCTGACATTGTGAAAAGTCTTAATATCATATGGAGATCCTAGGCAAATCACTTTATTTCACTAAGCCTCAATTTCCTTACCTGTAAAATTCACCAAGCTATTCTGGAAAAAAAAAATCTAAAAAGTGATGTGGTATTGGACATATACTAAGTGCTGAGAAATTATTCTTTTAATGTCAAACCTGTAAATCTAAACTGTGACTAGATCAGGTAACTTACCAAATGGAATATTGTGGGTTCTCAACTTCACCCAATAAGCCTGGAGAGCCTGTGAAGTTTTATAATGAAATAAAAACAACTGGTAGCAGTGCACAAAAGGAGATCCCAAGTGAGATATAATATAGCCAGGGAGCAATTTCAGCAACTAAGGCATACAACAATGAGTGCCTGATCTAAACTGGTTGCAGTGGAATGAGAGACACATATGAGGTTTTTCCAAAGAAGAATGAATAGAAGTTGGTGAAAGCTGGCTGAGGGACAAAGAACAGGACAGGGAAGATTTCAATGCTGACAGCAGGCAACAGAGCAAGGTAAATAGTTAAGGGGTTTTGAAATCAGATTGACATGGGTTAAACCCTTACTTGCACATATAAGCAGTGTGTCCTTGGACAACAAATCTGACGTATCTGAACCTCATATCTGTAAACTAAAGATAATTTGAATTTCAGAGCGCTCTTGGGTGTTTAGAACGTGGTTACCACTCAATAAATGGTATATGTATTTAACAGATGATTTCTTTGTGCTTCCATGGCCCTCTGCTTGAACATCCTTTCCCTCTTCTTTTGCCAAACTCTTAATCCTCTTTTAAGAGTTAACATCAGCTCCTTGGGAAGCCTTCCATTAAGCAACCTCCAATCTAATTACTTCTTTAATGGCATGTTATAACCATACATTGCCGATATGTTTATCTTATGTCTCTGGCCTCTCCCCACACTGCAGTGAGAGTTTCTTGACAGCAGAAACTGGATACCTTTGTATCCACAATATTAGCATAATTAGCACATAACAGGCTCTGGAATTTTTATTGAGCTGGAAAATATACATGAATATATAAATCCAAGTTATACTAGCTACTTAAGAAACTTTTCCACCTAAATGCTTTTCCAAATCAGTAAAATCATACTTAAATTCATATTTCATAATTTTAGAAAAATACTTTCCCCTCTCATACAGACACTACACTGTCAACATCATGCATCCCATTTGAAGGCAATGTTCTGGAAACACAGAAATCCCAATCCATGATGCAGTCTACTAGAAGTAAGGTTCTTGAGGAGTTACTTCTTGATTGCTGTATTCTCTACGTCTAATTCAGGGCATGGAACAGAGCAGGGGCCCAACCAACAACAAAGAGCAGAGATAATATGACAAAAATATGATGCACAACTAACAGTCCCTTTCACACAACAAACCAAGAAAGGCTAACCAATTATTACTCGAAGCTATTTTGCTGACAAAATCCCCAACTACCTAGAAATTACTTACAATATCAAATGCCTACTAGTAGTAAACCTGTAACCACTTAAAAAGAATAAATTATGCTGGCTGATCTCCCTTTAAATTCATGAGTACTAAAACTCCAAAGTGGGCCCTCGCCCAGACCAGTGTGGCTCTCAGTTGGTTTAGCACTGTCTCGCAAAACGAAAGGTCACCAGTCCAACTCCCCATCAGGGCACATTCCTGGGTTGTGGCCCAGTCCCCAGTTGGGGTACGCGCAAGAGGCAACCGAGTGATGTTCCTTTCTCCCTCCCTTCCTTTCTCTCTGAAAGTAAATAAAGAAAATCTTTTTTTTTTTAATGGGCCCTGAGTACTGCCAGGGTTCCTACATTTCCTTAGCCCATTTATTCTCCCACTGTCCTAGATCACCATTTCATATCTTCTCTCTCCTCAAATTTTCATATCTTCTTCCTCAACTCTCAGCTAAGGAATGGACCTCTATTTTCATTTACCTTATAACTATGGATCAGTGGTTCTCAACAGGGTTTTAACGAACAGCTCCACGCTACCCTGGGGGATACATAGTTCAAAAAAATTTTCACCTACATCCAGATGTCGAAGATCCCAGAGCTCAGCCCTTGAACCATGCCTTTGGAACTCTCTCATGGCTTTATTTACCACTTATCCATTAACAATTTCCACATTTATTTCTTTAGCTCAGACCTCTCTTCTGAATTCCATTTTCATATATGCTACTGTGTATTGACATTTCATTTAAAAATTTAGCATTCGCAAAACCGAATGATTTCAGATGATCCTCCCTCCTCTTATTACTCACTGGTCTTCCCCAAATCACTAAGTGCTAACTAACTGTTCTTTAGTGGATCAGGCTCTAGCCCTTGAAGTCATCCTTGGCCCCCTCTTCACAGCTGATGGCTCTAGGTTTGACGCAAGTCAAAAAAATCTGCCATTTCTCACAGCCTCCACTATTAGCAGCAATCCAAGTCACGATGACCTTTAACCTGGATAAATGCAACAGCCTACTAATAGGTCTCATTTCTGCCTTTGCTGCACACAGATAACACGGCAATCAGAAAGATCCTTTTTTAACACAAGTCAGATCAGTTTACTCTCATTCAAAGTAAAAAACAAGTTCTTACAGAGTCCTACAAGGCCATATATGATTTGGCCCCCTTCTGACCTGATTACAGTCATACCTCGGTACTCGTAGGCTTCAGAACTCATCAAACCCTGTATTCATCACATTTTCATGAGAAAAAAATGTTCAACTCTCAGTGCTTGCTTGGGAATGGTCTCACTTGCCAGAACTTTTATGAGTCACGCTGCCCCACAAGAGAAAATGCTTCACAGTTTGGTCCTCGTAGGTTTCAGCACTTGACCTGAGTTCCTGAGGGATGAGTACCAAGGTACCACTGTAGTTACTTCTCTCCCCCCTGGCTCACTCAGCCACACTAAGTGAGCCACACTAACTGGTGTACTCCCACCTCAGGGACTCTGTGGTTGCTCTCACGGCTCTTTCCACTACATCCATATTGCACCGTTCTTTACCACTTTTAGGTCTCTGGTCAAATATCATCTCTTCTAAGGCTACCACTACAATTTCCTATGCACTCCACTAGCATCCCCTACACTGCTTTATTTTTTTTTCTCTCGAGTACTTCTAACCACCTAATACATATTTTAATTAATTTTTACACTATCTTCTCTCCCATCACCAAGGAGAACTTTACGATGGCAGGGGTGTCTATTGTTTTGTTCATTGTCCTGTTTGGTTTATTTTTTGCTCAGTGCTGGTACATAACAGGTACTCAGTATTTGTTAACTTAATAAAGCCAGCCTACAGTTTTTAAGTGCATACATTATTCTAAAAACTTATATCCATATAATAAATACCATTTTTCCCGATTTTAACCAGCACAACTTTGAGGATCAGAGCACATGCTTAAATCTAGTGCAAAATTCTAAAACATCCCTCAACTACTGACCTCAGCCCAACATCTTTACTTTCAAATTCAAAATTCAACCAATAACCCCTCTACAGAAATCACAAGTAATTCAGTTCAGATCAAAGTACCCCCACGCCCCAAAACTCTTGAGATTTTCCAAGTGACTTCTGAAATGCCTTGAAGTTCAGTGCTATATGATAGTCTCTGGGTTCTGATTCTTGCTGAAGACCTGCTGTGCCTTCCCACTCTTCAGAAAAATCTAGAACCATTCCAGTTTCCCTAGGTTCCTCAAGTTCAGGTATGATTTGAAAACAATCCAAAGTATAATTAAAGCATGTAAAAATATCATTAAATATTATTAAAATGAGACTGAATACCGTTGAAAAGATAAATTGGAGGGAAATACCCATAGAATTCGGATAGAATTGAACTGCCTGTGAAATAACTGATTTAAATAACTGTTCCACAAAAAACGCAGGTTCTGAACCAAACTCTAGAGCCTGGGCTTCCTACCTTAGTAAGGAACAGACGTATCCCCCGAGAGGGACCGCACACCCTCCGGCCAGCCCACGGCACCCAGGGACGACGTCTGGCCAGCCCCACCTCCCCCCAGAGGAGCCACCTTCACCCGCCACCGCCGCCCGGGGGAGCGCTCCTCTAGCCCGACGCTCGCCCCTCCTTACCACACCTGCCTGGCATCTCCCCAACCCTCCTCCTTCGTGCATTTCCTCACTCTGTTGGGGACACACACACACAAATACCCTACCAAAAACACCGTCTCCTTCTCCCGCTTCCCACAGTAGTGAAGACGATCAGGTCCCCGGCTCTGGACGGGCGGCGGCCCAGGGCTTGACAGACTGTCCCACAGAGACGCGTGAGCCAGGAGTCTCCAGGGCCCGCGCAGCCGCAGACCGCACCGGCGCGGCGGTGGGAGCCAAGCCCTGCTGCACTTCCGCCCTCCGGTATCCAGCAAATACAACCCGCAGCGGCGCCGCGGAGCCCTGGAAGCCCACCCCAAGTCCAGTCACCCTCGGCGCCCGGAGATGACGTCAGGGGACCCCACGTGGTCCCACTCCGCCCTCCGAGTTCGGTCCAACCTCGCGAGGAGGCAGAAGCCGCTCTTGAGCATGCGCAAACGAAACGGAGCCGCTAGAGTGTGGATCAAACATCTGGCAAGTTCACAATTTATACCTCAGAAGAGGTTGTGGCGCTTTTCGCGTACTCATCGGTGTTTGGGGAGGTTAATGTTACAGTTGTATAAAAGTAGAGAGTTTTAAAAGTACTCAGACACTGCTTCGCTGGAGCTTGATTGCAGCAGCATCCCTTTCCTGCCTTCGCAGAATAATTTTAATAAAACGTTGGCTTTTGAAATGTTTTTATATCTATCGATACATCCTCCTTCCCCATTTTGCATACACCACTCATTCTTCATGACTCAGTTCAGGTGTTGGAACAGATTCCCTGATCCACCCAATTTGGTTTAGGTGCTCTTCATAGTTGCCTCAATCGTTTTTTGAATCCCCCATGCCAGCATTCAATAAATGTTGAAATAAACTAAGCCGAACATGAGCTTTCTTCCATGATTCCTATGACTTTCGCCTTAGGAACCAAATTCTTCCTCGGAACTTAGAGTTTAAGTAGAAAATAGTGGCTTCCTTTCCCACTACATCATTTTTTTCAAAATTATCACCAAGGAAAGTTGAACGTGATTGAAGTACACTGCTATTAGCGGGGTGGGAGTCCTGCAGTCGGCTAGCAGTCAAGGGCCTCCAACACTACAGCACTCTGTCTCGAAGACAGTTTTGTGATCTGTGTGGGGAAGGCACTGTTGCTACCAGTTGCCTGCGTGCTCTGCGTTGCATTCCCAGGACAAAAATCACATTTCTGTTCTATCCTTTTATCCTTCCTCAATGACTCCTCTCAAATGATGCTGGAATGGAAACTCCTAAAAAGCAGGCATGAATTCCTAGATATGAAAGCCTGCAGACTGCAGCTCTACAGGCCCAAACTAGGCTACTGGTATGACACTGCAATATACTCAAACCTACTGTGGCATACACATTGTGATATTATGCACATACTACTTTAAGCTTCAATTCTAGTTGCCCAGACTGAGAATTCCATGCTCCAGAGGTGATCAGCATCAGACCAGACCACACCGCACTCCAGAAGCAGCTGTGGAAAGGTCCTCTGTTATCACTATCTTGGTCACACCTCAGGGTTTGCTGATTAGTGTAGTGAATGTCAAGGTTTTATTTTGGGCTTGCTCAAAAGTATGATAAATGTTAGAAATGGGATTTCGTTAGCAGTATTTCAGATAATGTGGATTGACTAAAACATTGTAGAGATTCTTGCCACCCCTGATGAACGCAGTAGAGGAATTCATGAAGACTGCCGCCGAATCCCTAAATTTTCTTGTCATCTATAAATGTCATAGAATTCAGCCTCAGGAATGATGTTACATCTGCCTTAAGAGAACCTTTCTTGCAAGGAGATAGTGAGAGCACCTTAAAGAGCAGAGTTGGGGAGTCTCATCAAGCTTATAAAGAATATTGTATGAACTGTTGTGTTTGATAAATGTCTATGCGTATCAGAATTTGGTTTAAGATTGACTTACACTATAATCCCATATCCAGACTATGGGGAAGTAATTAACCCTCACTCACTTCAATTTCTTTGTGGTTATGGTTATCTATTGAAAAGAATTGAGAGTTATACATGATGAAATTAGTTGGTCAGTTAGCAAAATTGGCAGATATACAGTTGATCCTTGAACAGCACAAGGATCAGGGGTGTCAACATCAGAGCAGTTGAAAATCCGCATAAAACTTTTGACTCCCTGCCAAAACTTAACTGCTAATAGCCTACTGTTGACTGGAAGCCTTACAGATAATATAAATAATTTACTAACATGTGTTTTGTATCTTATGAGTATAATATGCTGAATTCTTAACAATAAAGGAAGCTAGAGAAAAGAAAATGTTAAGAAAATCATAACACAGAGAGAATACATTTGCAGTATTTATTGAAAAGATCCTTATACAAGTGAACCGACCACAGTTCAAAGTTGTGTCATTCAAGGGTCAACTGTATTCTCTTTGCCCCTTGAAATGTTTTTAAAATTCTAAAAAAAAAAAAAAAATTTTGTTGTTGTTCAAGTACAGTTGTCTCCATTCCCCCCCCACCACTCTCCCCTGCCCCACCCACTGTGGCCTCCCACCCTCTATCCTACCCCACTTTGGCTTTGTCCATGGGTCCTTTATACATGTTCCTTGACGACCCTTCCCCTTCTTTCCCCATTATCCCCTTCCCCCCACCCCTCTGGTTGCTGTCAGTTTGTTCTTTATTTCAATGTCTCTGGTTATATTTTGCTTGCTTGTTTGTTTTGTTGATTAGGTTCCACTTATAGGTGAGATCATATGGTATTTATTTTTCACTGCCTGGCTTATTTCATTTGGCATAATGCTCTCCAGTTCCACCCATGCTGATGTGAAGGGTAGCAGCTCTTTCTTTCTTTCTGCTGCATCATATTCCATTGTGTAAATGTACCACAGTTTTTTGATCCACTCATTTACTTATGGGCACTTAAGTTGCTTCTAACACTTGGCTATTGTAAATTGTGCTGCTATGAACATTGGTGTGCATAGGATTTTTTGAATTGGTGTTTCAGGACTTTTAGGCATCACTAGCCATCAGAGAAATGCAAATTAAAATCCTAAAAAAAATTAAATGGCAATGTATTTCAAAAAATTCAGATTTCTGGACCTGGAATCTGACAATCCTGGGCCCACATGACCACATAGCAACTATGTGCTGGAATAGAGAAGCAGCTGCCCCCTTTTAGGCTGGGCATGCCCTCTACAGTTTACTACTGCCCATACAGTATCATTTATTTGGACATAAAATCACCTACCTGGACACTAAAGGTATTGGAACTTAACACTCCTATATAGCTCTTCATATTTCTAATGCACTCCCTACCTCAGTTCTTTGCACATAGATATTAATGTTGAACAAAAGACCAAAACAACCAGTCCAGAAGTCATTATTCTGAAGAATTTAACATACATTTGATTGTGATTGTAATATATTTATGGTTCTAAGATTTTACTTCTAAGGAATTCTAAGGACACATGCTTGAAAGTTGAGAAAGTGTCATCATATATGGTATCATCATTAGTGTTTTCTCCTTGAGATGAGAGAACATTTGGAGGATCCAAATATTGTATTGAGACTTTCCATGCTTAACAGTCATAGGAATTCCATTTGTATCTATTTAATTGGCATTCTAAAATCAATCCAGGAGCTGGATAGACAGATTCTTTTGGCTTTAATGATAGCCTTTTATTCACTTTGTTATTCAGTCATTTAAACAGTTCCTGAGTTCAAATATTATGTGCTTCGTAAAGTAAAAATAGCTCTTAATAGCAAACAAATCCCAAAATTTAAATAGATGTTTTCTTTTTAGTAGCAGTAATTCTTTGTATTTATTGCTTTGTGTGTGTGTATGTGTGTATATGTGTGTGTGTGAGAGAGAGACACACACACAGAGACTTGTTGTTCAACTTATTTATTTATGCATTCATTGGTTGACTCTTGCACTCTTGCATGTGCCCTGTCCAGGGATGGAACCTGCAACTTTGGTGTACCAGGAGGACATTCTAACCAACTTAGCTGCCCAGCCAGGGCTTAAATATGTATTTTAAAGTCACAATTTGAATCACTTTCCCTATGATTACCATGTCATGTAACATGTAACTTTATCACTGCTACAGATAAAATGTGGATTTCTATTGAAAATATTATGTTCAGTTACTGAGAACTTTTATAGTCTTGTCTACACAGATGGATATTATCAGAGTGGATTAAAACAATATACCAAATATCCTTTTGAAATACATATATATTCATAACTCTTATGCACCTGTGTTTCAATTTTTGATTCCGTAAATTAATATAATTCTAAAATTTTTTTAATTAAATGATTTGACTCTTTCCATATGAATATTTTTGTATAAAAAGCTCCTATTAAAAACTGGGACAAATCAGTCAGGCAGTTTTCAACCTATTTTTTCAATGAGTACAGAAGAAAACTAGTTTGGGAAGTGTAAAAATTAAAGTGAAGTCTTTTCACTTTATTTTATTTTAAATATATTTTATTGATTATGTTAGTACTGTTGTCCCAGTTTTTCCTTTTTTGCCCCCCTCCACCTGGTACCCCCATTCTCTCAAGCAACCTCTCCCCACTTAGTTCAGGTCCATGGGTCATGCATATAATATCTTTGGCTTCTCCATTTCCTATACTGTTCTTAACATCCCCCAGTCTATTTTGCACCTACCAATTTATGCTTTTTAATCCCTGTACCTTTCCCCACTTTATTCGCCTGCCCCCTCCCAGCTGATAACCCTCCAAATGATCTCCATATCTGTGATTCTGTTCCTGTTCTGGTTATTTGCTTAGTTTGTTTGTAGAATCGGTTGTTGATAGTTCTGAATTTGTTGCCATTTTAATGTTCTTAGTTTTGATCTTTTTCTTAAATAAGTCCCTTTAACATTTCATATAATAAGGGCTTGGTGCTGATGAATTCCTTTAGCTTTACCTTGTCTGGGAAGCACTTTATCTGCCCTTCCATTCTAAATGATAGTTTTTCTGGATAGAGTAATCTAAGTTGTAGGTCTTTGCTTTTCATCACTTTGAATACCTCTTGCCAGTCCCTTCTAGCCTGCAAAGTTTCTTTTGAGAAATTAGCTGACAACGCTTCCATCTTGACTGAAGTCCCCCAAAGTCTTTAAAAAAAAACAACAAAAACCCAACAGCACGAATCTTGAAACACCAAGCTAAATCCTTGCAATAACATGTTGCTGTCACTGGATGTCACAAAAGACCTGAGCTTTAGCTCAGCTCTCCCAGCCAGCAAGGCCAGTTAACAGCGCCCTCAATGGAGTAACAATGTTTCCCAATAGGAAGCTTCTGGTTACCTCAGGAGAGCTTGTGAAAGCCTAAAGAAGTCTCAAAACAAAAGTATTTCAATTTGGAAAATAAAACCCACTTTCTAAACCATTCTAATACTGACAAAATCTCTTTCACATTCATTTTCCTCTCCTTCACATTCTGTTCTTGAATCACAAGATAGTGCAGCATAGCGTAGCTGAGGGCATGGACTCTTAAATCCTTTATATGACATCTATTACCCCTGTGGCCACAGGCACAATTATTCCATCAGGACTAGCTACGCATTTCACCATGGTAGGTGCAAAATAAAGGTAAGAGCCCTTTGTTAAGAAAAAAAATTTTGAGATGGTGACAGCACAATGTTATATCAAGCATAGTGTGATTGCACAGGTCACTTGTACAAGAGCGTGACTGTTATGTAACTTCTCCAAGTCTCCATTTTTCTTGAGGCAAAATGAGGATAGTGACAGCACCTGCTTTATAGACTTGTTGTGAAGATTAATTTGGATGATGCTCATAAAGCATTTATCAGAGTACTTAGCACACAGTGAGCTCTCAATAAATGGGAGCTGTTGTTTTTAACGCCAGAGCAATCTTCTTTAGCACAGCTCTAAAATGTCCCTGCCCTGGTTTTATAAAATCCAACCCTCACTGCCTACAGAAAAAAGATCCAAATGTATTGGTCTAATCCTAACCCAGTTTACCAGCTTCATCACCTATCACCTGTCTGGCTCCCTGGTCTCTGACCTCTCTCACACCCTGGGCGTTAGTTTACCTTGTTCCTTCTGTTGGAAATTTGCTTTCCCCAGGGCCGTAGGGAAAACCCAGGAATCAGAGCCACAGTTCTGCCTTAGAGTTGCTTACACCTAGACTGGGAAACAGAATATTACACAGAGATTTAGCAACAGTGCAAGACAGGACAAAAAGAGTGATCAAGGAGAAAAATGTCATGAAAGTTCAGAAGTAGAAGTCATGACTGAAAGGGCACTTTTGTAGGGCATTTCATTTTATAGTTATTAATGGTTACTATATTATGCATAGACCATATGTAATATGTATCAAAACCCATAGCTCCATGGATTCTTTTCCAAAAATAAAATTCATACTTTTAAATTATTAAATGCTAAACTTAAAAGAGGGAAAATGTATATTTTTAAATTAACTTTATTTTTCAGAGCAGTTTTAGGTTTACAACAAAATTCTGGAGGGTTTCCATATACCATGTCTCCACACATACAGTTTCTCCCCCTATCATATCCTGAACTGCATTGGTATGTTTGTTACAATCAATGAACCAACGCTGAAACATGGTAATTGCCTAAAGTCCGTAGTTTACATTAGGATTCACACTCCATGGGTTTAGTCAAACATGTAACGACATGTATCCACCACTGTAGAATCATGGAGAGTAGTTTCACTGTTCTGAAAATCCTCTGTACTCTGCCTATTCACCCCTTTCAGCCTCCAAACCCTTGGCAACCATTGATCCTTTCATGTCTCCATAGTTTTGCCTTTTCCAGAATCATACAGTTGAAATCATAAAGTGTGTAACCTTTGCAGAGTGGCTTCTTTCACCTGGTAACACTCATTTAAGTGTCTGTTACATCTTTCAGGGTGAAATGTTTTTTTAAATAAAATGTTAAAATTTTAAATGAAACACATTTAATTACACAGAGGTAAATATTTAGATGATTTGTCTCTCTCTCTTTTTTTACTTTACAATATACTAATTGAAATCTGATACAGACTTTTTCCAACAACTCTGAGTTGTGGAACTTTCTGTGGGATAATTTGCTTACATATATTAATTGTCAGAACTACTGTCCCAGGGATGGTATGTTCCTAAGGGCTCTCTGAATTTTGGGAATGAGCGAATAGTTTAACATACCTAATTGTTTTTAAATTAAGGTATTCATTTTATCTAATAAAATAATCTGTCATAGAATAACTGTTGAATTTTTGAAAAACCCATTTTATAATCCTTACCTTTTTATGCTCCCCTCCCAATCTGATGGCACAGAAAGCCCGTGTCTTTCTCCTTTAGTGCTGTCACTGCCACAAACTTACATGGTTTATTCCTCATGTTTTTCTAAACACTACAAGTGAAACTCTGTGACTAACACTGTGTTTCTAAGATGCATTCATTATCTTGGGCTTCGAAGCACTAGCATAATTTAAGAGGCTTAGAGAAAGGAAAGTTATAGATATTTTAGGAAAGGAATAAAGAATAATCAAAAGCAGGAATGAAACACTTAAGTTCATGCTGGGGTGTTATAGGTGGATTTTATTCTGATAGTATATGTCAGGAAGTTGAGACATTCACCATGTATACACAATTTATTTACATAGTTAATACATGCACAGCATACTCTGTCCTGGGTGCAATTCTAGAACATTTTTCTAATATCCTAACCAGAGTCTCAAAGCTCATGCAACTTGGGAGGTCCTCTTTAGAAAGTGTACATTCTCACAAATAACATACAAATAAAAAATGAGGCGATCTTAGAAAAGTCCCATACTAATGACAGGCCTTGAAAATTTAGCTTCACAGTAAACTCACCTCTGTTTCTAACTATTAAGAGAGTGAAGTTAAGAAGTAACCTTCAGGCAGCCTGACTCTTCACCTGTCTCAGGTTCCAAGACTGCTTCTGGCCCATGATCTAATCGCCATAGAAAAACAGTTCATCTAGGTTGTATTGCCATTAGAGCAAAGGGCATAATTAAATAGGAATCTTTCATGTTTTGCCTTCCACACATTACTATTTACCATTTATGCACCCTTATTTTATTTACTGCCTTATTCTTGGCAGATTTTCTAATAGTCTTTTTATCCACTAGCCATAATATGACATTTCTATATTCTTGAAAGGCAGATACAATAAAATATAATAAAATATCATTTTCTCCCCTTTCTACTTTTCCCCAGCAATCCATAAAATGATCAGTGTTCTCACAGAACAGTGTGCTCATTCATTTAATAGGCTTTTATGTGTAAGGTCATGCAAGGCACTCAAGATACCAAGATGCATCAGAAATTATTTCTTCCCTCAAGGAACTTACATTCCGGTGTGGCAGAGAACTGATAAGTAAACAAACAAATCCCTCACAGGCTATCATAGAACCACGTACAGCTGCCAGGGGAACCTAGCTTCAAGAACAACTAGTGGAGAACATTTTGATTGTTGCCAGATGGGAAGAGGGTTGAGGCCTGGGTGAAAAATATGAAGGGATTATGAAGTACAAATTGGTAGCCATTGTACAAAATAGCCATGTAAAGTACGGCATAGTGAATATAGTCGATAATGTTGTAATAACTATGTATGGTGCCAGGTGGTAATAGACATAATGGGGTGAACACTTTTTAAGTTATATAAATGTTTAACCACTATGCTCTACAGCTGACACTAATATAATATTTAATATCAACTGTAACTGAAAAAAATGTGGGTTTTTTTTGCCCTGGCTGGTGTGGCTCAGTGGATTGAGCACCGGACTGCAAAGCAAAGGGTCACTGGTTCAATTCCTAGTCAGGGCACGTGCCTGGGTTGCAGGCCAGGTCCCCAGCTGGAGGTGTGTGAGAAGCAACCACACATTGATATTTCTCTCCCTCTCTGTCTCCCTCCCTTCCCCTCTCTCTAAAAATAAATAAAATTTTAAAACTGTGTTTTTTTTTAAAGAGCAACTAGTAACAATGTATAAAATAAATCCTAGAGGATCAATAGGATACAATAGATAGACAAGGAAGGAAAGGGCTGTTAAGCCAGGGGGTCTTTACCAAGACCCCACATGGATCAAATTCAGTGGTTCGAAAAATTTAAATGGAAATCAATTACACCTTTATTTTCTCTAACATTCAGTTAGTTAAATTTAGCATTTTTAAAATTATAAATATAGGCCCAAAACTGGAGTAGTGTTAGCAATACTTGTACCTTGTCCCCAATTGAAACAGATACATTCAATTCACATTGTAGTTGATTCGGATTCTTGAAATATCATTTACAGTCATCACTCCTTTGAAATTACAGTAGATATTAGACCCACCATGAGACATTATTATTTATTGCATCAACAGAAAACATAACATGCTATAACTCAAACTTTTTTCCTAATATTTTTATAATTACGTATAAATATAATCAGGTCTCTTTGTAAGAGTATGTCTGTTTATGCATTCGAGTACTTTATTCTGAGAAAACCTCCATAGACATGACCAGACAAATGGGTCCAATGATAAAAAAAGGAATAAATAAATAAAATCAAGAACCCCTGTTCTAGGCAAAGGGAACAGAAAACACAGCAAGTGTAAAATATGAGGACTTGTTCAAGAATTCAATCACCAGTGCTGTCTTTTCTTTCTCCTGACTCTAAATTCTTCCCCATCTCTCTCCACTTACTCTCTTTCTTCCACTCCCCGGGTTTGGGGCATCTGTCCGCTGCCTCTTCCCCAATCCATTTTCCACCTCCCCTGAGAATACTCTATTTAGAATACCAATATCGTGCTGCTGTTGTTTGGGTCAAAGTGGGTAAGGAGAGCTGTGCTCACTTGACCTTCATTTTACCCCTCCCTGCAGTCCCCAAGCACCACACCATGGAGCCCCTGGGATCCTTGGGACAGATTTGGAAATCCCTTGCCTGAAAGAGCAAGTGTGGCTTTCAACATCCTTCATCAGTTGTTTAACAATATAATTATTATCCTTGTTTGTAACTCCTTGTGATTGGATTCCCTCACCTGTTTGCATGTTCATTTATTAATTAATTAAAGCTTTCCTAAAGTATTTTCTATTTACCAGGGCTGGGGTACTGGCTCCATAAAGGCATTATTATCCCAGCATGCTTCTATCTTTCTGCCCCACCATCCTTTTGACCATAAGATAGATTTGGCTTCCCTGGCATATATCTATGTCCCAGGAGGAAAGAAGATGGAAAAGATAGAGGTCAAGGACTTTTTTTCTTTCAAAGGTTTACTATTTTATTTAAGAAAGCAAACCCTCCCCAGGGATATCCACCTGTATCTCACTGGACAAAATAGGGTCATATGGCCACCCCCAGCTGGAAGACAGACTGAAATATCAAGTATTTTTATGTGGGTACATTTCTCACCTCAAATATAATTAAGGTGATGTTTTGAAGAAAGGGAGATAGATATTTGGGTGGACAGCTAGCCATGTCTATTATACAATCTCACTTAATTCTACTTTTTAAAATGGCAGTTTGTTTAAGAGCTGGTACTATGAGCTTGAATCTAGAATATAATAACTTAGGTAATGGGTATCTAATAGTCAATGTTAATTCAGTGGGAGGAAAAGCAATTACACTAACTTTCACCTTACATTGATCCATTTAGTCAGAGCAATTAGCCCACATTGGCATGGATTTCTCTGGATACTAAATATAGTAACTAATGGGCTAGATTTTTCCCATGTACAAATTACCCATATCTAGCAAGTTAAGCTGTGTTTGGATCTGGTCACTTAAACATTTAAGCTACTTTTTCATGCTATTACTTCAGTGTATGAAATTATATCCAATGTTTTGAGTAGGAAAATCAACCTATACATCCCATTCCTTATATATGATTTACAATTTATTCTCCTGCTTTAAATCCTTTTTCAGAACAAGGCAAGTACGAATAAAAAATTCAATAATCTATAATTCATACAACTTAAGCATTGCAAGTTAGAGAAAATATTGTTATTTTTATTTCTTCATATTATAATCATGTCATCTCCTGCAAAGTCCTCGCTCATCTAGGAGAATTATAAATGTTCTCAATTTACTACAAATGGACAGTGCTTTACCTAGGTGGTATGTAAATTTCTCATGTCTTAGTTACAGCATGGGATCTCATCCGACAATTTGCATGTTTCAGCAGATCAAGTATGGCGATTGTCCTGGTTGTTATTTAGGACAAGCTAGGAAGAGTGGAGGAGTAATAATGAACTAAAGTGCAGCCAAAGATGAAGATAAAAATAAAATTTATTAATTTTTATACATTAGATTAGTAATATAATGATAAGATAATGATTAAAATACAGTAAACTGGCAACTTCTTTATTTTGTCCTCTAATCATCTAATATTTATTAGTCACATGTGTTAAACTGTAGTAAAACTCCTAAAGAATGTTTTGGGTCCTGCGTAACACCTAGCAGGGTCCTGAGCCATGCCTGTTGATTGACTGAAGAATGTATTTGTGAAAAATTCCAGTGTTAGCTCCCAATTACCTGTAAATTCTCTTTCTTTATAGCTAAAAACGGTTATTTGAATTAAGGCCAGTAGCATAAAGGTATAACTATAAAGTTGGGTGACTTTTTAAAACAAACATAATGGAATAAAAAATATGTTGTCCTTCTTCAAAGTTGACATGCCAGCAGGCTAACATTTGTTGAACAGTAATGTTAATCAAAGCATCGACAAACTCCTTTGCAATTGCTTTTGAATCCAGTTAAAGAAACACAAGAAAAACAATTCACATTATTTTATTAAAAAAGCTAATTTTATATTCCCCCTCCTGAAAAATATACCTTATTTGGATCATATACTTTACTCACCATATTTGGCTTTAGATAACTCTTAGCTGTGTCAAAAAAAAATTGTCCTTGAAAAATAAATTTTCACCAATTAAATGTACTGAAATACACATAACATAGGATCATTCTCATACATTAAATCTCCCCATGAAGAAATCCAAAACTGTTTGCACAGGCTTTATGTAGTTAGGACTGTCTATGATTAACCCTTAAACCACTCTCTCTAGGCATTCTTTTTCTTTTCCTCATTTGTTTTTTTTTTCCCTAGGCATTTCTAAAGTTTGCTCAAGCATTGATTTTAGTAATGCAC
Source organism: Mormoops blainvillei (assembly GCA_004026545.1). Taxonomy (NCBI): domain Eukaryota; kingdom Metazoa; phylum Chordata; class Mammalia; order Chiroptera; family Mormoopidae; genus Mormoops; species Mormoops blainvillei. The sequence goes on along the minus strand of PVJD01001694.1, from coordinate 95,996 downwards.
CAATAAAGTGGATCATTTTTCATGTGTCTCCTAGGACTCAAAGTTTTTTAATAACAATTGTTTGTAATAATAGCATCATCAGGTGCCATAAAGGTTTGATTGAATGTACATAGGAGAACAACTAAATTTTGTGATTATAAGAAACATCCAAGTACAAAGATATGTGTCAAACATGGATATATAATTAGCTCAAAGGAGTATATTTGGCTTCAGATTATGCAATGGAAATGTTTGTCCACTTCTACTGTTTAAAGATTCCTTGATAAAATACATGTTTTAAGGGTTGTAACATATATTTCTAAAACAAACTAAGTTTTAGCTGTTAACTAACTAGTTTCCTACAGCTCGAGGCCAACTTCATGCAAGGGTGTGATAAAAGTGGCACTCTAAGGCTGACTCTCTGGCTTTTGCACCTTTTTCAGTGCTGCAACAGTTGGTAGAGAGGTTTTGGAAATCAGGGAGACCAGGCAGAGTCAGGGTCTAGCTATGACTACCATCATGTCAGAACTCTAAATGAAACCATAAAGCAGATAATGATTTTATCTGTGACACTCAAAGATCAGCTACTTGAGGGCAGGAACCCTCTGGGTCAGACCCGTCAGGCAGCCTCCAACTCCCTAATTTTATCCTAGGGTATTTCTAGACTCAGGGACTAACAGAGTCCTCAATTATGAAGTAAAGTTAAAACTCACTACTGAAGTATTTACTACCATGTCAATGCACTAAAAATTTACTTGCTTTTAATCTTGTGCAATAAAAGAAGTGTATGCCTCTAATTTGACATGAAATTTATTTTATTTCTTATTGATTTATCCTATTCCTAGTGTTTTTGAAAGATTCATTTTTATTTCTCTCCTTTTGACACTTCTGTGACCATATCATTGTGTCAAAAAATGGGGAACAAATGAAATAAAACAAAGTAATAATGGCAAGGTGGAATACTTAAATCATGGGATTTAGAGTCTGACAGACCTTGGCTAGTGTCCAAGCTTTGCAACTTACTATGTAAACCTGAATAAATTACTGGACTGCTCTTACCCTCAATTTTTCTTCACCATACACACACACACAAAGGGAATAATATTGATAAATGTGAATACCTGCTAAAAGAGGATGATTGGATAATGTATGTAAAAGGGACATAAGAGGATTGGGGGGAGTGCAATGAAAATATTCCATCTCATGATTGTGATGGTAGTAATTTTTATTGGATATGAGGCATTATAAATTGTACTTTGTTGAGTGACAAATTTTGTTTTCTTCCTCCAAAAAGTTTTAGATTGATTTTCTGCCTTGCGAAAAAGTTACTTATGGATTAGTCTTTCTACAACGAGTGTTGGACTTTGTCTTGCTAAATTACTTGAGAATCAGTGTAATACTTTTAAATTTGTTTATAAGCTTCTTTTTTTAGAGTGGATTTTCAGCACACTTAGTTCTATAATAGGTTAGCCCTTCTACTAAGGCGTGGTCTTCAGTTTCTACTGAATGCCTGAGTATTTAATGATACTGAGTATTTAATGATACTCATTATTCTGGCTAGTCAGAATCTTAACATCTGTCATACTTACGTGAGCTGTGGCAATTATTTAGCTGATCAGTTGCTATTTGCTATTGGCCCTCTCTTGTGGGATTTCACCTCACACATGCATAGATTGGTATTCAGCAACAAACTCAAGGGACCCTCACATGCATGTACTCACACACACATATATCGTGTAATATATGTGATATATAGTTTGTTTCTGTGCAGCAGCTTCTTCTATAATTCCCTGCCCTAGATATCACACCATTCCAGCCTCATCAAAATCCAATCTCTGTTCCCTCAAATAAGGGAGGCTGCTTTGCTTCTCTGGGAGTCACCCGCCTTCTGATGCCTTCCAGAAAGTGTCTGAAGGCAGAAAGGAAGTGCAACTACAGTGCTTACCATATTTATTTTCTTTCCCTCCTGACTCATAGTCCTGTGCTACCCATCACCCTGATATCTGTAAGTAGTTATTTTTCCATTTATTTTGTCCTAGTTGTTAGTTGTTTATAGTGAAGGGTCAACCCTGTTCCAGTTACTTCATTATGGCCAGAAGCAGAATTTTCTTTATTGTTCTATTCTTGAAATGCTTCTGTATGTTCTCCAAGATGGCGGCCTAGGTAAACATGCCTCGCTATCTCACACAGCCACATCAAAATTACAACTAAACTATAGAACGACCATCACTCGGAACTGTCAGAAATCGAGCTGAATGGAAGTCCTACAAGCAGGGGTCCCCAACCCCAGGGCGTGGACCAGTACCAGTCTGCAAGGAAAGCTCGCTTGAACTCTACCTCCTGTCCCTACCATACCCCTGTCTTCCACGAAACCGGTCCATGGTGCCAAAAAGGTTGGGGACCACTGCCAGCTACAGAATTAAAGAGAAACCACATCCATCCAGACTAGTAGGAGGGGTGGAGACGTGAAATGGGCTAGTTTCAAACCCACATGTGGTGGATAAAAATCAGAAAGGATATCTCAGGAGTGAGGGGTCCCAGCACCACACCAAGCCCCCCAGCCCAGGGTTCCTGTGCCAGGAAGTTAAGTCCCCATAACTTCTGGTTATAAAAACCAGTGGGGATTGAGTTGGGGAAGAAATAGCTGAATGCCCAAGCAGTTTCTCTTAAAGGACCCATGCATAGACTTACTCAGACTCATTCCCTCTGACCTCCAGCATCAGGGCAGCAGCTTGAAAGGCACCAGTGGAATACGGGGGTAGAAACTGAAGTGTCTGGCATCAAGGTGAGAGCTGGGGGACAACTTTCTCTAAGACAGAACTGCTGGCAGAGGCCATTGTTCCTTTTCTGAGCCCTTCTCCCCACAGAGTCACAGAGCCAGCAGGCAGGTGCCATATCTGAGACTCCATCAACCTGGATAACATTATTTGTCCCACCCTGATGATTCCCTTACACTCTGCCCTACCCAACTTATGGGCCCACCCAGCTGTTAACAGTAGCTCTTGCATCCAAATAGCTTGTCTTGGCTCTTGCTTCAGGTCTTCCTAAATCCTCACAAACAAGCAGCAGCTGGCCTTAGTGAGGTCCTGTACTTCTTGCTAAGAGGCCCCAGGCCTGGAACTAGCAGCAGTTGCCCTTGGTTCACAGCCTGGCCATGCTTGGCTACCTCTAAGCCCAGCACAAGTAGCACCCATCTGCAGGTTGCTTTATAGTTTATGCCAAGTGGCCCCAGACAGAACACAGGTAGTGGCTGACCTTGGCTGCGCCTCCTGGGAAACCCCAGAGACTATGCACCGAGTGAACAGCTACAGATCACGTCAGAGCACCACTATCCAACCACCTCCATAAGCAACACACTCAAGGGGTCGACTCAGTGGGCACCAGAGCCTTGCTGAAGTAAGTTCTGCTCTGTGGAGTAGGCCCTGGTACACCTAATCCTCCACAGAGGGTGGAGGTTGGGTGCTCAGTGGTCACAGCCAGTCCTTGCAGTCCTGGCCTGGGTAAATCCCTCCCATTGAACTGCCAACAGTAACCAAGGCTCAGCTATAAGAGAAGGGTGTACTCAGCTCACATAGAGGGCACACCTCGAGTACCCCACTTAGGTGATAGGTGAGGCTATGATATTGGACTTTACAGGACACCTACTACATTAGGCCATGCTACCAAGACAGGAAGCCATAACAGCTCTACCTCATACATAAAAACAAACAGAGGAAGGCTGCCAAAATGAGGAGACAAAGAAACATGGCCCAGCTGAACGAATGGATCAAAGCTCCAGAAAAAGAACTAAACGAAATGGAGATAAGCAATATATCAGATGCAAAATTCAAAACATTGGTTATAAGGCTGCTCAAAGAAGTTAATGAGGACCTCAACAGCATAAAAAAATCCAGTCAGAAATGAAGGATACACTAATTGAAATAAAGAACAAGTCCTGCCTGGTGTGTCTCAGTGGATTGAGTGCTGACCTGCGAATCTAAAGGTTGCCGATTTGATCCTGGTCAGAGCACAGGCCTGGGTTGTGGGCCAGGTACCCAGATGGGGGTATGCAAGAAGCAACCAGTTGATATTTCTCTCTCCCTCTCTTTCTCTCTCCCTTCTTCTCTAAAAACAAATAAAATCATAAAATCTTTAAAAAGAAAAAAAAATAATTTACAGGGAATCAACAGTAGAATGGATGAAGCCAAGGATCAAAGCAATGATTTGGAACATAAGGAAGCAAAAAAACAACCAATCAGAACATCAACAAGAAAAAAATCTAAAAAACCAACAAACAAACAAATAAACAAACATGGTGTAAGGAGCCTCTGGGACAACTTCAAGTGTACTAACATTCGTGGAATATGGGGTGCCAGAAAGAGAAGAGAAAGAACAAGAAATTGGAAACCTATTTGAAAAAATAACAAAAGAAAACTCCCCTAATTTGGTGAAGAAAATAGACATACAAGTCCAGGAAGCACAGAGAGTTCCAAACAAGATGGATGCGAAGAGGGCCACATCAAGTTACATCATAATTAAAATGTCAAAGTTTAAAAATAAAGAGAGAGTCTTAAAAGCAGCAAGAGAATAGCAGCTAGTTGCTTACAAGGGAGTTACCATAAAATTGTCAGCTGATTTCTCAAAAGAAATTTCTCAGGCTAGAAGGGATTGGCAAGAAATGCTAAAAGTAGTGAAAAGCAAGGGCCTACAATCAAGATTAGTCTACCCAGCAAAGCTATAATTTAGAATTGAAGGGCAGATAAAGAGCTTCCCAAACAAGAAAAAGCTGAAGGAGTTCATCATCACCAAACCATTATTATATGAAATGTTAAAGGGACTTATTTAAGAAAAAAAAGAAGATCAAAGCTATGAACAATAAAATGGCATTAAATACATATCTATCAACAATGGAATCTAAAAAACAAACAGCAAACAAGCAGAACAGAAACAGAAGTATAGATAAAGAGAATGCTTTGATGGGGGTCTGGGGGAATGGATGAAGAAAGATGAAGGAGTTAAGAAGTACAAATTGGTAGTTACAGAATAGTCATGGGGATGTAAAGTATAGTATAGGAAAGGGAACAGCCAAAGAACTTATATGTATGATCCATGGACATGAACAATGATGTGGGGACTGCCTGAGGGAGTGGGGGGTGCTGGGTGGAAGGGGGCAAAGGGGGAAAAATTGGGACAACTGTAAGAGCATATCAATAATTTTAAAAAGAAACTCTATGTTTGAAATTTTTCAAAATAGAACATTTTGGGGGATAGAGTATATAGCCAAGGATAAAGGATCCAAACAGCTGAAATTCTAAGTGTGGTGGTCTTGGAGTTTGTTTGGTCCCCATGTCTGAAGATTCCATGCCATAGGAGAGGCCCTAGGTTCGAGGAAAAAGGGACTGAATGTAAACTCAGGCCCTTTAGGATCCCAATTTCCATAGTCACCTTAGTCCTTCTGGTCCTGTGTGATGGGAAGAGAGTACGGAGAATTGATTCCTCGCTTTACTGCATTCCTTTTTTCACTACTTAATATATTATTATCTCACAAAAAGAGTTTTACAAATGGTGGTGGCGGGCCCTCAGGCAAGGCCACAAAGTCAACAGTGTTAATAAGAGAATTACGTTCTATGGCTTTCATTGGAAGTAAAGTATTTGAGCTCCATTATATGTTAAATTGACTCTTCTTGGATAGTCTATGAAGGGACTTCTAAATAAATCTGTTTCTATGAGACAGTGTATTTGAAATTCCAAACAAATGACTTACAAAATATAGCTAATTTGTACTTTGGGAATTCGAGAATAAGACTTTACTTTAATTATAGTTGAAGAGAACAGACTTTAATCCTCCATTATCTGTACCAGTTTTCTATTGTCTATTGCTGCATAATAAACCACACCAAAATTTAGTGTCTTATTTGAAATCTATCGTTATAATATAATACAAGTGTAGTATAAAAATGGTTATGATATTAAGAACAGTTCAAGGATCCCTATCCCATCTATTAAAATTATTTTAAAGTACATTTTAATTTATTTAATCCAAGTAAACACTGTGCAACTGATTTTGGTTAAGATGAAATTTCTTATTAAGTAGTTTGATAATAATTAAATCTTTATGTGGTAGTTCAGGATTTTCCATTGCCTCCATTTATTGAACATCTCTGAAGTTAAGATACAAATGGAGTTGGCTATTTATTGAGCTTATGCCAGATCACTGCTTTTTTAAAAATAAACATTTTTAGGCAAAATAAAAATAATAGTGTCTTAAAACAGCACTATTTAGTTGGCTCATGATTCTGCTGGGTAGTCCTGGCCTGGGACAGTCCCAGTTGATGTCTGTGACCACTTTCAAAATGTGTCAGGGACCATTTGGTGGCTTAACTGAGGGCTAACTTGTCCCAGGTGGTCTCATTCATATTCGTGACAATTGGCTACCTGTTAGTTGGGGCTGATATGGATGACTTGGCCACAAATCTCTATCAACCGAAGGCTAGTTTAGGCATGTTCGTAGAACAACAAAATTCCAGGAGAAGCAAGAAGATAAAGCCACTGTGCAAGTTCTTTTCAAGTACTGCTCCCATCGCATGTGCTAATGTTTCATTTGCCAAAGTAAGTCACATGGTCAACCCAGATTTAGACAGTGAGAAAATAGGCTCTGCTTCTTTATGGGAAGAGCGGAGAATTGGTATTTTTACACTCTACGACGATGTCAACTTAAATTCAGATAGAAAGTGTGACAGAAGCTAGGAAGAGAAAAAAAATCAGTGTAGGTTGGAGGGAACTGGCCTTTTGGAGGATGAGTGGAGATTTGAAATGGACCTCAAATTGCTGGACAGAAAGTGAGGAGTGCAAAGTGCATTACATGATAGAGGACCCCACCTCTACCTACCCGTCAAAATCTCAAAGATAGAAATTACATGACATTTCCTAAAGGCTACACTGTGCCCCAGATACCCGCCTACATATTCAGCTGCTGTGTCTCGACTTTGTTGTATGTAGACCTCTCCCTTGCCAGCAAAGTACATGAATGTTAGTGTTACTCAGAGTTCCTTGCTCCTCTTTTATCCTTATTCTACACATTTCCCCTGGGGGATCTCATCCAGTGATGATGTCCGAATCTACATATGTAGCCCTGCCCTGGGACCTGCAGAACCATATTTTTCGATGAATTAAACATCTCTGCCTATGTAGCCTCCAAGCACTTCAGACTCAATATGTTTAAAACCAAATTTATTTTCATGCCCAGAGACCCAGATCTTTCTTTTGTTTTCCTTTTTTTAGTTAATGTTTTCGCCTCCCTCTATTTCCTTAAGCTGGAAACCTCACCTCATAGTTATCCTAGATTGTTTCTCTTTCATTCACGGCAATGCCTGGTGATCCCACCTCCTTCATGTATTTTGTATTCACACCCTCCTCTCCATTCCTACCCCACTGCCTTGGTGTGAGCTCCCATTACCTCTCACCCGGTTTCTTGTAGCAACCTCTTGACTGGCCTTACTCAAATAGTTTCACCTTACTAGTTTTTCCTGACTCCACTCCATTCAGGGTACACTTTATAAAACCCAAGTTTTGTTCATGTCACTCCCCTACTTAAAAATGTAAGCTGAGTCCCACCCCTATTGCCTGCAAAGCCAAGTCCAAATTCCTTAAAAGCATGGCTTACCAAGTGTTTAGCAATCTGGCCCCACCTGATTTTACCAACGTCATCTCCTGCTACTCTTCCCACCTCATCCCCTTTCTCTCCAACATCACTGAGGCTGGGCCATGTTGTTTACTCTTCCTGGATTGCCAGCCCTCTCATTTCCATCTGGCAAATTCTTATTCATAAGCACAGCTCATGAACCTGTCACCTCCATGCTGATGACATCCCTGAGCCATCCAGAGTTAATCACTTCTTCTGTGTTCCTATAGCCTTTTGCTTTTCCTTTAGCAGTGACAATGTTTCATACTTTGACTGCCTAGACCTGTGTTATGTGGCAAATTTTTAGCCAGATGTATTCCATCTCTCAGAGATAGAACCCAGAAAATTAAAATTTCCCTTGTAGCTAGGAAGCTGTTAAATGACCCAGTCTCCCCCAGTAAGATGTGCCTGATTGGAACTTTCTGGAACAGGCCTTTGATTTTTGGAGTGGCCTCTTGTGGTGATGTTATACAACAGAGCTGCTGGTGTGTAACATCTAGTGCAGAGAGGTGGCAAGAGTGGTGTTTGCTAGATCAGCTCCCTGGGGTGACTGGACGTGTTTAGGCTTCAGAATTTGCCTCTCTGGCACTTGCGATATTGTATGAGACACCTAATATGCTGTGATAAATCAATTTATTGCTTTAACAAGACTGAGTGGATCTGTTTTTGCAATGACTGGAAGAAAAACACTTTGGTTAGAATATTTACAAGTTTTGCCCCGGCTGGTGTGGCTCAGTGGATTAAGTGCTGACCTGCAAACCAAAGGGTTCAATTCCCAGTCAGGGCACATGCCTGGATTGCAGGCCAGGTCCCCAGATGGGGGTGTGCAAGAGACAGCCACACATTGATGTTTCTCTCCTTCACTTCCTCCCTTCCCCTCTCTCTAAAAATAGGTAAATATAATCTTAAAAGAAAATACTTACAAGTTTTATCATACAAGTTGTATTTTATTGTATCAAGTTCTATTATATATGGGTGTTTTTTTCACTCACTAGATTATCATAAGCACTGTAATCTGCTTTTATGCACAGTTCTAATTTTTACATAATTATATAAAATGTGTATTGAGTGCCATGCACTGTGTTAGTCATTGGGGATACAATAGTGAAAAAGACACATGTGATCTCTGCTTTTACGAAATACACAGTGTAAAGATCTTTGTGCCTGAAACCTTCTAGGTACTCAATTAAGTTAGTATACCATTTCATTTGATCAATTATCTCTCCTGATGGACATTTATTTCTTGAAAATATAAAAATAAATGAGGAATGTCCTTAAGTTTCTGTCAGGCTAATAGGAGCTACAGATATGTAAATAAATAATGTCCATACAATGTGAACAGTGTGATAACCAAAATATGTTCCAGACTCACTGGTGGCATAATAGGGGCGTTGTGAAGAATTCTGCCTGGAGGAGTCAGGAATGAAAGACTGAATTACTGAACCTGCAAATATTTGAGCAAGTGTGTATAAGAAGATTTCCTATTTTTCTTCTTCCCTGTTCCCCCTTTGCTTCTCTTTTCCCTTCTTCCTTCTTCCCTTCTCTTCCCCTTTTCTTGCTGTTCCCTTTGCCCTTTAAGGCTCAAATTGAGGGCCCATTTTGTAATAAACCCTTATTGACCACCCCTCTTCTTCTTTCCCAAATTCCCAGGCTATGTAGTAGTGTGTCCAAACTCCCATAATGCCTTGTACATATCTCTATTAATTCTCTTACCCTTTGATGTATATAACCTATGTATCTGTCAGTCATCCTCCTCCCCCAAGTTAGGACTTGGCAAATAATCAGCCCTCAATACGTATTTCTTGCTTTTCTTGTATTTTTACTTGTTTCTTTTTGTTTTTATGGGTTTTTTTCCTTTTGTGCTTTTTTTCAATAAATATTTCTTGAGGAAAAATAAATTAAAATTGTCATGAGATTGAGATACCACTAGACTCCCATCAGAATGACCAAAATGATATGGATTGAAAATATCAAGTGTTGATGAAGATATAGAAAAATGGAGATTTCAAACATTGTTGAAAGGAGCATAAATTGATACAACCATTTTATTTATTTATTTTTATTGATTTTTAGAGAGAGAAAGGAGGGGATAGAGATAGACAGTGGGTGCAGGAGAGAGTGAAATATTGATTTGTTGTTCCATTTATTTATGCTTCATTGGTTGATTCTTGTGTGTGCCCTGAACGGGGATCAAACCCACAACTTGGTATATTGGAACAACACTCTAACCCACTTAGTTACCTGGCTAGGGCCAATACAGCCATTTTGGAAAATTGTTCAGCAGAATTTACTAAAGCTGAACATATGCATATTCTACTATCCAGAGACTGAACTCCTGGGTATACCTCTAAAAGAAATGAATGCTTATGTCTAAGAAGGTTCATCATATCAACTTCATTTATAGTAGCCCTAAAATGGAAACAACCTAAATGTCCATCCACAGTAAAATGGATAGATGAATTGTGGTGTATTTGTATCATGGAATAATGCACAATAATTTTTCTTAAAAATGAAAAACTACTACATGTAACAAATGGGTGATTCTCATAGACTAATACTGAGCAAAAGAAACCAAAGATAAAAAGTTACGTATTGTGATTACACTTAAATGAACTTCCAGAAGAGGCAAGATTAGTTTTTGGTGATAGAGGTTGAAACAATGGTTAACTTTTACAGAACACGAGTCGGGGGCGGGGCGGGGGGCGGGGCGGCGGTGCACAGTAAGGCACTGAATCAGGGCAGGAGACTTCTGAAAGTTTGGAAATACTCTTTATTTTTATAATGGTATATTTAAAAGCACGTACAAAGGATTTTCTGGGACCTGTCAACTATCCTTCCTTAAAACAATTTTATATGCCCAACCATATAAACACATAAAAATTTGAGTTTTATACTGATGATGTATGCATTTTCTACTGGGTATAGGTTATACCTTATAAAGATGTAAATGTAAAAATAATTTAAAAAAACAAATGTTCCTTGCCCTTGCTTATTTGGTTGGAGCATTGCCCCACACATCGAAAGGTTATGGGTTTTATATCCAGGCTGCAGGTTCCATCCTTGGTCAGGGGCATCCGGGAGGCAACCCATCGATGTTTTTCACATCGATGTTTCTCTCTTTCTCTCATTCTCCCTTCCTCTCTCAAATCAATAAAAACATATTCTCAGCTGAGGATTAAAACAAACAAGCAAACAAATACATGTTCCTGGAATGAATGAGTCAAGGAATGAATGAGCTGGGTCTTTCACGAGAAAATGAAGAAGGTTTTAGAGTGTAAAGAGGGACTTTGTGCTGCACTGAATTTTTTAAGCTGGTTCTTGATCTCTTTATACTCTGATAATGCCCCAAAATAATTGCTCATGTACTTCCTTTGCTTAAATATTAGTTGCCTTTGCTATTTAATCACAATTGTGAAGTTAATAAAGAAAATCATTAACAGTAAAGCAGATGACGAGAACCTTGTGGGACCGGCATTTAATTCACTGTGAGGGACCTATTAAGTCCTTCGGGAGCTGGGGAATATGCGTAATTACCTTCTGGTTTTTATTCTTTTGTGCTTTATGAGATGCAAGTACAAATTAATTATTTAGACTCTTGAAGGGAGAGATGAGAAGTTGGCACCCTTGTTTACAAACAGAAACGGAAGCCACCCAGCATATGATATTGCCCAAGCCACCCAAGAGCCTGAGTGGAATAGTCCTAATTGCCGGGTGGCCCAACCACGGGATGCGCCTCTCCCATCCTTTTTCAGGTGGGGCTCATGGTTAAGCCACTCATCCTGCCAGACTGTGCAGGTCGTGAGCGGCCAACAACTCCGCAGGCGACCGATGGCAGATGCACCGGAGGCGTTGTCGAAATCAGACCCAGTTCTGGTTCTCAACCCAGAGAAGGGGATGCGGTGCCAGAAGACGCAGTTCCCAAGGATCCCAGCAGGTGACGCTGCCCTGCATTTGCCGCACTCGGGGAGGCCGAGGACTGTGTCTGCTTTACTTTGGGCTCCTGACTCGCGCGCCTCACCTGGGCTGGAGCCCTGTGCCGCTTTCGCCAAGCAGGGGCGCTGTACAACGCGCGGGCTGTCGCCTCCTCTCGGAGGGCACACGCTGTTGTGCTGCTCTTGCTCGACTCTGTCTGCGTCCTGTAACTCCCTGCCGAGGGGGCGGGGACCGACGGCGCTCTGGGAGAGACAAGCGAGTTGGAGACCAGGTATGTTCTTCCACAAGGGCCGGGCGGCGGAGAGAGCAACGTCGGACCAGCGGGTGGAGGGGGCAGAGGAGAAGATGCCAGTCTCGCTGCCAGCTCAGAGCGACCCCGGGGAGTCCAGCCGGTCCAGGACCTCCAAGAAGCACACCCCTTTCCATATCTGGCGCTCCAAGAAGAAGCAGCAGCCTCTGCCGTCTGATTGTGGGGTGTTCGTTCCACACCCGCCCCCGGCTTCCCTAGGCGAGGCCAGGTAAGCTTCTCGCCCAAGCCTTCCAGCTTCGCCTGCTCCTCCTCTCTACTCCAGCTACGCTGACCCTTGAGTCTGTCCACCGTTACCCTCACTCGACCCCACTTGGAGGCGGGCAAAAGCCCGGGATCCGTTTCACCTGGCACAAGTGTAACGGTGTGCACAGGGGCGCAGTCTAGCCTCTGCAGGTGGGACCCTCGCGGTTTCTGGCTCAGACCAAGCGAGGGAAACCAGTGAGGGAAACGTGTGCCCACCAACGTGGCCTTTATTTTGACTGTCAAAGAAATTATGCAAAAGACTACACTATCAACCTGCTAATGAGAGCAGGAGGATAGTGAAGTGTTGTTATAATGAATGATGGTAGGAACTCTACCTTGGGATTATATAAGACGTTTGATAATGGTGCCTTCATTGTGGAGTCCGCCCCTCACTCTTAAGTATATGTACATTGTGCTTAAAGATTTGAATGGGAAGTGACAGGGATCGTTATCCCCATTTTATGGGTAGAGAACCTGAGACCAAAGGGTAAATAGCTTGTCCCTATTGGAATCAGTGGTAGCGCTAAGCATCTAGTTATTCAAAATGTAATTGCCATTGCTCTTTTTCAATGTTTATTATTACCTTGTAGTGGCTTTATTCTATGTGTGTAATTATTCAGTTATACTATCTGAATTGATACATTATTGAACAAAAATCAGTTTGAAGTAACATTTTATCATCTATGTGTGGTTTAGAAGTATAAAATATTTTTAATGAAGGACAGTTAAGTAATTCCTTCTGTGTATGTTTTTAAGGCACACAGTTATGAACAATGAGGACCAGAATAAAATTGTGCAAGATTTGCATTTTAGACAATTTTCCTTTTATTTCTAAAAAAGTCTTAATTTTGCAATATATTTTTATTTGTTTAGTATAAATTTCATGGAGTGCCTTAACTAAAAAACAGTAAGGGTGGTCTCTGTCATCAAAGAATTCTTGGTCTTGTGGAGGCCAAAAAGTAAAGAGTGGGATAAGCACTTTGATAGATGTTAGCACAGAGGAGGGGATCCAGGGAGGCTTCCTGGAGGAGTATGGCTGAAGTGGCTTAGTCAGAAGGGAAAAGGGGAGAAGCAATGAGTTCCAGGTAGAAACTGCACTATGAACATCACCAAGCCTTGGAATAGCATGGCAGTTTCTGAGAAACACAAGTGGTTCAGGTAGGTCTATGTGTGAGGAGGTAGACAGGGGAGTGGTAAGAGAGAAGGTATTTTATTTTTCTAATATTTTATCATATTTTTATTTATTCAAAGACTTACCATGCTTAATTATGAACTGAAATTTCTAACAAAATAGGTTAATAATGAAGTACTCAACATTGAAGTATTTTTCCTACTACTTCAGTAAATGTTTTAAACATTTCCATAGTGGTTGTTCTTATCTGACCTACTCTCATCATTTCCTGGCTATCAAAATGTAACCATTTATAGCTACTGACAATTTATTCAAACACAAGTGCATTTTAGAATAAAACTTAAATTAGGAGCTTTTGCTTCTCTCATTGAGCTGCTTGTATTTTAGTTCTGTGTTGAAGCACTCTATTCTTTCCTTCAGAACTATGATGAACTTTGTACTAACAAATATTCTGAAAACTAAACATACTGGTCTGTTTTGGAGATGTTTTTCTAGTTAGTTCATCTTTATGAATATTTTATTGACTTCTGAGAAAGTTTACCTGTTTCAAGTCCAAAGAGAGTGGTCAAAGTGCACTGAGGTTTCTAGCCAGTCATTGGCCAGTGTGGCTCCGTTCATTTCTGTCCAGGAATTGGAGGTAGTGGAACTTGGCTAGAAGGTGTAGAGCATAAACTGGGGCCTTCATCTGTACATAAGGATGGGACAGTCAGGTGGCCACCATATTTTCTGAACATATGCAATTAATATTATGGGCTTTTAGAGCAAATGGAATGGCTGTGTGACCTTGGGTAAGTATCTTCATCTTTCTGACTTTCTTCATCTGGAAAATGGAGAAAATAGTAGTACTGACTATGTTGGGCTGTAGTGAATATCAAGTGACTGTTTATGTCATGAAATATAAAACTTTTACCACAGTTCTGGGCACAAAGTAGAAACTCAATAAAGGTAAAACCACCATCATCACAAGTATTAAAAATGCAAAGATCTAATGGAAGGAATGAAAAAAATAGAATTAGATGGGGAAAAAATACTTTTCTTCCTAGATGAGATTACAACTCCAATGATGGTTCAAAGTTTATTGATGACAGATTTCTGTAGTCTGCAAATATTTGTGACTTTTACTGTAGATGTTCTAAAAAATCAATGATGATTGCTTGCTTTCTTTACATAAAATAATTTGAACACGGCTCCCTCTCTTACTAAAATATACCCTTAAAAGTTTTCTTCAGCTTGGTTTTGGTGAATGTGTTAATGTTGTTTTTCATAGAAATAGAGCCATTGGCCTCCTGGGTCAGCCCCATCTCTTGTCTAGTCCATTGGTCTCTTGCCATCAGAGGGCTCAGTGGTGTGTGTGGAGAGGGCATGGTGAACTCTGGCCAGACTTTCCTTAATAACCATTAATGACACTAAAATTTATTGGGTTTTGAATTATACTCCATTTTGTAAACAATTTATTCAGAGCATGGGTTCTCTACCTGAGGTTAAGTTCCTTTTCTTCTACTTCTGTGAAACATAGCTATGTCTTCTTGAGCAATTATTAACCTTTCTGTACCTTAGTTTTCTTATCCACAAAAGGGCATAATAAGAGGTTGTTATGAAAATGAATAGGTTGACTTCCGGTCAAGATAGAGGCATAGGTAGATACCCTTCAACTCCTTGCACAACCACCAAAAGGAATTACAACTAAATCTCAAAACAAATAACACCCAGAACTGCCAGAAAATCTAACTGTATGGAGGTCTGACAACCAAGATTTAAAGAAGCCATGTTCATCCAGATGGGTGCCTTTTATAGGCAGTCAAAGCAGCTCCACCTAATACACAGAAACAAATTCAGGGAGGCTGCCAAATTGAGGAAACAAAGAAATATGGTCCAAATGAAAAAACAGAACAAAACCCCAGAAAAAGAACTAAACAAAATAGAGATAGCCAACCTATCAGATGCAGAGTTCAAAACACTGGTGATCAGGCTGCTCAGAGAACTCACTGAGTATGGCAACAATATAAAGGAAGAAATAAAGTTTACACCAAGTGAAGTAAAGAAAAATCTACAAGGAACCAACAGTGAAGGGAAGGAAGCCAGGATTCAAAGCAATGATTTAGAGCATAAGGAAGAAATAAACATTCAACCAGAACAGAAGGAAGAAAGAAGAATTCAAAAAAAATGTGGACTGTATAAGAAACCTTTGGGACATCTCCAAATGTGCCAACATCTGAATCATAGGGATGCCAAAAGGAGAAGAGGAAGAGCAAGAAATTGAAAACTTATGTGAAAATATAATGAAAGAAAACTTCCCTAATTTAGTGAAGGAAATAGACATACAAGTTTAGGAAGCACAGAGAATCGCAGACAAGTTGGACCCAAAGATAACCACATCAAGACGCATCATAATTAAAATGCCAAAGGTAAAAGATAAAGAGAGAATCTTAAAAACATCAAGAGAAAAGTGGAGAGTTACCTACAAAGGAGTACCCATAAAACTATCAGCTGATTTCTCAAAAGAAATTTGCAGGCAAGAATGGACTAGCAAGAAGTACTTAAAGTCATGAAAAGCAAGGACCTGCATCCAAGATTACTGTATCCAGCAAAGCTATCATTTAGAATGGAAGGGCAGATAAAGTGCTTCCCAGACAAGATAAAACTAAAGGATTTCATCATCACCAAGCCATTATTACAAGAAATGTTAAAGGGACTTATTTAAGAAAAAGAAGATCAAAGCTATGAACATTAAAATGGCAACAAATTCACAACAACTATCAACAGCCAAATCTAAAAAAACACAAAAAACAAAAAACAAAAAAGCAAATAACAAGATCAGGAAGAGAATCATAGAAATGGAGATCATTTGGAGGGCTACCAGCTGGGAGGGAGAAGGGGGAGAATGGCGGAATGGGTGCAGGAATTAAAAAGCACAATTAGTAGGTATAAAATAGACAGGGTGCTGTTAAGAATAATATAGGAAATGGAGAAGCCACAGAAGTTACATGCACGATCCATGGACATGAACTAAGGAGGATCCAGATTGATGGAGGGAAGGGGCACACCAGGCAGAGGGGGGGCAAAGGGGGAAAATTGGGACAACTGTAATAACATGATCAATGAAATATACTTTTAAAAGGAAATAAACAGGTTAATGCATGTCAAATGCTCAAAACCGTGACTGGCATATTGTAAGCACTCAATAAATGGGAATTGTTTTTTTTTTTTTCTTGTTAGTATCTAGCCAAACCTTTTGAGTAGTAATTTTGTGTTTATTTTCTGCAAGATAGAAATGGTACCTTCTTTTTTACTTTCCCTACTTAAGGCACCTGATGTTGCTTTGGTTAGAAATGGACACTTAGCCAAAGGTCAATGCAGTATACTAAAAATAATCACCCTGGAATGGAATTGAACCCCAAACCTGGAAGTAAGCATTAATGCTTTCCGCAGGAGAGCCAAACTCAAGTGGTGGGTGGGCCTGATAATCCTCTGAAAATCATCAAACCTAGTTTCATTTGGAGAAAAAAAATGCAGCTAGTAGCAGAGGGCAGCGCATCCTCCTTGGGTGGATAGAGACCTACCTCCAAGTCAGGAGGGGCAGGCTCAGATTTCAGGACTGTAAGCAATCCCTTAGTTTTTCTGTATTTGAACTGGACCTTTCTCTTTTATAAAGCAGAAACAACTTCCTACCTGTCTACTTCACTAGAGCAGTGATTTTCAACTGGTATGCTGCAAGAGTTTTTAAAACATGCAATACCTGACTTTATTCAGGGGCACTGGCCTCTTCTCCCTTAGATTGTCACATAAAAAAATGATATCAACCAACATAACAGTAGTTGTCTGGTGTGAATGAATTAAAATTATACCTATGTTTTGGTCAGATCAGCAAAAAATACAATATATTTCTTGGTGTGCTGCAGAATTTTAGTAATTAGTTTATGTGTGTGATGAGATGAAAAAGATTGAAAATTGCTGCACTAGAGTGTTGTGAGGGTAAACTTGTTTTATTCTTCAGAAAAAGAGCAATCATTTATATTCTAAACAGATTTAATTATTTCTAACATAAAGGACATATTGGTTAAGTCTATATTTGTTTTATCTAATGTTACTCTAAACAGGTTAATACTGGGTTATATCTCTTATTTAGTTTATGTCAAAGGCAAGAGTTTGAAATTTAAGGTTTATTTCATGTCTCCACCGTTACATCAGGAATTTAAATTTTAGCTCTGCCACTTACTAGCTGTCAGCTCCTGGAAGTTTCTTTACAGCTCTAACTTCAGTTTTATGATCTGTGACCTGCTTCTTCGCATTGTTTTTGAGGGCTGTAAGTCTATGTTTAAAATGACTAGCGCAGTGCCTGGAAGATAATAGATGCTCAGCAAACAGTAGCTCCAAGAGCACGCCACAGTGGAAAACTCACAGACTGTGGTGTGTGACAGACTCAGTTTCAAATCTGCCTCTGCCATTTGAACGAGCTTTATTAAGCCTCAGTCTTTAGCTTAGCTTTCTCACCTGTAAAATGGAAATCGCTTTTTTCTTATGGAGCTCTACGAGGATTTAATATTGTATGTGTAAAACACAGGCACAGGGTCCAGCCCAAAGGAGGTGGAAACAGCACTGATAGTGGCAGTGATAGCTGTAATTGTCATTGTTACAGTAATAGTAGTAGCATGAATAAATACGTTTGTACTTTGTAAGTGGGGTCAGACAACTTCAGAAGCCCAGAAGAAGTTGCAATCAGGTCTGTCCAACCTTGAAGTACCTTTGAGCATCTGGATGTGCATGTCAGTCTATAAAGCATGTCCCCTCATGCATTCAGGGACTTAAAAATCTTAATAAAGCCAACTTAGGAAGCCAACGAAAAACTTTACACTTGAAACTAGAAAAGTTTCTCCCGAAGTGATTTTGAAGTCTAAGTTTAGACTAGGATAATTCTTTGCCACTTATCTCTGTCATCGTATCACTTATCCACCTTCTATTTCTATGCTCTTAGTCATTACCCATGTAGTCCTCATGCAAATGATGTAAATGCTTTTGGAGACCTTTAGTGGAACTTCTGAGCTTGGGTTCACTTTTTCCTTCATTGTCTTTCAATTATAAATCTTATCGTAAAGGTGAGACAGTGATCACTGCTTTACTATTTATCGGTGATTAAAGCAATGTAGCAAAGCTATTAGCTACTGAAATTTATTTTCTAACTCCTAATATTCATTCAAAATATCCATTTACTATGAACATTAAAAACACATATATGTCCCCTGGCTGGGTAGCTCAGTTGGTTAGAGTGTTGTCCTGATGATACAGTAAGGTTGTAGGTCCGATTCCGGGTCAGGGCACATAGAAGAATCAACCAATGAATGCATAAGCAAGTGGGACAAAAAATCAATGTTTCTCTCTCTCTCTCTCTCTCTCTCTGCCCACCCCCCCCCCACTTCCCCTCTCTCTCTTAAAAAACAAAACAAAACATATCTGTCTTAAAATTTGAGTTTAACTAAGGAGTAGGTTGTGTTTCAGGAATATCCATGTAGAAAAAAGTGATTATTTAATAAAAAATTGTGTCTGGTGAGAAGATTATTGGAAGTGTGCATTTCTGCCTACTTTGAAACACTTTATCCAATAATTGCTTAACCTCCATTTCATGTTATACTTTTTATTTAGAAGATTTAGAGATCCTGTTCATGCAAAGCAATGCAATCTGACATATAGAAAAGCTTTTCTAGGATTAATGATAGATCATTCTATAGCACCAATTCCCCTTTGCGGTTTATTGAAATGATTAGCAATCAAATTTATAACAGAAGTTTTTTTTATGTTCAACAAACACTTACTGAGCACTTATTCTGTAGACACTGGGAAACAGAACAATGAAATCAGAGGTATCCCTAGGAAACTTGCAGTCCAGTGGAGGGTGGGACACATGCATTAAGATGAATAAAGTAGCACATGATGCATCAAATGCAGAAATGGAAGATTTAATCAAATGCGCTGAGGTTAGAAGGATTATCCTGAAGAAGCAGAAAATTTTTTTCTCTCATGAAGAAGTTTTACTCCTGTGGAATTATTAATGAGAAATTTTATTCTCTGATATGGAGATCGTCAAAGCTCCAGATCTCTTGAGGTCACGGTCATCTTAGGCTGTATCCAACACTGGACCAAGAGGAGAATGATGGAAGCTTTTCTTTTCACAGTAGCATTTAAAACAAATAAAAAAGAATCACTTACTCGGGATTATGCATAAATCATTTTCTCCAGTTCTTAAAATCTAAAGCCTGAGATTGTATTACTTTCATTCTTTTGTCACATTTTGGCACCTAGGAATAAAGACTGCTTGGAATGTGACACATTAGTTTGAAAACCATGGCTGAAATTATAGATAAACATGATGCTGACACTCTAAAATTATAGATTGAAAAGAGTGATTCTTGACAATCTTTAGATATATTTAAAGGTCTAAAGAGGATCATTATTTTGTGTGTGTGACTAATTTGGTGTCTAATCACTCTTTGTCAAAGTGGGTTTGGAGTCTGTGTCAAGTACAGTGCAGCATTGCCTATGGTCTCAAAGCAAGATGATTTCTAAAACAATATATCTTTACTTTCATACCAAATTGCATGGCACATCCACCAGGTGTCTTTCCATATATTCACTTTAGAAAAATGAGTTCTGAATGTGAATTCATATCTTTCCCTGAGGTGAGTTTTCAAGATAAGGTATGTGTGAATGTCTGACAGTTGTGGGGAGTTTGGCCAGAAAGACCAGTGAGCCTTATTAGCTCATTTATAGCTCCCTTAAAACATAGCTGCTCTGGGCTAACCCAAATTCCTCATCGAAGTGCCTCTGTGGATTCGGACTTATGAGAAGTCTTTGTTCTAGAGAATAAGCACTTGCTTAGTGCTGCCTTTACAGCACTGCGCATCTCCTGGGTTGGCCTGCTCAGGGGAAATGAAGCCGTGACAGAGACCCTTCAAAACAAGGGATCATTTTGACAAAGTGCCAAGAGACCCCGGGAACACACAGGTAGGACAGAGAATTCAAAGTTCACTCACAGTGTCCCCAGCTTCTCTCATCAACAATTACAGACAGAGACAGTGCGGGTTGAACCTGTAGCTAACGCAGAAAAATGAAACAGAATTAACAAGTGCCTTTTGTTTTTAACCTTCCCATAGATGGCAATTAAATGAGTAAAAGTAAGTTGCTGTTAGGCTTGGCATAATAGTCTGCAGTGAGAAGAGTTGGCTGCTGGCTGTATTTATTCTCGCGGTGTGCCATTTCAAGGCAGTGACACTAGCTGAGTCTCGTTTATTAAAAGTTAGGGTTATGGTATCCTGAAGGTAATCTCAACAGCTCAAATAGGAGGCTTGGCCAACAGTTACATAAAGACACCATGCATAATTTAACTCTTTATTTTTTCAAAGTAGTTAATAAGCAATAGTATAAGCCCCTATATTTGGGCAGGGGGTGGGATTTTCTAGCTGGATAGTCCTTTATCTTATAATTGGTGTCAAGAGGCAAAATAATATATGCTATGAATAATATAAGAAAATAGAGGATGCATTTAGTTTACAATAGGAACTTCAGACCATGTCTATGAAAACATTGTTTTATCAAGATTTGATTGAAAGATGCTGCTTATTTAGCATACACTGTGTGTATCAGACACTATTTTAAGTGCTTTACAACTATTAACTCACTGTAGTTAATTCATAATATCCCCAATAAGTAAGTATGATTGTTATCCCAATTTTGAGGAAAATGAGACACAGAGAGGTGTGGTTATTTGACCGTAAGTCTCATAAGGGCTGGGGCTGGGTTGCCCCACCTCGCCCTCCGCCCCCTCACCCCCTCGTGGTCTTGAGTCCTGCTGTTAATCACTGCAAATTGACGTCACTGTGGTTAATCTACCTTTTTTACATTCCCACATTAAGGATATTTAGGGTCTAGATTTGACAAGCAGAAATTATGATATATAGAGAAAATCAAGTTAATTTTTGGTACTGGACAATTCTGTGTTAAGTGGTAGAGAGAAAATATGTAAATTCATAGAAATAGGTACATCAAACTCTTGGAAGAAAAAACAATTTTAAAGCAGAAATTCTAAAGTGTATGTTGTATACAAAAGTATTGCATCTAAATCCCAAGTTTGGGACTTCTGCCCAAGCTTTGTCAGGAAACAGCATAACAAGAGGTGGTCCTAGTTGCACCGCCCCCCACCCTTCCTCTCCTGCAGTCTCTGCATTATGCAGCAGAATGCAAGGTCAGAGATTAGTGACCAGGTAAGTGGTCTTGAAAATTTACAGTTTCTGCTCGGGCTAGGAGCAGCTCTAACTTCAGGTCTCTAGAGTTCCTGCTGCTTGAATCTTTCGGTTTTACTTCCTGATTTATCATTGAGAATTCCCTAGCAATGAATACAAGTTTCACCTTATGTTGCTCTTACACTTCAAGGATTATAAACCATTGCTGATATTTAATCCCACTTGAGGCTCAGAATACTCTGTGCAGTAAACCCACACCCTCACTTTGTAGATAAGGAAATTGAAGTTAAAAGAAGGCAGTGCAGATGGAGGAAGTAGGACCAAAGCTCAGGTTTTCTGGTTTCTGGTCAGCTGTTCTTTTGGGTTCTCTTGGATTGTGGACTGTACCTCTCCATTCCTGGTCTCTACCAACCTTTGACAGGAGCCCAATTGACTCATCCAACTTCCTGACCACTATTCCTCTGGAATCTTCCTCTAGTTTCATAAACCAACAACTATGAAACCGTCTGATCCCTCTACTGAGTTACTAGTTATTCAGCCGGTGAATACACTGTAGCCTGGTTATGACATAGTGAATGCTTTCAGGGTTCCTGCTTAATTAGTACTTCACCTACTAGCTAAAAACAAGCAAACAAACAAACATGAAAAAGCCCTTAAACTAAGTTCATGTTGTCAAAAAATTTAAAGCTTGCACATGCCCTATTTTATAACAACAAAATGTTATTTATAATTGTTAGCATGTATCCATATTGCACACATGTAAAAACTCTCTTTACGGGGCTCCAAGTAATGCTGGTACTATGACACATAATATATTTTATTATATTAGTGAGGTGAAAAATATTTTATCTATGATTTAAATGTTTTGATAATACTGATGGATTCATAAGTGTCTTATGAAAGCACAGCTTGATTGTGTTTGCATCTGCTCTTTGAAAAAGATATGAGAGTTGAAGCAAACTGTTGAAATTCAGGTTGAAGTACAGTGTCTCCTGTATCACGAATGCCATGTGCAAACCCTTTTCAAGCCCGTGCAGTGGAGGCTTCCCCAAACCTTGCCAGCCATTCTTGGCTCTGCTTCCTGGCAAACGTTGGCTTGCTTTTCTACTCGTTAGCTCCCGTGAACTAAGTGGTTGTTATTATTTGCAAAATGAGAAACTGTAGTTGCTCCAAGGTAGGATTACAAAACTATTCCCTTTTAGTACTTAGTCTACCCAAAACAATTTTTTTTTTCTAGAGTAGCCTCAGTTATTGATCAGGAATCCTTCATCGGAGCATACTTTAGATGGAAACAAGAGCCTTGGTGTTCCCCCATGAGTCAGTGAACATGTTTAAACAAGCTAATCTAAAACTAGATTTTGGATTTGTTTCAAGAGAAAAAGCAAGATACAACTGAATGTCTGGCATTTGTTCCAAGTTTTGACTTTTACTAATTTGTATTCTGTGATTACCTAATCTCACCCTGTAAGACGTTTCAAATAACTTTGACCCAGAAGTCTTACTAGCTTCTGCATTGTTGGCATTTAAATGTACCCTTCCCTGTGATTTCATTTTTATTAAAAGTCATTTTTTATGCTCCTAAGGGGACAATAGTCTTGGGTCTCAGTGATAACTGTTGAAGATGCAGGGAGACAAAGTCCCCCTGCATCATCAGATACTGTCTTCCCGCAGAGAAGCTCCTCGGGAATTTACACATCAACTTTCCTTGCTAATTGCTGGATTCCTGGCTGCTTGTCTGTGTGTGTTACCATTACACAAATTTACAAAGCCAGTGATGTTAAACAAAGGGGAGTACCAATTTTTATCTTTATGACACTTGATAACTGATCAATCAGCAAAAGCAACAGCCAGTTAGTTGGGTTTGGGCACATTTTCTGAGGAAAATGGGTGTGGCACAGGGGAAGGGAGGAGGAGGGACCTTTTCAGGGAGATAATCCCCAACCTCTTCTATAAGTTAACATAAGAAATTTTTTATCAAAAATAAAAAGGATAAAGGGGCGGAACAATTATGCAGTACCTAGTATGTGACAGTTGCTTTCATATTCGGTGTGTCTCACTTATTCTTCACAATAGCTCTGCTAGAGCTAATCTGCATTAGAGCTCTGCCCTCCCCATATTTACATTTGAGAAAACACAGCCTGAAAGTAGCTTGTTCAAGCTGATTTATCGAGTAGATGAGAGAACAGTATTTAAACCCAGGTTTTTCTGACCCCAAGGTTCATAATATTTTCACTGCTCCATGAGAAAACTGAAGGTCATTGAATGAGCCGTTGGTAGAGGGTGTATGTTTGGGGAGGTAACTAACTAAAGATTGGACACATCCATTTACTCTCAGAGCAGTTACCTTCTCAAAAACCAGGAGGGAAGCATTATCTGCCCCTACCTTGGCGCACTGCAGAGAAGGAGAATATGCGGGAATGAAGAATTCGTGTGTGTTGGGAAGTCCACGGGGCACCTTGCTTCCCCCGGAATCTTTGACTTTAGGTCATTCTGCTGAGAATCAGTGACTCAGTCTGTGAAGTGTTAACTAAACTTGTTACACCTGATTTTCAGTCTACTCTGAAAGTCACAAAGTCTTACTACCTGCGGCTAGGATGATTCACAGAGTATGCCAAGGAACCTAAGGTGAAAAATGTGAGGGTTTTTCACTCTACGTAAAGATGAATCACAGCGCTAATGGAGGAAAGAAAATGCTGGTGATCAGAGTTTTAAATTTATAGGAGATACTGTTGGCTTGAAAAGCGTGGATCTAGAGAGTTGGATGTAAAAGAATTATGAAAACACTTTAAATAAGCTTTATAAGAGCTAGTAAATTTATTTTTAGTGCCCATTTCTCTCAAAACTGAATTTTATTTTCACTTTTATGTAAGGGATTTAATAAATTACATTTAAGAATTCTCATAAGTTTCTACAAGTATTATATGCACAGAACTTACTCACCATAGGTCACAGAAGAGAGTAAATGTCTTTTTCCATTACACTAGCCTAAAAATGTATGTGTTCTGGTGTTTAGATTTAATGTGTTATTTTAAAGCATACGCTATTATTATACCCATTAGTGGCACTCAGAGCACAACTAAAAATTTGGTACTTTATCTTAAACCACACTTTCTGCTCAATTCTGCTTATTACTGATTTTCCCTAATTTTATTTATTTATTTTTATTTGTTGACATCCTCTAATTTTAAAAACAATTATCAAGTGATAATAGTCATCGAAGCATCAGGTTTGCCTCTTTCACTTGTGACTCCAGTAGCTGCACAAATGTTATCTTTCTCAAAAGCGGTCTTGATCTGTGGTCCTCAGTGACTGTGTGTGTCACACCCAGGAAGGAAAGCAAGTGTAAGGGTGAAACTGCTCTAGTGTAATTTATTTATTAAACAAATTTTATGGATATCTGATGTGTGTGAGGCCCTGGGGTGTGAGCTGGCAGACCAGTTCAAGTCCTATCATTGGGAAACTGTGTTCTAGTCTTCTGTATTCTGAAGAAGCCCAATATTCACCATGAAAATATTGAAAAGTTCCCATACTTACTGTTGTAATCAGGAAGAAGAGGAAATATTCAAACATGTGCAAGACAGAGGCTGAGAGATACAGGGGATGGAGGATTGATCATTTATCTATTTTTTGTTTTCTCATTATTTTATTTTATTTTACTTATTTATTTTTTGAGGATTGATAAGTCTTGAGAGCTTTCAACATTGTTACTGATGAAGGAATTCCAAAGAACACTTGACAACGTTTGTATATGTGTATATACACACAATCCAGTTATATGTATTCACTCAACTTTATATATATATATATATAAAGTCTCTAAATTGATGGTTATATTTATATCTGTGTCTGAAGATATGTCTTGTGTGTGTGTATGTATATGTACACAAACATATACATTCTGGCACTAGGTACTTTATTACCTATGTACTCAGTGCTAGATTACTTACTTGGAAAATTAAGCATGTGTTTACAATGTCAGCAAAGCAGGAATGAGGAAGAGAAAAAAAAATCCAGAATTTACCTGGAATTTTATGTTATTTAAATATATTGGGATTTTGTTTTAGGGTTTAGAATTGTTTTTTATTTTGAATGATCTATTGGGATGGGAGAGGCATAGTCTTTTGAATGGTTGGACGGGTCACAATACAGACCCTTATATATACCTTGTTTAAAGAGCTGCTGGGGGGAAATGAGACAGACGATGTGAACTGTGGAAAGGAGAACTATGGAAAAGAGATATGTATCCAGTTTATTTTTATAATGAACTGAACACACATAAGTGGGACTCCAGGCTTGAAAGTATCTCTTTACCTTTGAAGAAGCTTAATTGGTTGGTGCCACTTTTTAAATGTCCTGTCCAGTTCTATGGAAGTGATCAGGGCAGTGAACCTTGCAGGGGACTGTTTTTGGTATGCTTGAGGATCTACATTTATTGATGTAGTCTACCTTTGCCTTAGCTACCTTGGCAGATTTGTCATATAGTTATAATAATATATAACCTCACTGTCTATGGATAACACTATTAACGTTCTGTGTATATTTTCATATATCTTAACACTAAAGATGAAATTACAAAGGCAGCAATTTAGAACCTTTTGTGTCCTGTTTCACTCAACATTATATCACAAGCATTATCTCACTTCATTAAAATATATAAAATAATTTCCTTAGTGCTGGACATTTAGGTTCTTTCTAATATTTCATTATTATAAATAATACTGCAGTGAACATCTCTGTGTGAAACCTCAGTCTCTGGATATTCTCTCTTTGCCCTTTCAGATCCACTCCTCACCGTCCTCTGTACACTAGGAACTGAATTTACAGACTGCGTGGACCAAGCTCTCTGCCTTCTAGTTTCTAGTGAGGTTCATCCAGTGAGAGATACTAGAGGAGAGGACAGGAGTGGCAGGTCATGCTGGAGCGTGCTAGTGGTTTTGCTATTCTCTCGAAGGCCGCTGCCTCTGATGGGTGAACCTCTTCTGTAGCTCAGGTCTTGCTCATTCCAGCACTCCCTCCCCCCGCTTGTCTCTGTGTCTTCCTGCTATTGGGAGGCCTGGGCGGCTCTACGATTCTTTATCGATTTCCCCTCACCTGCTCACATCTTATAAATAATAGTCAGTTCTTTAAACACTTTTCTTTTTAAAAAATAATTATTATTATTTTTAAAGATTTTATTTATTTATTTTTAGAGAGGGGAAGAGAGAGAGGAAGAGAGGGAGAGAAACACCAATGTGTGGTTGCTTCTCATGCCCTCCCTACCCAGGACCTGGCCCACAACCCAGGCATGTACCCTGACTGGGAATCGAACCAGCGACTCTTTGGTTCACAGGCCAGCACTCAATCCACACTGGCCATGGCTAAACACTTTTCAACCATCCCTTTTGTGTGTGCATGTTTCCTGCTGGGATTCTGACTGACATCATCTAAATCTATGTGGGATGCTCTTTTCATTTTATTTTATGTTTGAGTACTGCAGAATTGGGTAGGGGAGTTAAATTAGGTCAGGTCTGAGCTGGTATTAGTGGAGATAGATGAATGAAGATAGATTAAATTGAAGTATTCTCATAGAGATATAAGTAAATTGCCATTGGAACAGAGAGAAGGAAGCAATAAATTCTTCTATGCGCTGTTTGACACCTCTACTTAAAAGATAAGGAGGACACCTTAAATGTTTTCAGTTCTCTTGTTTCATTTGGATATTATTGGCTCAATTGTTTAATTTCTCTTTGCATTCTGCGACTTTCATGACTTGCCCTTTATATTTTTTCTCCTGTTCTTGAGAATTTGCATATTCATATATACAGTCCTCTAAATCCACTTATCTATTCCTTCTTTATCCACATATGTGCTGATGACCTCATCCTTATAAAAAGCACACTCAGGATTTTGTGAGCTAAATGGACACCATATTTTCAGCATTTCTTCATATATGAGTGCTAACTTTTTTAGTCTTTAAATGAGAAACAAAATGTATAGCAAACAGTTAACTTCATCTGCTTTTGCTTCAGTTCTAAATCTTAGAGTCTATAAATTTTCAGAATAAATGTCAAAGAAATCAGCAAATGTACCAGGTGCTGTAAATGCTTCTTGGATCTTTTGAATCAAACGATAACGTACTCCATGACTGCTGGGTCATCGCCCACAAGACCCCTGACTGACTGAGAGTACTGAGACACCCAAGGACTCACTGGGTCCTAGTCCTTGTTTTTGTTTTTCTTTTTAAATATTCATCTATTTCAGGAAGTGCCTTTGTTGATCTAATATTCAGATTATGAATTACTATGGGTTTATTCTACTACTGGTATAAAATAAAGACAATACACTAAAAATCCAATATATAAACTCCTTACCATTTATTAATGACCCATGATGACAGAAAGAAGAAATAAAAACAAAAACAAAAACCCACTGATAGAGAAATGAGAGGGCTTGGGTTTTAAGGCTAGATTTCTCAGTTGCAAAGTAGATAACTTGAGACGAATGATCCGCACTCTTCGCTTCTCCGGGAATTTACTCATCAATAAAACGGGGATGACACCAGTCTGCCCGGCCCCTAGCCAGGCAGTGCAGAGGCTCCTCTGAAGCTGTGTGAGAGCGCTGTGAGAACTGGGAAAACCGTGACGCCTCAGGCAAAGGAAGCGCCGTCTCCCGTGACTCATCCCATGGTTCTCACCACTGCTTTTCTGGAAACCTTATAAATTCTCTTGTCCTGTCATCTTTTCAGAAATGAGTGGATACATGGCAGTATTTTCTTTTCCCCATCTGTATTCCATCCTAGCCTCTTCTCTGTTTCTCCCCATCTCTGGAATTCTGCACAGAAGCTGGAATGGGGCACTCCCCTCCATGTCCCTCTATTGAGTGGCAGGGTGTAAGTTGAGGGCTCTGTGGATCCTGTTGCTGCTACCATGCATGGCCCCTGCCCTCTCAGTGTTCTTCCCCACTCATCTCAGTCTTTTGCCACCTAAATGCCTGTGGGAATTGTTGCAGCTGGACAGACATGCCCACATTTCCTCTCAGCTACTGCTACCATGTTGCCTTTCTCTTATAAACACAACATACTTCACAAAGGAAGCTCATATAGCCTTCCCAGATAAATCAGAGAGGTATTTAGGTTTTATCTTCTCCATTATGCAGCTTCAGCATTTGAGGCATGAAGTTGTTTAATGAGAGTTAGAACTATATCCCAGGACTCTGGAATTTAGCCAGTGCTCTCTCTACTCCAGCACCACAAATATCCCAGTGGAGTACACAGAGGAAAAAAAAGTGTTTTGTAGCTTTCTGGCTTATTGCAATGTCCTTTCTTATTCTTTCCTTTTTTTTTTTTTTTTATTTAACATGGGTAAAGTTCATGGAGAAAAATGATATTGAAGTAGAAGAGGACATTGAAAAATATTCAGTTAATTGAGTAAGATATTGATCTTTACATTCTAGTTAAAGATCACACTATTACAAATATTAACTTTTTAATGAAACATTTCTAGGAAAATTCTACATGTAGAAAATAATGGGACAAGGTGGCAACTGACAGATCTGGATATCCTATATTTGCATGTGGATAAGCTGGGAGAAACAACTTTGGAGCAAGACAAACCATGCGATCCAGGGTTCCAGCGCAGAGAAATAAAGCCTCAAAACCTCTGGCTGTAAAAACCTGTGGGGGTTGTGTCAATGGGAGAAACTCCCAGTCTCACAGGAGAGTCTGTTGGAGAGAACCGCAGGGTCCTGGAACATACATAAGCCCACCCACCTGGGAATCAGCACCTGAAAGGGCACAATCCGCTTGTGAGAAGTGAGGGAAGTGACTGAAAGCGGTCCGAGAGCCAAGCAACCTAGCAAGCTAGCAAGTGGCATTGTTCCCTCTCTGATCCCTAGCCCCCATACAGTACCACAACGCAGCAAAGTGGGTTGCCCCACTCTGGTGGATACCTAAGGTCCCCCCACCTTACAATGTAACAGGTGCACTGAGACAAAGAAATATGGCCCAAATGAAGGAACAGATAAAAACCTCCAGAAAATGAACTAAGCAATGAGGAGATGGACAACCTATCAGATGTGGACTTCAAAACACTGGTAATCAGGAAACCCACAGAAATGATTGAATGTGGTTGCAAAATAAAGGAAGAAATGAAGGCTATGCAAAGTGAAATAAAGGAAAATATACAGGGAACTAACAGAGAAGGGAAGGAAACTGGGACTTGAATCAACAATTTGGAACAAAAGGAAGAAATAAACATCCAACCAGAACAGAATAAAGAAACAAGAATTCAAAAAAATGAGGAGAGGCTGAGGAACCTCTGGGACAACTTTAAATGCTCCAACATCTGTATCATAGGGGTGCCAGAAGCAGAAGAGTAAAAGCAAGAAATAAAAACTTATTTGAACAAATGAAGGAAAACTTCCCCAATCTGGTGAAAGAAGTAGACATGCAAGTTCTGGATGCTCAAAGAGTCCCAAAAAGTTGGATCCAAGAAGAAACACACCAAGGCACATCATAATTACATTACCCAAGATTAAAGATAAGGACAGAATCTTAAAAGCAGCAAGAGAAAAGGAGAGGGTTATGTACAAAGGAGTTCCCATAAGACTATCAGCTGATTTCTCAAAAGAAACGTTACAGGCAGAAGGGGCTGGAAAGAAGTATTCAAAGTCATGAAAGGCAAAGACCTACATCCAAGATTACTCTATTCAGCAAAGCTATCATTTAGAATGGAAGGGCAGATAAAGTGCTTCCCAGATAAAGTGAAGTTAAAGGAGTTCATCATCACCAAGCCCTTATTATACAAAATGTTAAAGGGACTTATCTGAGAAAAAGAAGAAGATAAGAAACTATGAACAGTAAAGTTACAACAAACTCACAATTATCAACAACTAAACCTAAAAAACAAAAACAAAAACTAAGCAAACAACTGGAACAGGAACAGAATCACAAAAATGGAGATCACATGGAAGGCTATCAGTGGGGAGGCGGAGGGAGACAATGGGGGAAAAAGGTACAGGGAATAAGAAGCATAATTGGTGGGCACATAACAGACAGGAGTAGGTTAAGAATAGCATAGGAGCCCTGGCTGGTGTGGCTCAGTGGACTGAGTACTGACCTGCAAACCAAATGGTCACTGGCTCAATTCCCAGTCAGGACACATGCCTGGGTTGCTGACCAGGTCCCCAGTAGGGGGCATGTGAGGGGCAGCTACACATTGATGTTTCTCTCCCTCTCTTTCTCTCTCCCTTCCCCTCTCTCAAAATAAGTGAATAAATAAAATCTTGAAAAAAATATTAAAAAGAATACCATAGGAAATGGAGAAACCAAAGAACTTATATGTATAACCCATTGACATGAACTAAGTGGGGGGGAATCCTGGAGAAATAGGGGTGCAGAGCAGAGGGGGATAAAGGGGAGAAAAAATGGGGCAACTGTAATAGCATAATCAATAAAATATGCTTAAAAAAAAAGAAAACAATGGAGTTTTGATAGTAACAAATGGTTGTCTATTGAATCCTGAAGTTTGACTCTCAACCTACTTTAGACTCTTTTGAAAGACAGTTGTCTCTAGGGCATTTCACTGTTTGGAGTTTGATAACCAAAGACGCTGTTCTAACTTGTACGACTTCAGTGTAGCAAATCCCCAGAATTTGTTACCCTACCAGACAGAGCTCCTCACGTTCAGGTCCTAACACGCACCTTCAGTTTTTTTCTTAGGTAGAAATTTGAGTAGCATGAAGCACAGTGTATTTAGGAAATTCAAGTATTGAACAATTTAAAACATCCTTAGAGTAATTTCATTCAGGAGCTTGTAATTTGAAATGGTCTGTGAATGAATTCTCAAAAGATTCCGGAGCCCCAAAACCAGCACTTGGGCATGGGGTAGGAACCAGGGTGGCTGCATCCAGGTTCCCCGAGGTATCGAAGCTTGGTAGTGGATCAGAGGGCTGATGGACTGCCCCTTACATGGTTTGATGGTTTATTAGCATGGAGGAGACTGTGATCAGGTGATGTGGCTGTTTCAAAGCCTTTGGATGTTTCTACCAATAATGTAGATAAACTCGTAAAAGAAGATGAATCATCACAATTTAAGGAAAGAACTAAACCAGAAATCTGAAGACTTGGATCTCTCTCTACTTATTAGTTATGTTATTCTGTAAAACCACTGGACTTTCCTGGGGCTTAGTTAGATTCCTTGTTTCTAGAAGGAGGAGGGAACCTGGTCTTCCTTCAGAAGATTTAGTCTTGACAAAGTCCTCTGAATCACCCTTTGGAGTTCATACTTTTTTTCAGGAAAGTCAGTCAAGGTGTGAATACAAAAGACAGCCATGTCTAATACATATGGAAACTGAATTGGGTGTAATGATGAGTAATCACATCCACCCTCTTCAGTGTGTATGTATGTCCCTTGGTGAAAAGTAGAGAGCCAGCAACGTCATGAGGCGGGTTGGCAAGGATAAAGTTTCTAAACCCCTCAGAGTAAAAACTTTGTACATCTTGAACAATTGCAATAGGGAAAAGAAGACAATGGCAAGAGTTACTCATTTAATTCAGATATAGCATGAAGGGGGAATCATATGAATGCTATTTTGAGGACTCTCTTAAGATGTAAGCATCTGTGTCTTTGTTTGGTCATCATTTTACTAATTCAGCATAGAATTATAAACTTTAAACTAAGATATTTGAAGACACCCTGATTTGTAGCCTAGAAGGCCTTATGAATGATAATAATTTAGATAAAAACAAAGACATTTTCTGTATGGTTTGTATGTAGTCATACTGTGTCTTTTGATTTGATAAAATAGCATACTGCTCTCTTTACAGGTTTGAGGCATAGTGTCTTCAGTCTTGAGTTTATGGCCAAACTATCTAAATTCTGCTTCTGGTTCAGCCATTGGCTGGCTATGTGACCTTCTTAGGTAAATCGTGTCACCTCTATGCAGCTCAGTTTCCTTAAATAGGAAAAAGAGCCAGTGGAAGGAGGAAGTGATCTTTATAGATCCCCTTCCCAATTTTATATCCTATTTGTTTAGGGATTCCCACTTGCTATTGAGGAGATTGAAAAATGTTAACAAACCTAGACAAATGTTACCCCCAATGTTTACATGCCAGCCAATTCTAACTGTTGGAAACCATATGTGGTGAAAGACAGCGTTACTGAAGGGAGGTTCCCTAGAAGATGGTGTCTTAGGTGGGTTCCCGCAGAAGCAGCCTCCGTGACAAGGATTCAAGTGCAGACGGAATTCAGGAAATACACATCAGGTGTGATGAGGTGAGTGGGAAAGGGAAGCCAGCCAATGAGGGGGAATTACCATGCTCATTTCCACTGTTGGTAAATGGAGGTTAATCCGCTTGGGACTTTCCAAATGTCAATGTAGAAGCCAGAGCTGGAGCACCCATGAGGGAGAGGTATTGGGGTCTGAGAACTCCAAGTTCTGCCAGTCACTGGTTGAGGGCTGCTCCTGCAGGGCACTGTTTCTCTGGGGCAGTGTGGACTCCCACTGGTTCCAGACTACAATAGCCTGAGGGTCATTCCAGTGCCTGTCATAATCTGGTTACAGAGACCCAGCCAGAGCAGTGCATCCAAACTACTGCACTGTGGGGCACAGCCAAAGGGAGATACGCATTCACTTTTAGAAGGAAGCACCACTAAGGGACACCAAAGCTGTCCACCAGGGAGTGACGAGCAGTCCTCCTGGGCTGTAGCAATTTCCTGTCTATCTCTAAACACAATGACATGTAGCAGCTAGGGAGGGGCAGGCTCCTGAGTGCCTATTAGCTTTAGATCTAGGAGGTAGACCATGGACATTGCATGAAGACATGCTGACAGTACACATGAAGTCAGTGTTGTCAAAGTCGCAGGGCCTAATTGTGGGCCACACCTAGGACACGTACTCTACAGGGAGCAACATCCTTAAGGACTTTGTGATGCAAAGGGTGAAACCCTTCATTTGCTAGAGAAAGCAAGTTCTCTGATGTGCTCTTAAAGCATGTTAGGAGATGCAGAAGTTTCTATCAGTTTCTGTGGAGAATCAAACCAACTGTCAGCAGCATCCTTGACTGGTTTTAAAATATCTGGAATTTGAAATAGAAGGTTTTTCATGAGCATTAATTAAATTTTGGTTCCTTTAGCATCACCCAAAGCATTGTAAAAACTATTGCTTTCTAGATAAATTTGTCATTTAAAAATCAGTTTTTCTGTGTATTGCTCTTTATACAGTGGAAAAATATGTGTTAAGAAATATAACTGTATTTTTCATATTTTATAATAATTTAGGTTTTACTTTTAACACGTAGGCCAGAATTAAAAGTTAAGTGTTTAGAAATGGTTTCTGTACTAGTGGTATGCAGAAACCAGCAGAAGATCTTTGATAATCCATGTACTCATAATTATTTAAAAAAAGCATTATTAACAATAATATGACCTGGTGAATCATTGTCTTTGAGTTAGCCACATTGAAAAGAAATTATAATTAAATCATCATGACTATATTGCTATTAAGTAACCTGCTGAAATTATTGATATCAAAATAGGGCTAATGGAAAATCCTGCATTTATTTTCTTATGTCTCTATGTTGATGAAAGGCAGATAAGAAATCAAGACGACAGTTGGATTATTTAGGTAGCTTTTTGGGAAAGGATGCTGAAAATCCAACATGGGCTAATCATGGAACCAGAATTTTATGGATTTTTAAAAGGTATGTGAAGAAGTCTGTTAGTCTAGTGTTTCTCAAATGTATTACTTAAACATCCAAATCAAAATCACCTAAAGAAAAAAGTAGATTCCTGTCCCTACTTCCAGAAATTCAAATTTGGTAGGTTTGGAGTAGGGCCGAGGGGTCTATTTTAACTAACCTCTTATTAAAGTCATTAAAATTTGAACACCACACATCTAGCCCAATGGAGGGTAGAATATAGAAACTTCAAGAAGGTCTTACCAAGGGCACCCCCACTGCCTGGTGGAAGAGCTGGGGCCAAACCCAAGTCTTTTGAGTTTAAAGGTCTTTTCTTTACATTGTTTTTAATTTTCATAAATATTTGAGCCCACACCCCAAGCTTGTTCTTTGTATAAGTAGTGATAAGTAATAATTTACTACAGAATCAGATGCGTAAGGTCTTGATTCTTTTATATATGTCAATATGTAAATAAAATATCTGCAGGCTGGAATAATAAGAATAGTTTTGAAAGGCTGGGCTTTATATCCTAAAAAACCACAAAACAACAAATGAGAAGTTCTGGAATGAATAGATTTCTACCAAAGCTCCGACATGAATGTACTATGTGGCTTGTCACACATATTTTTCCTTGGATCCTTTCTTCATTTCCACATCTATTATTCATATTTGGCAAGTTTACCACAGATAACTTCCTCCTGTGAGGAAGTTTTTCATATTTAATCTCCTACGTGTTCCGACCACTGCCTAGAGCTAGACTGTTGATGACTGCCAGGCTGGTGAGTTTTCGTGATTGGTACGTGGGGTTGGGGAAGCTCTAATTGTGGTTCTCATTCCTGTATGTGGCCAGTCAACCTTGCACAGAGAGAAAAAAATGCTTCCTCATTCATAAACTGCATTTCTGACAAGGTGAGTCTTGCTGAGGGTGTGCAGTGTTGGCCATGCCTGCACCAGGTGAGAGCAAGCGCGTAGCTCAGCTCAGCACATCACCTCTGGGAGGAGACATCTTGCAGGGCACTTTCTGCTGATGGTGAGTGGTTATTGTCCCCTTGGTTTAGGATGGGAAATAACATGAGCTTAAACCCTGACCCAAAATAAGAATTTGGAGACTCCTCTGTGACCCATTGGTTGTCCAACAGACTCTCACAGGACACCTGGGCCCTCTCCCCTTCTTCAGAGGAGACAGAGTTGAGACAGAGTAGATTTTGAAACAGGGTTGATTTCAACATTGATTAAAGTAAAAATAGAATTTGAATACAATAGCTCTACTTTTTTCTTTTTCCCTTTCCTTCTTATCCTCATGACAGAATCTTAATCTAGTAAAGGCTTCAGGGAGCTCACCAGGGAACATAAAATATGACAAAGTGGCATGATTCACAAATACAGTAAAACCATAAAGAAAAAACAAAGGTGGGACCCAGGTTAATAAGAAATAAGGCAACCCTGCTGATCAAAATGGTCTAGACACTACTATGACAGGGTCTCAGACACAGTGCCAAGTTTTCTAACACTCTCGGTAAAATGAGAACTAGTCTAAGTCACACAGTTCCATCCTTGAAATAAACAGACTCAT
This sequence comes from Mormoops blainvillei, assembly GCA_004026545.1. Taxonomy (NCBI): domain Eukaryota; kingdom Metazoa; phylum Chordata; class Mammalia; order Chiroptera; family Mormoopidae; genus Mormoops; species Mormoops blainvillei. The sequence goes on along the minus strand of PVJD01001694.1, from coordinate 60,279 downwards.
CAAGAAAAGTACAACACTTCTTTCTATTAAGATCAGAATTCTCTCTGGGGCATCCTTACAAAGAGAATTCTGTAAACTCAGGAATAACATTATTGACAATTTCTTAAAATAGTCTTAACAACGATTTTCTTGAGGATGTGTCTGATGGCCCTTAATACTGACTTGGATCATTATTTAGTTAAGGCAAGTTTGCAGGGGACCAATACAAAGCAATATAGGAGCTGATGTGCAAATTAATAAAATGGCAATATGAAGTTGTAGGGATTTAACTAATGTGTGGAGTTACCAGAATTTCACAGTGAGCTTAATAATTACTAGAATTACAAAATACTTTGAACTCTAAATAGAAAGAAACATTTTGAGATATATATATATAGGGAGAAGAGAAGAAGGGAAAAGAGGAAGATAAACCTGTCTTTCAAGTGCAGGAGAGATGAAAGAGCTTCTCTTTCCTCATGGGACCTGGAGCATAAGGTGACCGATACCTTCCTCTAGACTCACAGCCGCAACCGGCCCTGCAGGTGCCCTCCCTCCTCTGACCCCCTTGGAAACGTTTATTGAGCTGTCGACATGCCAGGCACTAACTGGGCACTAGTGGGATGGCCGTGTGTCCTGATTTATGCCTGTTGTCCCAGCATAATCATTGCTAGCACTGGTTTTTACTCTGAAAACATCCTCATTTGGATGATAAGTTATGAGATCATTCTACCGTGAACCTGGCTGTTCACCATGACTGCTTTTTCTAAGTTAAATGCAAGCGCCTTCTGCTACATTGGCAGAACAATAACTCACATGTGCTTTTCTCTGTGTACACTTGAAAACTTCCCCAGAAGCCTGAAAATCACTTTATGGATATTCTCGCTCTATCTTTGCACCTCCAGATACTTCTGGGTCCTAAACTATCTTGGGGCTCATGCAAGAGCACTGAGTGTTTTTGCCCTGTGCTTAAATGTGAGAAAAGAGGGGGAGACTTGATCCCCTTTTCCATGCCATCCTTACCCTCCATCCCATCCTGGGACCCAATCATTATTCATGAATTGTTGGCAAGTGTTTAAACTGAATTACCTGCTTCTAGCTCTGTTATAAGCAATTTAAGGGCAAAGATTCTTTTGGTTTAAAACTATCTTGAATATGTTTTATATGTATTAAATAGTTTTATTTTCAGCAGAAGCCCCTTAAAGGGGGGAATACACTTTAAATCTAGAGTAGAAGAGCGATTTCTGGTACCAGCCATCAGTACAGAGAAAAATAACATCTGATATATGACCTTGTGAGTTACACTTTTCACTTTATAGGTTCATATTGGTAAGTCTGTTTTTCAAGTCCTTTCCCTCCCTCCCTCCCTCCCTCACTTCCTTCCTTCCTTCTTTTCTTTGGTATTCTCTTGACAATTAGAGTAAGATGTCACCATATAAGAGGTAGTTTTGGGGTTATAGCCATAGAGTTGACTAGGTAAGAGATAAATCAGTGTTATTTACAGTTTTATCCATTTAAAAAATATTGAATTCTTTATTATTCTAGCTAGGAATACAGGATCTGGCACAAATAACACCCCTTTTTATTACAAAATCTTTTATTACAAAATCATAAGCATGTAATTCTGTAACATAACAATAACACACTCAAGCACCCTTATGACATTTTAGGTGAGAAGTTCAAATTAAAACTATAAATTATTACACCCATATTATTACCCTACCAACCACACTCAAGCAGGCATTACTTCTGCTGGACCCAGTATTTAGTTCTTAACGTTTAAAAAAGACAACATCTAGGCACAAAAACAAACACTGACATAAAGTAGTATCAATTTTACCATTTTCTAAATTGTGAGAGTTTAGTTTGCATTTCTTTTCACTTATTTATTCTCAGCTCACTACTGCATTTAGAATTAAAAGTCCTTTCTCCAAATCTTTCATAGTTTCATCTATGACTTTCATAATTTAAAAAATTTTCCCTATTTTTTTAAGTTAAAAATGGCTTTTTGTTGTGTGATTTGTACTTGCTTGATTACTGGGAAAATAGAAATTGCCTCATATGTGTATTGGCTATTTGTATTTCATTTTTTATAGAATTTCCTTTTTAATGTTGGCATATTTGTGGGTTTTTTAGTGATTAGTAAGGAGTAAAATTAAAGTGGACAGAGAGCATTAACTGGTAACATGGTTTTTTAAAAATCCAATAAAATTTTTTCATTGCTTTTAGGAGAGAGGAAGGGGGAGGGAAAGGGAGAAGAGAGAGAAATGTTGATTTTTGCTTCCATATGTGCCCCAACTGGGGATTGAACCTGCAGCCTTTCGGTTAACAGTCCGATGCTCCAACCAACTGAGCCACACCCGCCAGAGTGACATGCTTCTTCTTAAGATGATGAGTGTAACTACCTTTCTTTTACAGAGTTAAATTCTGTATCTCCAACTTAATGTTCTTTTTTTTTTTACCAACCACAGTAATGTTTCAAATTCTTTCAACATTAATTTATTTTTTCAAAACTATAATATGAAATAAATCAATCAGTTACTTCCAAATTCTTAGCATTCTGGTAAGGCAGCGATCTCATATTTTTTTTCATTTGTCTTAAGTCATATTTAAGAAAACTATTAATTACCTCTATTTCAGAATTGAAGTATGAGTTTTCTTTCTTGGACGGGAATTTGAAATAATTTATGTAACATATGTTTGCTGGATTTTTTTTTTTGAAAGAGAAGTGGTTGAATCTTTTTTGGTATTTACTTTTAGGAATATATATATATAATATTAAAACATAGTTTTATCACTTTTTATATTTTTGCATAATTTTCTAGTCTAATTGACTCCTATAATGAGAGGTAGGTTTCTGTTGTATTGTGATATTTTAGCTTTTCTTTCAGCTGCCATAACTTGTCATTAATATTAAAATTGACTTTATTTCATAATAGCTATGAAAATAATTTAGGTGCTCACTCTTTTTGCAGACTATATATTTTTTAAGTAAGTCTTTGAAGAAATTATGTTCTTATATCTACAATTGATTTTAATTAAAATAATTCCTAAGTCTAGATAAACAGTTTTATTAATTTTATTCATGAAGTCCGTTGTTATTCAAGTACAAATAGCATTCAGACAAATCATTTGTAAGGTGGACCATAAAGGAAACTGCTCTGATCGGACCTATCAAAGAACAATTGTTCTGCTCTTTGGAAATGCTGGGTTTTAGGAACTTGGTAACAAAGTAGAAAATATAGAAATTACCACAGGTTCTTTGGTGCCTCCTCAGTAGGTCACACTGTCTAAAGTGGTGGCACGATATAACAGATCTGATCTTTCCCTGCTCTCTTCTTCCCTCCCCTTTCTTCCCTTCTCATCTCTGGTTCTTTCCTTTCTAATTGTATAACTTACGCAAAGCGAAGTATAAAAACATTAATCGTACAGGTTGATTAATTTTTACATATGTATACACCCATGTGACCACAACCCAGATAAAAACATAGAACTTTGCCATCACCCCAGATGGCTTCCTTCTGCACTGCCCTCGCCCCCTCCCCATCGTGAAAATAACTACTTTTCTGACCTCTGTTCACCATGGATTAATTTCCCTGTTTTGGTCTTCATATCATTGGAATCATACAGAATGTTTCTGGATTTTTTCACTGAATATTACATTTATGAGAGTTATCCATATTTTGCATATCAATAGTTATTGATGTTAAATGTTCCATTGCACAACTGTGTCATTATTTGTTTTATTCATTCTATTGTCACTGGATAGTTGCGTAGTTTCCAGTTTCTCAATATTATGAAGAAATGTCCTATAGATATTTTTGTACGTGCCTTTGGAGAACATAAATATATACCCATTTCATGGCAAAAATGGCTAGATTTGCTGGTTGCAGTTATACACAGATGAGATCAGTCCTTTGGCCTTTTCGCCCCTCCCATTTGTTTAGTTCCACTTCCGAATAGCCTGCTTTTCCTAGGAAGTTTTTCCAAATTCTGATTCACTTACTTGTGAGCTGGTGTTACCAGACTTGACTGTGAATGCTGATCCTGAGATACAGACAGCAATGACAGGAATGAGGCAGGGGAGGGGCAGAGGGGCCTCCCGGCACTGCTGCTCACCGGCAGCAGGCCAGCCCCCAGCCCCCGGGGAGGGGCACTGTTCTCTTCACCGCAGCTTTGGAAAATTCCAGAAGGAAGTCATGGACAGTTTTCCCCTCCACGACTTTGGGCCTGGAAGGGGAGGGAGTCCTGGCTCATTTTAAAACAAAATTTCATTCTAAAGTCAGTTTAATTCCCATGCAAAAATGTGTATACAATATTCATAACAGCATTACTTATAATTGCCAAAAAGTAGGAAAAAGCCAAATGCCCATCAACCAATGAATGGATAAATGAAATGTGGCACACCTACACAATGGAATATTACTCGGCCATGGGAAGGAATGAAGTACTGACACACGCTTTAACGGGTGAATCTTGAAATCATCATTCTAGGTGAAAGAAGCCAGTTGTAAAAGACCACATATTATATAATTCCATTTCTCTGAATGTCCAGAGATAGAGAGTGGATTCGTGGTTGTTTACGGCTAAGGGGAGAGGAGAACTGCTAATGGGTGTGGGGTTTCTTTTGGGAGTAATGAAAATGTTCTAAACTTGTGGTGATGGTGACACAACTATGAATACTAAATAACTCAATACTAAAACCATTGAATTATGCACTTTAAGTAGGTAAATTGTATGGTGTGTGCATTACATCTCAATAAAGCTGTTACAAAAGACCAATGTAATTTTTGAGTTCCATGTCATGGTCATGTCAAATGATCATCTTTTGGATCATTTTTTAGAAGTGACTGCCATTTTGGCCACATAAAAGGAAGCGAGAGTAAGATGGCTAGGCTGGCCCAGGCCTAGGGGCGATAAACACACTGTGGCTTTGGTGCCTGATATAAACTATGCCGAAGCCAAGGGACAGGGCTCCCCTCAGCCCTACCTGCACACTGCCCTTGTTTCCTTCTTTCACTTCAAATTACCAGCATTAGAGGTCTAAGTCACTAGACCCCAAAGGTGGGGCTGTTTCCAGAAGCTCATTCTTAAAACATGTGTGTGTTTGTGTGTGCGTGTGTGTGTGTTTACTGGGAAGTGAAGGAAGGCAAGGAAGCCGACCTTCCCTCAGGAAAGCTGAGTAGCTGTGAGCATTTGGATTGTTCACCATATTAGCTGATGACCACCAGAAAAATGCAAAGAAGACTCTTGACGGGCTGAGAGTTAGTCCAGGAAACTGCGTGGCTCTAGAAGTTACAGTGGGGAATGGGAAAGGGTGAGGATCCTAACCCACAACACTTTCCTCTGTCTGTGGGGCATACAGTCCTTCCCTATGCTCCTCAAGCCTGCTGCTCTCCCTTCACGTACGCAAACTAGTAACAGAGAAGACCTACCCACCCTCTTGAAAAAGGCAACGCCATGATAACCATAGTTTTCATGATCTAGTCTTCCGTCCTCTGTCTCATCTCAGTGCAGAAGAATACAGAGTGAAGAAGTAATAGAGCAGAAGTAGGGTTTAGGAAGATCCTGTGAAGGCATGTGAGTACCGCAAAGGGAGGACAGGGAAAAAGAAGGAGGAAAGGGCATGAGGAGACAAGGTGAGGTGGGGGGAAGTGTCTTGAAATTTTGAAAATTAAATCAAGCACAATGCATTTATGTAAGGTTAAATTCTCTCCCTGTAAAATAAAATAGGAAGATAAGGTAAAGGGATTATGAAACTGAGAACTTCCACAAATAAATATCACCATTGTACAAAGGGAAGCCCTGCTAAGACCCGTTAGAATTTTTGCTTATTTGAAAGGGAGAGAAATTAAGTGAAGTTTGTTTTTGTTTTGTTTTGTTTTGTTTTGGCTCACCAGGAATGTATCTTTGTCTTTCAGCATAAAGGCATCACTTGAATGGTATCGTTATGTCTCTCTAGCTATACTAAATGAGTATAATTAACACATACATATTTATGTTGTGCATTGAGTTATTGGAATCATAGTATAACGGGCTGTATTGCCACTGTTGGGATTCTTATTATATATCAATTCTTAGGTATCTCACAGGTGGTATTTTCTATAATTTTGTTGGTATTATTCTATATGAAGGATTTCGTGGATGTTCAAATTTTATTTGTAGGATGTTTTTGTTTCTACAGCAGTATTGTTGTTCCTTGTATTGACTGAAGAGAATTATTGTATCTCACATTCATAAAGATTATCCTGAATTACTGAGGAAAGGTTAAGTTATCCTTTTCGAGAAGGTGAGACACTTTTATGGAACACTTGGGAAAGATTTCCTTTTAAAATATTTACATTAAAAAAGATTTTAAAAACTTAGAGAGCTAAAAAAAAACTGTTTAAAAAAAAGCTATGCAGAATAATTCTGGCCTGGAAACTCTGACGTGCTGAGGCTTTTATAGTATTTATACAAACTGAGTATTATAATCATCATTCTTTTACATGCTGAACTCTAGTGGACAGTAGGTTTTTCCCCCTCATTTCCTTATCATTGACTAAATTGTTTATGTTCACTGGTAGTACTTCTATAGTGCTGTTTATTAAATGACAATTATTACAGTGTCATTTACATCTATAATTTTTAGATTTCAAAACAGCAAAATATCTATACTAGAACCTTGTTCATTTACAGATATTGTTTTAGTTCTAGAATATACATATGACTTCTAAATTGTAGACGTTGGCCCAACCCCTCAGAGTCCTGGGAGGGAGCGCAGCAGAACTGAGGCAGCTTTGTCTAGAAGGCAAGGCCTGGTGATGTGATGCTCACGGAGAGTGCAGGAGGAATGGCTGAAGGGTTCTCTAAAGTCTTTTTCATCAAGGCAAGTAGCATTCACTTGTGTGCGCCTGTGTAGCCCCACTGATGTTAAAATATTATAACACTAACACACCAGCGAGCAAGCAGATGCTGTCTGGGGACTTCTGGGGGTTCCTTCTGTACCCTGGCTGCCCAGGGCCCCTGACCCTCCCTGACATGGCACTGCAAGGGGCACCACAAGTGTCTGAGCCACACAGCGGGGACAGAATGGTGCTCTCTCCTTACCTGTGCTCAATATTTTGACCATTACCCCTGCTCTCAACTCTGAAGATTTATTGTTCTTTGTTGACTACTTATCCATCTGTGGCTTCCTAAGGCTGTGTGATACCTCCTTGCTCTGTGTTTCTTTATCCTATCTTTAGGATATTTGGCTACTGAGCTATAGCACTTTTATCAGAAATTGGACAGAAGACTATCTGGCTGATAAGAGGTTTTAGAACTGCCTGGCATGGTCTCTCACCCCTCATCTGTGCACTAAAAATTCATGCAGGACACAAACCCTTAGCTACACTTAATTCAGTCTTCCTGATTCCATAGTTCTTTGACATCTTTGAACACAGCTTGTTAATAAATATCTTAAGCGTAATTTATCTTTTTCTTTGTCCTTTTTACTCTCATACTCTCTGAAGGTTCCTTTTTTTCTGCTCTGCACATATTAAACAGAGTCTCACTTTAATGGGTGCTTGTTACTCATTAAGTGCTTACTAAATATCAGCGTGTTCCATGCCATGTCCATTTCCAATTGTCACAGATAATTGAGAATATATTGGTAAACATTTTTTTGTCTTTCCAACCCCCAAGCTTCTTTTATGTTCTTGTAAAGTTATCTTAAAGTTTGTTAGCAAGGAATTGTTTTAGAGGCTAAATTATAGGAAAACTGAACATCAAGACACCTTAATTTTCATTCCTCGCATTGTTAAACACCTTATCTAGCAAAAAAAAAAAAAGTAAAGTGATTTTGAATTGTTTCCAAAATATAAACTTGTTTTTAAAAGCAAAGCAGTTTCTAAACAAGTAAATTAAGTTTGTTTCATAATAATGCATCCAGTTTCAAGGAACCATGTAATTTCTGCTTGTGAATGTTAAGAACAAACAGTGTTTTTAAAAAACTTGACAGTCTTAATCTTTAAAGAAGAGGTGAAAAAGTATATCTCTTAATTGGTAGTGCAATGCCTTAGAGAAGTTATAGCAGCAGTGTGTTAAGTGCACACAGTAGAAATTGATATTAATCACATCTTAAAGTGTTCTTTCTGAAGATACTTAGACTTCAAATGAAAAGTACAGAAGCACTTGAGATCTTATTTGGAAATATTTTCAAACTTACAGAAAAGTTGGAAAAACAGTGCAAAGAATACACCCTTTACTCAGATTTACCAATTGTTAACATTTTGCCTCATTTGCTTTATCATTCTCTTTGTACGTTTTCCTGAATCATTTTAGATTACGCTCTGTGTATTATGCCCCCAACACCTAAATATTCTAATGTACATGTCCTAAGAATAAGAATATCTCATATATTATCCCAGTACAATGATCACCTTAAGGAAATTAACATAAACTACTTTTATTTTATCTACCTCCCATATTTTGGTCCATTGACTAATAATATCCTTTATAACAATTTCCCTCCCTGTCCAAATCGTGTATAGCATTTGATTATCACAAGTCTTTTGCCTGCTTTAATCTGAATCAGATCCTCAGCCCTTGTTTGTTTTGAAGAATACGTATAGTCTTCATGTTTTAACGTCAAGTTCCTCATTTTTTAGTTTTAATGTAATTTAATCTACCTTTTCCTGTTGATACCTTTATATATATATATATATAGATTGCTTAAATTTCCTCTTCTATGATTTATTTTGCACATTCTTTGCCCATTTTTCTAGTGAGTTTCCTTATTGAGCTTTTTCTATATTCTGACTACTAATTCTTGGTTTGTTCTATGTATTGTAAATAGCTCCTCTCAGCCTATGGTGTTTTTGTTATTATTGTTTAATGCTTCCTTGTGTAATACAAATGTTTAAAATTTTCAATGTCAAACATTTATTAGTAACTCCCTGTAAGAATTCTTTTTATTCTTCCTCAAAATTGCTTTGACTATTGTTAGGCTTTTGCTTGTCCATTATAAATTAAGATCAATTTGATAAGTTTGTTGAAAAGATCTAATGGCATCTTTATTAGGAAAGCAGTGGATTTATAGAATAATTGGGAGGGAAGTTGACATCTTTATGATGTGAATTATTTTTATTCATAATTACATCTCTTCATTTTCTTAGGTCTTTATTTATGTTCTTTGGGAAAGATTATGATTTTATATTTGAAGGCCTTGACCAGCTTTTTAAAAAAATAACTACCTTTAGTTTTTGTTGTTGTGAATAGGATTAAAACTTTTTACATTCTGTAATTATAGTTTTTGGTATGTAAGAATACTACTGATTTTCATACATTAATCTTAAATGTGACGGCCTTGATCAACTTTCTTATTATTTCTGATAATTGCCTTGGATTTTCTTAGATAATCGTTTAACCTATGAATAATGACAAGTTTGTTTCTTTCATTTTAATCTTTATACAACATTTCTTTTTCTTATCTTTTGCCCTGGCTAGAAACTCCAGTTCAGTGATGAATAGATGCAGTGATAGAAGGCATCATTGTCTTATTCTTGGCTTTAAAGAGGCAGTTTCTAACATTTCACTATTGTATAATGCTTGCTGTATGCGTTTTGTAGATACTCTTTTTCAGGGAAGAGCTCTTATCTCATTAAGAATTACAAAAAGTAACAAGACTCTGAAAGAGACGCAAGCAAGCAAGTTGTCTTGCCATAACTTCATAGATACCGAAAGTAGATAACGAGACTCCGTGGATCAGAGCAAGGCAGTTTATTATTCGAACAGCCTGAGCATCAGCATGGCAACACCAGTTCTCCTGACCCCAAGTCCCATGGTGCAGTGTGATGGCTCCGTGTGCCACGGCTCCGTGTGCCACAGCTGAGGGACCTAGCACTTTTTATATCAAGCAATGAACAAGCCAGTTTCTCCTGCAGAGCAAGTAGTTGTACTGTAGTCATGCTGTAATTGCTTTGACCTATGTGACTAGCTGTCACCTGATTGACAATGTGACTAGCTTTATAAATGACTCAAGAACAGGCTAGTTAAGACCTTGAGGTTGGGCATCCTCAGAAAGGCCATGTAAGAATGTTTGGAACCCACGGCAGTCTCTCTCAACAAGAATGCCTTTATCTTTATTTAATTTTCTAGAGGATTTTGACATGAGTGGTCATTGAGTTTTATCAGATTTTTTTTGTGTATATTGAGAAAGCCATATAGTTTTTCTCCTTTAATCTGTTACTCTCCTGTATTTTGTTAACAGTAACATCAATCGTTTAATGTTAAATCAAGCTGGAATTTCTGGGATATATTCTTCTTGGCAAGATACATTGTATTTTTAATATATTAATCAATTTATTTTGCTAATATTTTATTTAGCATTTTTATGGCTCTACCTAAATAGAGATTGTCCCACAGTTTTCCTTTATGTTATAACCCATGTCCATTTTAGATATCAAGGATACATGAGCCTTATAGAATTAATTGGTAAGCTTTTCTTCTTTTTCTGTTCCCTGGAGCATTTTATATGAGAGGGATTATAATCAGGCCAAGATGGAGGCATAGATAGACATGGTTTGCCTCCTTGCATGACCATAAGGATCACAACTAACTTCAAAACAAAAAAAAACAACCAGAACTGCCAGAAAATCAAGCTCTATGGAAGTCTGACAACCAAGGATTTACGGAAGAAACGTTCATCCAGTCGGGTAGGAGGGGCAGAGACAGGCAGCAGGAGCAGGTAGGACACGGTGCGGCAGTGGCAAGGTGATAGCAGCAAGGCAGCAGCAATGGTGGCCGGTGGAACAGGCAGGGCCATATTCACATATGGTGGGTAAAAACGGGGAGGGACACCTGCGGGACAAGTGATCCCAGGCCCAGGCCAGACTGCACAGCCCAGGGTTCTAGCACTGGGCAACTAATGCCTCATACTTTGGGCTATAAAAACCAGTGGGGGTTGTGGCAGCAAAAGAAATTGTGGGTCTCTCAGGAGAGTCCATTTAAAGGATCTACACAGTCCTACAATGTATACAAACCCACTCATTCTGAGATTCAGGACCATGGAAGCAACTAGAAGGGTACCTGTCGCATATGGGAAGTGGGGGAAGTGACTGGTAATGGGGCAAGAACCAAGCAAGTGGCATTGTTCCCTCTCTGACCCCTCCCCCAAATATAGCACCACAAAATGGCCTTCATGGGTTGCCCCACCCTGGAGAATACCTAAGGTATTCAATGTAACAGGTATGCCAAGACAGGGAGTCAAAGCAGCTCTACCTGAATACACAGAAACAAACAAAGAGAGTCGACCAAATTGAGGAGACAAAGAGATATGGTCCAAATGAAAGAACAGATCAAAACTCCAGAAAAAGAACTAAATGAAATGGAGATAGTCAACCTATCAGATGCGGAGTTCAAAACACTGGTGACAATGATGCTCAGACAACTCATTTAGTATGGCAAATGCCTAAGGAAAGAAATGAAGGCTACAATAAGTGAAACAAAGAAAAATCTACAGGGAACCAACAGCGAAGGGAAGAAAGCCAGTGTTCATATAAATGATTTGGAACATGAGGAAGAAATAAATAGTCAACCAGTACGGAATGAAGAAACAAGAATTCAAAAAAAACAAGGAGAGAATAAGAAGACTCTGGGACATATCCAAACATGCCAATATGTGAATCATAGGGATCCCAGAAGGAGAAGAGGGAGAGCGAGAGATTGAAAACTTACTTCAAAAAATAATGAAAGAAAATTTCCCTAATTTGATGAGGGAAATAGATATACAACTCCAGGAAGCACAGAGAGTTCCACAAGTGGGACCCAAAGAGCGCAACACCAAGACACATCATAATTAAAATGCCAAAGGTAAAAGATAAAGAGAGAATCTTAAAAGCATCAAGAGAAAAGGAGAGAGTTACCTACAAAGGAGTTCCCATAAAACTATCAGCTGATTTCTCAAAAGAAATTTTCAGGCAAGAATGGACTGGCAAGAAGTATTCAAAGTCATGAAAAACAAGGACCTACAACAGAAATTATTCTATCCAGCAAAGTTATCACTTAGAATGGAAGGACAGATAAAGTGCTTCCCAGGCAAGGTAAAGCTAATGAAGTTCAGCATCACCAAACCCTTATTACATGAAATGTTAAAGGGACTTATTTAAGAAAAAGATAAAAACTATAAACAGTAAAATGACAACAAACTCACAACTATCAACAACTGAACCTAAAAAAACAAAAACAAAAACAAACTAAACAAACAACTAGAACAGGAACAGAATCATAGAAATGGAAATCCCATGGAGTTATCAGTGGGGAGGGGGAAGACAGATAATGGGGGAAAAGGTACAGAGATTAAGAAGCATAATTGGTAGGTGCAAAAAAGACAAGGGGAGGTTAAGAATAGTATAGGAAATGGAGAAGCCAAAGAGCTCACCTGCATGACCCATGGACATGAACTAAGAGTGAGGAGATTGCTGGAGAGAACGGAGGTACTGGGCAGACAGGAGCAAAGGGGAAAAAATTGAGACAACTGTAATAACATAATTAATAAAATAGATTTAAATATATAAAAAGAGAGATTATAAGATATAGGTTACCTGAAATTTTAGTAAAGATTACTTATTGTAAAAATATCAAGACCTAGTAGTTTTTGAATATTTTTGGAATACTGTTTCAACTTCCTTAACTTAGTAGAACTTTAAACAGCATGTCTGTTTTATCCTGAGTCAATTTTGGTAATTTGTAGATTTACAAACATACTGGTGTAATACTTTCATGATTTAAAAAAAAAACATTTCTGTTTCTGCAGTTAACTTTCTGTTCTTATTCCTAATATTTTTACTTTTCTTTTTCCCCTCAATTATTTGTGTTTTCCACTTAATTAATTTCTGATATTATCTTTATCTTAACTTTTTTTTATCCTGAATTTATCCTGGTTCTTTTCCTGGCTTCTAGAGTGAATGCTTTTTTAAATTAATTTTTGGTCTCTCATTTACTGTATATATTTTTAAAATTATAAATTTTCTTATAAATGCAGCTTTAGCTGTATATATTTAATTTGTTATCTAGTATTCTGATTGTTGTTTAATTCTGTTTTATCACTTCAACTGTGATTTCTTCTTGGTTATAAATTTTTGAAGATATAAATTTTTTTTTTAAGTGGTGGGTTTGCTTTGCCCTCCTCCCTCCAGGAGTCTCATCTGTTCAAGACTAGTTTTTACATTAATGCCTCAGCTTGGGATTCCTGCAATACAAAGGTACAATAAATGCAGACCCCACATCTGTATGGATCACAGGCTTTGGCATTCTGGTTTTCACGGCAGACTTTTTCCTGTCCTGAGCCCTGGGCATATAGCAAGCTTCCCTGTTTCTTCGCTGGGCCATTGGGGACTGTTTCTCCTTCCATGTTCATGGATCCAGCTGGATGATAAGGTCTTATTTCCACCTCTCTGTCTTGCATGATCCCAGGGCTATGTCTCCTCAGGATGATTAAAGAAGCAGTCTGTAGAATTTAGAGCTTATTTTCTGCTCTTCCCACTAGGATGTGAAGGTACCAGCTTGTGCACGTCTTGCTTTTATTTTGGGTTCTGTTTTTATTTCTGTGTCAGAGTATTTATTTTTCTTTCTTTTGAGCTCTTTTGAATTGTAATCTATTAAATTTTGTCTTACATTTCTGTGTGTTTATAGTGAAAGGGTATCAACCTTTGATTAGCCTCCCAGAGTCCTTTCCAAACAGAATTTTGATCCCTGTTTCAGTGTGAACACTAAATAAACTCATAAATTCAGTGGAAAGCAAAGGGCACATCACAATTATTCCATATTTAACATCAAACAACTATAGTATTATCATCTATGTGTATGACCTTACCAATCTTTAGCAAAGGGGTACTCTGTAACATTTGCTAGAATATGTAGTTACTTTTCTAGCATTTCAACTAGAACATTTATCTTCTTTGACAACTTTAGCACCAGAGTCAGAAAAATCAGCATCTAAAACCCCTGGCATGCTACTCTTAGCATGGGTAGGTGGAAAGGTCAAATTTAATGGTATGGCCTCTTGACCAAATGTCCAGACTGTGGATTTACTGATACCCTGTTCTTCCAGAAAAACAAGATCTCCAGGCAACTCCCACTATTTGAACATTAACATTTTTTACTGATTACATTATGGTATTCAAAGACATCAAAACTAAAGTTGCTGTGGTATTACATGAAGTCATACTATTTAATTTCTTTATTGATTGATTTTTAGAGAGAGAGAGAGAGAGTGGAAGGGGGAGAGAGAGGGATCGATTTGTTGTTCCACTTATTTATGCATTCACTGGTTGATTCTTTTTTAAAAAAATATGCTTATTAATTTTAAGGAAAGAGGAGGAGGAGGAGACACACACACACACACACACACACACACACACCAATGCGAAAGAGAAACTTCGATAGACAGCCTCCCATACACACCATGACCAGGGATTGAACCTGCAGCCTAGGCGTGTACCCTGACCAGAAATCGAACCCAGGACTTTTCAGTTTACAGGAGAGTACTCCCACCAACTGAGCCACGTCAGCCAAGACTATTACTTGATTCTTGTATGTACACTGACCTGGGATTGACCCCGCAACCTTAGCATATTGGGATGACACTAACCAACTGAGCTACTCAGCCAGGGTCTGAAGTCATATATGTATTTAAAACCCAGGTTTTTCCAAATAGCTTTTAACCTAATTCATTTTAATATGCAAGAGACTATAGATTCAAGAGGACTTGGAATCATGGTTTTAGAAATTGTCTCAAATAAGTTGAACATCATCAGGTCAGAGTTTAGGAGTTTTAAGGGTCGGATACTTTCAATAAGCTTGATTCGGTTCACAGCCTGCAGTAGAATTCCTACATAATCCTCAGCTTTAGACTACTCATCTCCGATAAAGGAGAGGGCGCGGTCAAGGAACACAGTTCGGGAGTCGGGCATTATGCCCGAACTGAGGTGGTTCAGGGTCAGCGGAAGGCTACTGCCATACTTGCCTGTGTGAAATCAGCAGGGTGTATCACCTCTAACTCCCTGACCACCCAGTGATAATCTCGCCATTGGGAACATTTCTAACAAAGGATTAGGCGGAGATAAATGGCGATAGTCACCTACTTCCCATATAATTCCAGAAAATTTTAAGTTTTTACCTTTTGCCAGTATAAATGTGGGAACTCGAGATGTTGTATCTCTGTGGCAATAGAGCCTTTGTATATTGACCATCTCCATATCAAATTTATATGACCCCACATTCCCTGAAAATTAGTGTCACCATGAGAGGTACTCATCTTGTAGTTTATCGTAAAGTACTAAAATACCGAGTCATATTGAGATATTACACACAATAGTTTTTTTGTTTTTTTTAAAATCAAGAAGTACAACATATAGATTGAACCCTTGCCCACCTTCTCTACTTTTAAAGGTTTTCGGGCCTCGTAGACATGGGCAAACTCAGCTCAGAGAACAGAACAGCAACAGCCAAAACCCAATAAACCAACAGTCAGGGAATTCGCAAGCCATTTTAACAATTGATGGCAAAAATCCAGTTCCCATAAAATATACAGGAAATTCATTCTTTTGAATATGAAAATATTTCTAAATGTTTAAAGACTTCTGCCCTCTAAGCTATCCTGAACTTTTATTTATTAATTTTCATACCCTCTTTTCAGTTGCTGCAAGGTTACGATTTCAGAGTGTTTACCCTTCCATGAAATCTTCTTGGTTTCCTCCAAGCAAAATTGACCCCCTTCCTTCTTTTTATCATATCTTCTAAATTTCTCTGTCACAACTTCTCTAACGCTTTCTTGCATTTGTTTGTTTATATGCCTGTTTCTCTCTCCTGGAACGTAAACTCCTAAAAGGCTAGTGCCATCTTTTTTCTCTAGTGCCTAGAATGATATGTGGCACATAGTACACACCCCATAAAGACTGGTTGAGTGAACAAAAGAAGAATAAGTGTTAGTCTTAGTGTATTTTTACCTAGCTTCTGTTAAGTTCAGCTTTCCATTAAGCTTTCTCAGTAAGGAAGTTTGCCCAGACAGCCAGGTTATTTTGTGTAGTAGAAACATCCAGCAAATATATATATGAATATTTAAAACTGTTCAATTAAATTCCAGCCAGAGTCCACACATTTAAAAAATAACTGAAGAAGCCTGATGAATCATCTTACTGCTTCCCGTCAAAACCTCTCTCACCTCCGTAAAAGCTTTTTGGTCGGTGCTTTGATCATTTTGTATGTAGAAATGCCTGACATGAGTCAATAGATCAAACATTATAGTTGGCTTTTGCAATCTGCTTAAAAGGAATTTGTTTTTCACCTCTAATTTTTAAGTTATAATTTGTTGCTTGCTTTGGTTTGCCCTTCTAACCTTCTAGACCAGAAAATAATTTACCACCACCTTACAACTTATTTGGTACCCTTGTTGCATCTCAATTATTAAATATCAAGAACTTGAAAAGTTACTGTTTCTGTTAGACAGTTTTGAACTTGCTGAGAGCCTCCATTTGAACGACATTTTGGATGTATAATATATACATGGTAAAACCTTTAAAGACCGTGTAGATCTCGGGGAGTAAGCCTCAAGTATTTTCTAATGGTTCAGATATAAATTTTCCATGTGATTACTTAAGTTTAGGTTTTGCAGGTCTACCCCTTGGGACACAATTAAGTATGTTCACCTGCGTCTATAACAACAGACATCGCCAAACCTTGAGTCAGTGCCCTTTTCTTTCAATTTGTTATATTAGTGTAACTGTGCTTGTGTTTTTTTCCATCTCCTATTTTACTTTATTTGATCCTAGTAATGGACGAAAATTTTTTTTCCAGAAGAAGAGGAATAGAAACAAATGCAACAGGAGGAGAAACTTGATCACAAGGAAGGGAAGAGTATTTTTAGGTAGTCATGAAAGGATTTGCCTTGGTTTTGAAAGAAAATGAATGATTTAGTAGAGCCCTTTAAGAGGAATCTCTATAAATATTCAATAAATATTTACAGAACAAAGAGTAAATACTGGTGATTGCCAAGCACTGTGCAAAGGACCAGAAGGAAATATAGAAGAATGAATACAATACAATTTCTGCCTATGTGGACCTCTAATTTGGTGGGATAGACAGATACTGAACACCTATCTATAATGCCATATGAAAACTACAACGCCCGTGGTGTTTGTGAGGACATAGAGGAGAGTGATGAGTTCTTTGAAGGAAAGTCAAAGGTTCACGATGGAGACATGTGAGCTAAATCTCAAAGTAAGAGCAGGATTTTGCCCTGCAGAGGAAGGAGGGTGAGAGGAAGAGCACTTTCAGCAAAGAAAGCAATGTGACCAGAGTTATGAAAGTGCAGGGTGTTTTGAGGAGCTGCCTGTCTTGCTAACTAGTTGAGATGCTGCTCGGTGGCCCAGTGCTGTGCTTTGATTGTGCTTGGTAGGCGCTGCCTTCCTCCTGTAAGCTCCGATCTTCTAACGAACTCCTGATCACAACTGAGTTTCCAGGTGAAAAGAGGTGCGAAGAGGAGGATCAATCTTTTTGTTGATATTAAATAGAAAATTGTGAAGAAACTCCTTTTTTTCTTAAGATTGTATTTATTTATTTTTAGAGAGGGGAAGGGAGGGAGAAAGAGAGAGGGAGAAACATCAATATGTGGTTGCCTATCACGCACTCCCTACTGGGGACCTGGCCCACAACCCAGGCATGTGCCCTGACTGGGAATTGAACAGGCAATCCTTTGGTTCACAGGCTGGCACTCAGTCCACTGAGCCATGCCAGCTGGGGCTAAAATTGTGGAGATACTCTTAACTTCTTTTCAACCTGTAGAGCAAGTAATAGAGTTGGATTCATTTGTAACAAGTGACTTTTAAGTAAGAACTGGTGAATGTTTTGAATTTTACTTGTATTTTGCTTATGTTATCTACTACAAAGAACTTAACCTCTGTATTGCTTCCCTTTAATAGCACATTAGATTTTGAGAATTTTTCAGTCACCATTTCTATCACTAGTGATATCATCATTGTCTTGTCGGCTGAACGAGTCTTCAAGGCTCTCTCAAGATCATTCGGTGAGGGATGGGGACATGACAGAGAAGATGATTCTGAGGACAGGGCACCTGAATGTTTGATGTGTAGTCTGAAGGAGTAACCATTACATCACTAGCTCGACACGGTATGGCACGGGGGTAGGGGAGAGAAGGAGTGGGAGGAGAGTGCGGGCAGGGTGACAAGCAGACTCGCATCCTTGGCAAGGACTAGAATGTAGCTTCTATGAGAGCAAGAAACTGGTCTGTCTTGTTCACAGTGCTAGCTCATGAATCTAGAACGTTGTCTGGCATGTGGTAGGTTCTTAGCCAAAAAATGTTTGTTGAAGGAAAAATTAAAGAGGTCCCATTGTGGCTGGGATGCAGGCAGTAAGTTGTAGGGAATAAAATGATACTGAGGGAAAGGTGGGGCCATGCAAGGTCCTGTAGCTCACATTAAAGATGAGGGACTTTGGATTAAAGAATTTTAAGCAAAGAGGTGACATAATTAGCTTTGCTCTACAGTGGAGAGCAATGCTTTCCAACTTTTTTTAATTTTAATTTTTATTAATTTACTTATAGAGAGAGGAGAAGGGAGGGAGAAAGAGGAGAGAAACATCAATGTGAGAGAGAAACATCTATCAGTTGCCTCCCACGTGCTCCCGACCAGGGACCAAACCCACAACTCAGGCATATGCCCTGACCGGGAATTCAATCAGCGACCTTTTGCCTTCTGGAACAACACTCAACTGACTGAGCCACACCAGCCAGGGTGCTTTCCAGCTCTTTGATTGTGACCAATAGTCAGAAACAGATTTTATATTGTAACCTAGTAAAAGACACATATACACACACATAACTGAAATAATTTTTTAATGAGCAATGCTTAGCCTAAGTAAATGGGTTGTACTCCATTATTTTATGTTCTTTTTGGTATTTTTTTAAAAGCAGTGGTCAAAACCAGTGTGACTCATGGGTTCTAAGTACAGTCAGAAAAATACTCTGATGGGGAATGGATACTCTAATAATGGAGGGTATGTGCATAAAATTACAGAAACCAACAACTTTAGGTGAGCTAAGAAAGGTAGAAAAGAGGGAGGACCCCCAAAAAACCTGCATTTATTTTTTTAAGATTTTATTTATTTATTTTTAGAGAGAGGGGAAGTATTGGAGAAGGAGAGGGAGGGAAACACTGATGTGTGAGAGAAACATAGATTGGCTGCCTCTTGCAAGCCCCCAGCCCGGGACCTGGCCTGCAGCCCAGGCATGTGCCCTGGCTGGGAATCGAACTGGGGACCCTTTGGTTCACAAGCTGGCACTCAATCCACTGATCCACACCAGCCAGGGCTTATTTATAAAAAATTGTGTGTTTATTCTTACATGTTTAAACTTCAGTCACCTTCAGAGTACTTTCGATTTGATGCAATATTCCTATTGAGACTTTTTTCCACTACTCAAAACAGTTTTTGAACTCATCGATTTTGATGCCTTTTAGTGCTTCTGCTGGTTTTTGTTTCACCTCTTCCACATCGGCAAAATGTTTCCCTTTGAGGACTTTTTTCATCCGGGGAAACAAAAAAAAGTTGGTTGCTCAGGGCAGGATTGAGTGAATAGGGAGGGCAGGGCATGGGGATCATGCTGTTTTTGCCCAAAAACTGCTGAACGCTCAGTGTGGTGTGGGCAGGTGCACTCGTAAATCACCCATCATATAATGGGCAAATGGGTTGAAAGAGTCTTCCAAAAAAATTCACTGAAGCCGAACGCAGCCTCTCATAACAACACCAACTGGTTCACTGATACGGATGGGTTCCTAGAAGACTTACCTTGCAGTAGAACACTGTACTACCTGCTAGGGACCCAGTCTCCAGAAGACATATGCAAAACAGAAATCTGGAGAGATGCTAGTACAAGGGAGCTCAGCAGAATGTCAGGTGTGGGAAGGCTTTGAGGAGTTAAAGAATCCAGAGGACAAATATCAGAGTAGAGTAAACTTGCTTAAGGACAACACATGAGAGTACCAGCAGAGGAGGAACTGCCCCCCAGATTTCCCTCCCACCTGTGATCTTTCCATTGTTTGTTTCAGCCTCTTCTCTCAGTGCTTCCACAATAAGCTGTGGGGCATGGAGCCCCACATTGGTGATGATCCCACCATTTTATAAATCTGGAAACTGGAGCACAGGGAGG
Source organism: Mormoops blainvillei (assembly GCA_004026545.1). NCBI lineage: Eukaryota > Metazoa > Chordata > Mammalia > Chiroptera > Mormoopidae > Mormoops > Mormoops blainvillei. The sequence goes on along the minus strand of PVJD01001694.1, from coordinate 40,121 downwards.
TTACATGACTGCTTCAAGGTTAGGTACCTATTAAGAGGACAAAGTAGGGTTGGACTCCAGGCCTCTTTATCACTGACCAGGCAGTGTTACCTTTATTATGCACTGCTTTATACATATGCATGGAAAAAGAATTAGGATTATAAAGTGACAATGCAGCATTTTGACAGGTATATTTTTCTGTGCTAGAGCTATGAGTTCTCCTGCTAATACTGTTTAATCAGTTTGGTATTAAAAATTAAAATTGAGGTAAAAAACTGCTTCTTCAGAAACCTAGGAACACAATAGTTCATCTAGTTCATGAAAAGAACAATTATATGTGAACATACAAATCTCAGTCATATAATATCTTCATTAATATCTTGGCTGAAAGAGTGAGAGGGTAAATCAGGAAATGTATTTATCAGAAAAATGCTAATTATAGGAAGCCCCTGGGAGATTGACTTTAATCTTTAGGAACTGGGTGAAAAGATGAAAGAGAAAATGTGGTTAATAAGTCATGTATATAAATTAGAAAGCATTTCTGTATGTTGACATGAGATAAGATCAGTTCGAGATTTATTTTTCTGCCAAAAGCCGATGGCTTTCTAGAGGAAATTGGTTTTTCACGCTATCGCGGTATGCTTCAGGCCATAACAAGATGTTCAGCCAATATGGACCTACTTTTGCCTAGGAAAATATTTCTGAAATGACCTTGTCTATAGCAGCGGCTGATTTCTGTGGGAGTCCCCGTGTACCCTGGCCTGCGAAGGTGCACCCAGAAGGCAGCTCAGCGTTTGCCCGCTGGTCTCATCATGACTGGACAATTTGCTGTTAGCTTAGTCTTTGAGCTCAAAGCTTCTGCTACCACATACTTGCAGCTACACAGATTTAGGATCTTGGAGAGTTTAAATTGTTTTTGAATGATTCCCCCTTTTTATTTTTTTACCGATAGTTCTTTGCATCTTGTCTCCAGGCCTGCAAGTGGAATTCTTCTAGCCCTTATTTACAGTTAGGACAGCTTTCTCAGCTCTCATACTTGTGTAGGAACCCAGGTTCACCTTCCTCACTGTCAGCCACGGACCTCCTTGCCCATCCTGGTGCTGGCATTAAAGACCCAGCTCTAAGGAGTGTAGTTCTGGTCCCAATACCCTCCCTCACCCCCGTGCCAGGCAGCTTCACATGCTTATGCAGGTGGTTTGAGTTACCTCTTCATTTTTGGCACCTTAAAATTCTCTTTCTTGCTTTTGAGTGTAATTGTGTATTTTAAATGTTTTATTATAATTTATCCAGATTTTCTGTGTATTTGGAGTGGGAGGAGAGTGGCTTCTCAAATTTTGTCATTTCATCACTTGAACTAACGTCCTTTCTATTACTTCAAAATTTGACTTTGTTAGGAAAAGAAATGCATTCTGCATTACTGTTTTATCCCACACATGTGTAGGGTGGAAGGCACTGTTGTGAATTGTCGCTGAGGGTGTGGGGGTCATTGTTGCTAGGTTTTGCTGTCTGGAGTAGTTTGCTGCTGACAGGTACTAAAGCACTCATGCCCTGCTCTTATGACTAGAGACATCTGTCTTTCTTTACATTGGCTGGGAAACGTGAAAGCACAGAAGATAAGACAAGTAACATTATCCTGTATTTTCACCTTCAACTCTGAACCTGATGCATTTCCAGACCTTAGTTCTTGTGTGCGGTAAAGGTCTTACTAGTGGACACGTGAGGCCAGCTAGGCTGAGGGAGCACCTGCACCTGCCCATCCAAGAGAGAGCTGGACTTCTTATATCACGCGTGACTTTTTCAGTTGCAAGTACAGACATTCAACTGGAATTTTCAAAAGGAAAAAAAATGGAGAGAGAGTGAGAAAGGACTTTATTGGCTCATACAACGGAAAAGTCCGAAAAGCCCAAGGTGGTCCTGGCTGTAGGAATGGCCTGGCCTAGAAGCTCAAGCCACATCACCCTCTCACAGCTCTGTTTTCTTCCGTGAGAGAAACGTTCTCAGGTAACCATGGTCCCACCCCCTGCCACAAAGTGCGCACCTCAGCTGTAACCTTACATCACCTCCCAGCAAAAAGAGAACCCCCTTTCCCCACTTGTTCTTCAACACTTGGTGGTGTGTCTCATTGGCCTGGTTTGGGTTCTGGTTCGTATCCCTGCCTGTAAAGCCGGTATACTCCATTTTCCTGGCCACAGTGGTTATGCCTGCCCCTGGGGCTGAGCATTGGGTCGGTCTCAGCAAAGCCACAGAGTCAGCGTGGGGGAGGGGTGATCCCTCCAGGAGTAGTGAATGTGCTGTAACTGGACAGAAAGTGGATGAAACTCTGGGTCAGCAAAAACGAACAGATGCCCGCTACAGACGGAGCAGATCTTCTACATGAAAAGAGAGTAAAATTTAAAAGGGTTTAACTTAATCAAAATTTGGATTCACTCCATCACAAAAGCCCTGCCTTTAAACGTGGTTAAAGCTTGTATCGTGCTGTTAGATAAAAGAAGTCGCCCTCGATAAGAGAGACCATGGTGAAGCTGCATGATCCTAAGATTTATAGGCTGTTGTAGGCTCGTTGCAGAGGAAGTCTCCCTCATACTAATTCCAGAATTGCTGATATTTCTTCTGATATTTAAAGCAGATTTTGGAGAGATTGGCAATTATCTCATTTCCTTTAGCATCCAACTGAATGAATTGGTGAAACTGCTCTTAGGACAACCTGCTCCTGCTTTCCCTGCATCCTGCGTGTGCTCTGTCACCTGAGCGCAATTTCTGTTTTGTGAGTCTGTTTTGGATACTTCAAACACTTTCATTATCTTTGAAATAACGAAACATTACTTTTCTGCACAACACTTCAAATGGAAGCAAATCTTGACTTTCTGAGCACCAGTGGACCTTCTCTGATGCTTAGCACCATGACGGGTGTGCCCCTTTGGTAAGGAAGAAACCCCGCAAACCACGGTGACTTGCTGATTTCTGCACTGCCATGCATTGACACCTCACCACCACACCCCTGGCCAAAGAAAGGCTCATCTACTGTCATCTCCTCCCCTTGACCCAGAGGCTGGAACTGCCTCTTCTTTGAGAACTTTTTGCCAAGAACTGGGAGAGGGACACCAAGTCTTTCTCTGCTAGCCAGAGGGCCACTGTCCTGGAAGACAAGTTGGAAGTGCCTAACTGGCTTTCTTCACAAGTTTCACTTTCCCTTGAGAGAGAGATAAGGAAAGCCCACTCTCAGGGCAAATCGACTGAGAGCAGTAACTGCTTGTCTTGGCCCACCTTGGCGTATAGTTTCTGCTTTATCAATTGTGCGAATCTTGTTATTCCAAACCCCACAGGCCACGTTCGGGATGCAGCTCCTGCAGCAGAGGCGAGCGGCTGGGAGTCGGAGGCACACAACCACCTGGACTTGCCAGGCCTGGAGGCGGGGTTAAGGGAGGCTTTCATCACTTTCTCTGTGGGCAGACATCACCTGGAAATACTATCCAATTCACTTTTCAACCCACTTAAAACTGGATTTAAGGGTACTTTTCAACTGGATTTAAGGGTACTTTTCCACTTAAGGCTAGATTTAAGGGTAATTTTCAACCCACTTAAAACTGGATTTACAATCCCTTCCTTTCTAATAGAAGCAACATCAGGTACGCCGACCTGGCCAAAGATGGCCTTAATGACTTGAAAACAAAAGAAAGAATGCAAATGCATTCAACTGGCAGAATTTTGAAGAAACCCCAACAGTTTTTTTTCACATCAATTTGTCTTTAATCTGGCAAAGTGAGAGCTGAGGGACCTTTCTTTTCATCCTTCCTAGTTTTACTATGATATAATTGACGTAAAACAAAAGCTCCGATTCTGTCCATTACTACGAACGTTTAGGAGTCCAGGTTTTCAGCTGTGGTTGCCACTAACATGCAAAGTCAAAAATGATGGAATGCAAAAGACCATCTCATGATTTCAACATCTTACTTGGGTTAAATTATATCAAGTATCTCATTAAGATGTTTGTTTATACACTTTAGATGTGTTTAATTGCTTTCAGGAAATAGCCATTACTTTTTTGCATAAAAAATAGTGGATGACATAATTCTTTATTTAAAAATGCTTTTAAAAAGTCTGTATATATGAAAGTGATCTCCAAGGCTCTTTCTCCAGCTCTGCCCTCAAGGTTGGGCAGGGGAAGGAGTGGTTGGCAGAAGACCGGCCAATTGCACTACTTAGCTGGTACAATTTGACTGTTTCCTCTTGACGTCTACATGTGTTAGGTGTTCAAATGTTGGCTCCTTCCCTCTTGGGGTGCTTTTGTGGCTTTCTTGGGGACACTGACAGGTGTTCCAATCCTGCAGTGCTCCCTGATGTGGACAATCATGGGACTGTCCTCCTCACATCCCTTCCCTGGGCTCTGCCCAGAGTCCACACCACAGCCTCTGATTGCAGACTTCCTGTTGCCAGAGCAGGCAGGTCTTGGGGAGCCCAATCAAGACAAACACAAGTCTGGCAACTTTGCAGTGCCCATTTGTCCCATAAGAAACTGCAAACTTACCGGACTGTCCTCTCTGCCTCCCCCTTTCTTGGCCTCACTGTTGAGGGTGACCCCACTTCTGCTGGCAAGAAGCCAGCACTACCCTCGGTGTCCATGTATGTTCCAAACTCCAGGGCATCCTATGGTGGACCCATGGCTGCTCCAGGGCCCAAAGTTCACAGTAAACATTCATCAGGGGAAGAAGTGCTGCCTTTCCTTCTTGCAGGCATTCATAATTTCTCTTTCTGGTTTTCTTGGGGCTTCCCTCACTTGGTTTGCTGCAGTGGTGAGAAGCGCTCGCTCTCCCCCCATGGGGGAGGGGAAGGACACCCAAGCACAGACGTTACTTTGATGGTGCTCCTCAGCCTCCTCTCAGATTTCTAGCCTGTCTTATACAAACCTGAGGTAAAAGACGGGGGCTGATAGTTGCCCAACTGGTTCTGCTACAGTTTTAGAAAGTCTGGCACAGGGTTTTCTGATACCTTTCTTCAAACATGTTACCCATTGTTCTTAAATGTGGAAGCTTCAGCTGAAATTTTGAGGAAAGGAGGAAAGTTATAAACACTGAATAAGCAAGTGTTTATCTCAGAGTGATCTATAGAAGTAAAAATCAGGCATTATCCTAAAAGTTGCTCAGTTGAGGACCTGCTAAATAAATGATGGTATTCATTAAGCATATTATGTGGTTAGGGACATAGGAGATACTCAATGATATACCGTTAAGTAAATAAGAGTATATAATCAATCTCACTTTTGTTGGAAAATGTGTGTGTGTGTGCACTGAAAACTCTTTATAATGGTTATCTGTAGGTGTGGCATTATGGAGATTTTAACTTCCAACTCATTTCTGTTCCTTTTTTCCCTTTCAGTTTTATTAAAATATAATTGACACACAGCACTGTATAAGTTTAAGGTATACAGCATAATGGCTTGACTTACATGTATTGCAAAATGATTACCACAATAAGTTTAGTTAACATGCATTATCTTATACAGATCAAAAGAGAATTTTAGGATCTACTTTCTTAGCAGCTTTCAAATATACCATATAGAAATGTTACTTATAGTCATCAAGTTGTATATCACATCCCAGTACTTATTTATCTTATAACCGGAAGTGTGTGCCTTTCAACTACCACCATCCCTCGCCCCTTTATGCCTCCTCTGGTAACCACAAATATTTCTCTTTTTCTATCAGTTTTTGTTTTAAAATTCTATATACCATATTTTGCTGTGTATAATGCACACTTTTTTGCCCAAATTTTTGAGGGAAAAATAAGGATGTGCATTATACATGGGTATAATGATTACATACCATGAGTATAATCATGGGTATAATAATCCTGTGTATAAGGCACACAAAAACATGGGTGCATGTTGCACATGGGAACACATTACATATGGCAAAATATGGTGTACTGCACTCCTTGGATTGTTTTATACTGAGCATGTTTTATTCTAAGAGAAAAAGCAATCACAGAATTTACATTTTTAAAAAGTTGATTTTTGAAAAATTTAAAAAATATTTTGAAAGAAGAGCTACAGACTAGCAGTTGAGAAGTCAAAGAGTGAGGGACGAAATGTGACGACCGAGCTGAGACCAGGGTGAGCCAGAGGCGTCCAGGGTGTGAAGCAAGAGGAGATGGTCGCTCTCAGGGTCATGCCTCTCTTGCCTCGCCTGGTCCCAGCCCTGTGTGTCAGAAACAAACCCAAAAGAGCCACCTGTGGAAGGTATTGCTCTGTTTGTCCCTCAGGCTACCAACCTAGACACAGGGGATCAAATGTGTGTGCCTCAAAGTCTAATTCCTGTAAAGGTAACCAAAGGCTCGTAGACTTTCTCTGCTACTTTATCTTCCGTCATTGGGTTAGGGATGAAGTGACTATGTGACCAATTCTTTATCATTAAGAACTCAAATTTAATTCTAAATTCCTTTTCTAAACTCCACTTTTATTTCAGCCTGAACAACGTCACCAGTTAAGAGCTCTTTTCCTAACCTGTTAACTGCCATAATAACAAGAGTTTGGCAGGGACTTGGGATCATAATTACAGATTCAGCAGATATTTATTACATGTATACAGTAAACATAGTGCCATGCGAAAGGTAAAGAAATATAAGGATGAACATAATGTTCCTTTCAAGTTTCAAAGTGACAAGATAGTCATGCTGGAGGGTTAAGCATAGAAATGTTGCTCTGCTAACCCAAAACACAGCCTCTGGCAAGCTCAACAGTGATTTATGGTTGTAAAAAATCCAAAGGTAGGAAAAAAAAAATCCTCTGGTCAGAAAATAGAGCTGTTCTGAAGTCTCTATTCCTTTTTGTACAGGAAGCAGAAGCCACCCCTAAGGTCAGATCATATAGAATTAAAATCGTGTCTCTACAGGTGCAGATCTAACAAACTTCACTGGCGGATTTACTCTGTAGCTCTTCCTAAGTCAAACAGATTGGAAACGGTTAAGAGTAGAGGATGAAAAAGAGGAGGCCAGAGAACCTTGAGGAGCCGGGTTTGGAGATGGGAAGCAGAACTAGGGCATGAACCTGAAAATCAGATTTATCAGTGAAAGTGGCCCGAGAGCCAGGACCCGCAGCATCATCGGAGCCATGGGAGGAAAGAATTCTAAGAATGAAGCAAACAAAGTGCAGTGAGTTCGAGAAGAATGAAGACTGAGCAAAGACTTGAATTTAGTGATGAAAGGATCATTGGAAACACTTGAGAGTTGTGTTTCCATAGAGTGATAGGGCCAGAAGCTGACCAGTAAGGAGTTAAGATGTGAATAGATGCTGAGGAAATGCAAGAAGAAAGTATAAATGATGCATTTTATGAGTTTGGTAATGAAAAGGAGATGAGGAGGACATTGGAGTGTAATAGAGATTCTCTTGTTTTTGGTAGGGATGAATTGGAAGCCTTGATGACAGATCTTTTGATTTCCACTCTTTAATTATATTTTTTATTAAAAATAACATGTACTTATTTTTAAAATTGTATAAATGCAGAGCGGTGAAAATTAAAAAATCCCATTCTTCAGAGATAGTTGAACATTTTCAACATTTTGGTAGATTATTATTTTTTTTAGTTTTTCCCCCCTACGAATATTATGTTATATATTTTGGGGAGAAATAGAATTATTCTGTATGGATATAATGCATATATTAAAATATCCTTTGTTTTTCACTAAAAATATATCATGAGAATTTTCCATGTGACTAATTATTTTTCAAAAACAAAGATTGATGGCTGCAAACTATTCTATTATGTACAAAACTGATATATGGCAGATGCCCACCAACAGAATGAATATACTGCTCAACTTCTGTTGGATTGATTGGGTGTCTATTTTAATTAGTTGGAGTCTCACTGGTTATTAAATATTTTTAATATCATCCTGATTATATGAGTAAGGTTATGTCTACTTCTAGATTATGAATTATAATAACTAAATTTTTAAAAAACTAAGACTTTTCAATTTGCATATAATGCCTATTTCTCCTATTTCTAAGTGTATCCTTATTTTCATGACTTGAGAAAATTGATATCTCATATTTAATATTTTTTAAAAGTTAGGTAGGTTCGTATAAATATCTTCATGATTTTGTCCTTCATTTTCTGTCCTGTCGACATTATCCTTACTAGTGTTTCAAGCTGTATTTTTATGAATTCAAAATTGTAGTAGCTTTTTAAAAAAAGATTTTACTTATTTATTTTCAGAGAGAGGGGAAGGGAGAGAGAGAGAGAAGGAGGGAAACACTGATGCACGAGAGATACATCAGTTGGTTGCCTCTCGCACACACCACACTGGGGACCTGGCTTGCAAACCAGGCATGTGCCCTGACTGGGGAACCAAACTTGTGACTTTTTGGTTCACAGGTTGGCACTCAGTCCACTGAGCCATACCAGCCAGGGCAAATTGTAGTAGTTTTTTAAAAATAATTCTCCTATTTCCAGATAATTGTGCTCCCTTTTTATTGCTATTCTGACCTATTCCATTTTTCCTCCATCCCACTCTCTGTGCCTTTTTAAAAAAGAATTTTAATTATTTCTTTTTAGAGAGAGAAGAAGGGAGGGAGAAAGAGGTGGAGAAATATCAATGCATGGTTGCCTCCCGCACACCCCCAACTGGGGACCTGGCCCACAACCCAGGCATGTGCCCTGACTGGGACTCAAACAGGCAACTCCCTGGTTTGCAGGCCAGCACTCAATCCACTGAGCCACACCAGCCAGGACCTTTTATTTATTTATTTATTTTAAATAATGTGGTAGCTTAGAATTTCCAGTTCCCAGTTTAAAAAGTACGTTACATATTATTTTGGCAACACTGACAAATAAAGCTCTTTAGGTGGCAGCATTGTCAGGAGTCTAGTAGATTGGTTTTTGCTTTGTTTTTTCAGGAATAGAAAGCACATATCTCACTCCTTCCGTCAGTCTAACTTGGGAATACCCATACACACCTTCGTTTACTGTCTCTTCCATAATGTGTAGTACGTGGACTGCTGAGGATGACCCTGCAAGCAGTTCTTTTCAAGTAATGGGATTGATACAACAGGTAGATAAGGGTGTGAAAATGCTATCAACAAGGGTGGGGATGAAGTGCCTAAAAATAATGTGACTCACACGATCACTCTTTTCAGGAGCTTCACTTCAGTGTAGTGGTGCTGGGGTGAATGGTGAAGGAGGGGAAAAAGTAGGTAGGTACTTTTTAAAGACCTTCCGAGGTGAATGGTGACTAGCATACTCTGAAAATGAGTTGTTCCCATGGACAAGTTCAACAAGCTCTTGAAGACCACAATGCCCCCAGTTGGTATTTTGCTGCCCTAATGTAATTCTTGGTGTGTGGGGAAAACTCATTGACCTTTCAAGGCCCCTTGGATCTGTGGAAAATAATGAATTGATCTTGGAGAATCATAGCCTGGACTGAAATAGGAGAGGGTCTTGATTTCACCTGTAGACTAAAAGGAGCTGGACTCGTCGTAGTACGTGCTGGAGTTGATTGTCTTTATGAACAAGACATTTTTATAGCAAATACATTTTGCTAAGGTATCTCCCAGCCATAGTTTATTCAACTTCTTCCTTTATCTTTTTGGGATTAATTCTGTAGGAAAAATTTTTTAATCTATAAAGCAATTTTTATGTAAAACTCTGTAACAGAAACATAGCATTTTATGCCTGTTTATCAATACAAGAGATGCACTGAAGCACTAAAATGATCTAAGTTTGGCTCTAGTGAGCTTTCCCAGTTGAACTATGGGGGTACTGTTTGTAAAATACTGGGAGATTTAATTCACTTTAACTTTCCCCTTCTCCCTCCTTTCTCTCCCTCCTCCACCTCCCTCCCATATGATATGATTTAAGATAATCTAATATATCAAAAACAAAACTATAGAAACAGGGCCCAGGACCATTTGTATTGCAGAGGATTCTCCACTTTGCAATATAACTTAACCTCCTTTAACTAGCAAGACATAAATAATATTTGGTTTATAAAATTCCTTGCCCAAACAACTTTTCTAGGAACATAGAGCATAAACACAATAAAATGTGTTTTTTCCCTCCTATTTGGTACCCTCTTTGAAGGATAATTAATCAATCAACTGGCTTTCCCTGAACTTCCAAATAAAAGTCCAAAAGTTAACAATGTACATTTTAACAAAAATCTAATGAGGACACAGACTCATATGACCATCTTACTCCACTGAAAAGCCAGAATCGTTTCTATTTATTCACTCATTGAACACATTTTAATGAGCATGCAGAAGTCCAAGGAGCTCTGTCCTCCTGGTGAGGCTGCCACTCACAATCACCATCTCCTCCTCCCATCCCCCATTCCCACTGCACATGACCTAGATGACCAACCCCAAAGGAGGCTTCACTGAGATCTGATTATCCACCTCTCCGAAGGAGACCGATTACTACCAGCGCTGTCAGGCCCCACCTGCCTGTCGGCCTTAGTCATCAACAGAAACCCAACCCCTCGGGTCATTCTTCGCCATCGAGCTTTCTCTCTCCATACTGTTTGAACTCCCCCCAAGCTCTGCCACTGGTTCCGCTGCAACTTGGGGCACATCATCAGGAGAATAAAGATAAAGTGCTTTCACAGGTACCATATCATTTAAATCTTATAATAACTTGGTGGCATGTCGTATCATCGTCTGTATATTATAGGTGAAGAATCTGAAAGTCAGATTAAGTGTCTTGCCCAAAGAGATACTAGATGTGGCAGAGATGGTATTTTAAGTAAGGTCTTCTGATACCAAGTCAGATTCTCCTATCACTTTAAAGACGTGATGACACACAAATGTTTGGCATACAACAAGTGTATCAGTCCTTCAGTTCACTGTCCTGTCCACACATCAAAGCATCATCCTAAATTCTAGTGCAATTTGGCAAAGCTGAGAGGCTGTGAGTTTCTTTGTGGATGTAACAGATATGGGGTTCTGAGGTGTGGTGGCTTGTCCTCCAACTTTTTATCAGATAAGTAAGAGTATCCTTTCCCTTGATCTTTTGTGAAGTAAGTTGCTCATTGAGGTTCTAGGAGCAGCCAAAACTAGCCATTTACTTGGTTTTAAAGCAACTCTTTTGGGGGACTTTTATAGGATTTTAGACTTTTCAAAATAAAAAACTATTTTGTAAGGCTGGCAGCACTGATAACCTGAAAAATTTCCCCTTTGAAAAAATAACGTTCTTTTTATTTCCTTCCATTTGCTGGCTCTGTGTAGAATACATTGCCCTCTACAGATTTGCTAACTGGGGTCTCTGAATAATGACTGGATGGCATGTATTTGTGTAAGGGTAAGTGTGTGTGTTTGAAAGAAGGGAGGAAATAGGTGTGATGGGCAGGTTCAGCTACAGCAGAGAGCGAATTAAATGCTGGAGTTCATAGGAGGGCTCGTCTAGATAAATTTGATTCATTGGAATCAAATGGTTGTGCCTCAGTTGTCCCTCTTACAGAACAATCTTTTAGGAAATATCAACTAGCAGAAGGACAGATGTCCATGCTGTGTATGAGGAAATTTCCTCTCCTGCCAGAATTGTATGACATAAATCTGACCAAATACCATAGTTGTAGTGCAAAAGGATGTCAAATTGCATGCCAAATATTGTGAGTCACTTATTTAAGTGCAAAATATGGCTTTTATTTGTAGCTCTGATTACTCTGGGACATGTTCCTCTCTGAACATAAAAGTACCCGAATAATGAAACTATTGTGGAGGCTGTATAATACATTAGGTAGTTAAATGGCTTTTGAGTTAGGCTGGCTGAGTTCAAATTGCAGCTCTGTAACTTTCTAGCTGTGTGACATTCGCATTAGGCAAATTGTTTAACCTCTTTGAGCACCAGTCTCCTCATCTGAATAAAAGGCGGTGATAACAACTATCTCGAAGGTTTATTGTAGGGATTAAATGAGATAATAGATGTAAAGCACTTAACACAGTGCTTGGGATATAGTGATCACCCAATGAAAGGTAGTTATTAATATTAAACTACAATTATCTTAAGTGCTTACGACTGCTGGTTCTCTGTCTTGCCCTACTGCTCTACTCATTTAAAATAAGATAAAAATGTTGAAATATATGTATCACAGAAACATGGATTTTTCTATCCTTTTTGAAAGCATATCTATTCAGACTCCAGGTTTCACCTAATTAATTCTTAGAACAACTGGGTTTTCTGTGGATGATTTCTGTTTAAAGAAATGACCAACTGTGACGTTTTTTGAAAAGAGACTATAGCAGAAGACCATGCGACTTTAGCCTGTTTTGGTTATCTATTGTTACATAACGCCTATCTCAAGATTTGGTGACCTACAAGAACAATCATTTTTGTTACTTCTAATGATTGGAAATTGAGCTGGGCACGTGGAGTCGGCTTCTCTCTGCTCTGTGTGACATCTGCTGAGGCTGGTGCTTCTACGATGGCCCCTTCAGCCACATGCCGGACAACTCAGCTGAAACAGCTGGGAGCTGGCGGGAACGGTTCTCCTGGGGCCATCTGTCCAGGGCTTCAGTTCTTGCTGCTCTTCAGGTTCCAGGGTTCTCCCCCGCAACTTCTCTCCACTTGGCCTCTCCCCCAGAGTAGCTGCGGCTCTTACATCGCAGCTTGAAAGGGGGAAAGAATTCCACCCTCAGTGTGAGAAGCAATGCGGTACCAAGATGGGAGAATTCTTGGGGCCGTCCCTGGAGACTAGTTACCACAGCCTCCTAAAAATGTGTCCACCTAGCCCTCCCATTTAGTGTCCTACTCCCTACTTTGGAATGAACCTCTCTCCAAATGATCTACAACCTTCCTAAGTGGTATATATTCTTAGGTGGACACTTGACTCTTTCATTCAGTTCGGATACTTTCTTCACATAGGCTTTCTAAACTAAAACATTCAGATTCCAAACCATCTCGGGAATCTTGCCTGAGAGGGACTCTAAAATGCGGAGATTATAGACCCACATAGGCACACAAATTGCCTGTTTCTGTTAAACAAATACACCAATCTGAACGTGGCATTGGGTTCTATGTTATTGACTTAATATATCTTGCATACAGGTGGGAATATTATACCAGGAGGAGGGAAGGTCAGTGTAGAAGTGACCACATTGCATTGTGGTTTGTTGTGTTTTTGTTTTTGAGCATTTTAAATGTTTGGTCATGGGCTTGTCCCGTGAAGGTGCCCAGGCTCACTTGGCATATGTCTATACCCTGCAGCACCCACTGTATCCCGCTTGGCTGGCTCCCTGGAAATTCCGTCAGGGCCAAGAGCTGGTGTGGGGCCACTCTGGACTCATGGCATGACATGTTATTATTGGGTGCCGATGGCATGCTGAATTTGCCACCCACAGGTTGTGTTGACATGGAGGGGTTTCTTTACGTTGCTTGTTTACGCATCAATTAGATTACAAGTGCTTGTGGGCAGGGCCCTGTTTTATAGGTACCATCACTATAAATACCAATTATGTTCATAATGGACCAAAATATTAACTTGAGCATGGCAAAACCAGTGCTGTCTTCTAGATGCCACTTGTTCCCTGAAGCTCTTTGAGAGTGAAATATTCCAATAAACATAGTCTAATTGTACCTCATAACCTAGATTCCTTAGGAGATGAGTCACCACTGATTCAAATAGGAGCTTTTCTCCCCTAGTTTATTCTTCCATTAATGTTTCCTGCCTGGTTTTGTTCACCACAGAAATTTTAAGCAGAAGGAAGTTCGGCAAGAGAAATTACACTTTTCAAAATATATTTTGTAATGCAATAGGTCTTATAGTTTGAAGAAAGCCATTTTGTGCTTCAAACTGCTTTTTTATTCCCTTCCTGTTTCCCTCCCTTCTTTCCTTTATCAGACATTTATTGAGTATCTTCTGCGTGAAATCACTGTACTACAAGCTGTTGGGGGGTACAGAGATGAGGGACATGCTGCACCTACCCTCCAGGGATTAAGTATGTTCTCAGGGCAGTTAACAGGTTACTGGAGGTCTTGAACAACTGTGAGTCAGGAATGTCATTCTCCAGGGCAACACGGAAGTTATTCTGGCGACCGTCTTCTGGGTACTGAACCAGTGGGCAAAACAGGGAGTTCCCCTGTAGAATCCTGGTAATGAGGCCCCTTCCTTAAACTGCTGGGCTTTACACGTTCTCTTTGAAACATCCCAATATGTCTCAGAAATGATTAGATGCTATTTTTCTATTGTTATACTAATATTCTCTTCTCCTTTTACAAAAACTAAGATGACTCTTACTTTAAACCTAGAAGTCAGGTTGCCGTGAGGATTAAAGATATAAAACACATAAAAACATTACATTTCAAATTATGAAGGGCTACACAAATGTAAATATTTCTGTTATCACTCACCTCTTCTGGTAAAAGCAGAAAGGAGGCTGGAGGCTGTATGGAAGCCTCAAACTGGCCAGAGAAGTTTGAGCTCTGGTTGCCCTGACAAGGTGGGAGTTTGTTTGTTGACACATTCTGGTGGGTTTTCAGTCCTCCTGGTGTGAACATTGCCTTGTTTTCAGGGCCCACACAGTATCTCAATCATTTCCATTTTTGACAAGTGTCATTGTAGCCATAGAGCGGAAGAATCTGCTTCAATGTCTGACATGAACCTGGAGTTTTTATAGTCTATAGGAAAGTCTCCAATTTGCTTGAAGCCCATGCTATTTATAATGGGACCTGAGCCAGGTCTAATTCATGCTCCACTTCTAGGACCCTGTTTTGTGGCTGACAGTCTTTGTGCAGATAACTTTCAATAGCGAGAAATTTGGATGTGTAAGTGGTAGAGAGGTAAGTGTATTCATTCTAAAATACCCCCACCTTCAGGGGCTTAACACAGCACACACTTATCGCCTCCCAGTTTGAGCAGGTCAGGTGTTCAGGAGACCCTTAGCTGGGTGGTTGCTGCTCAGGGTCTCTCACAGGTGGCAGTCAAGCTGTCGGCCAGGAGAGCAGCCTTACGTGAGGTTGCCTAGGGCCGGAGGATTCATTTCCAAGCTTATGCACGTGGCTCTTGTCAGGAGCCCGCAGCTCCTCCCTGATTATTGGCTGGAGGTCCCAGTCCCTTGCCATGTGGGCGTCTCCACAGGATGACACAGAAGCTGGCTTTCTCTGGAGCAAGCGATGAGATGGGAGCCACGGTCTTGTGACCTACTCTTGGAACTGAGATATCATCACTTGCGTGTGAGAGGGAACTACACAGAGGCATAAACACCTGGAGGAGAGGATCATGGGGAACATCTTGAAGGAAAACTACAACAGTCCAGAAGATTAAGTAGATCGACGAATTATTCAGATTTAGACTACAGGCGAATTTTTCCTATCTTTCTTTGAATTTATCGAGACTTGGATAAACTTGAGCTTATATTGTATTATTATTATCTGTTAATATTTGTTAGTGTTTTAAGAGTGCTTATTCCTCTTCAATGAAGGTTATAAAAATGCAAAACGAAGGTACTCTGCCAAGCAAGCTGGTAGGAGTTTATGATCTAAAACAGGGGTCAACAAATGTTGTCTGTAAAGGGCCAGATAGTAAGTAGTTTAGGTACTGTCAGCCATCCAGTCTGGGTCGCAACTGCTCAGTTCTGTCTTTGTGGCACAAAAGCAGCCAAAGACACTTGTGTATTACAGCCACCGTGTAACAGTTCCAATAAAACTTTATAGAAACAGGCAGTGGGCCAGATGTGGCCTGTATTGCCGTGGCTTGCCAGTTCCTGATCTAAAAGAAAGCTATAGAATACTAAATCAGAAGATTTTTTTTATCCAGAATCACTGTGAAAAATAAAAGGTTTACTTGTAAACCCCTACCAGTTTCGTTTTATGGATTTACTGATTTGTTTTATAAAATGTGTGTAGATAACAACAACAAAAAAAGCAATAGGAGGACTGAAAAGGTGCAGAGCACTGAAAAATGACACAACAAATGGAACCAGGATACCCTTCGGTTATTTGCACCCTGACCTCTGTTGGAATAGAATAAATGATTTTGAAGTTATGCATAAGAGGAAACCAAACAAAATTATTCTCTTGCCAACTTTTCCACTTTCCTGTCTTCCATCTCACTCTAGCTGCCGCCACTGCACAATTACCTTTCAAACATAGCTTTTTAATTCCCTGACAAACATCAAAACAGATGCTGATTGCCTTAAACAGGGTGAAGTTCCCTGTAAGTATGTTTTTTCCTTACAAATTTTAAAAACAAATGGTGTCTTGGAAGCTATCCAAGAAAAAAAATGGGAATCTCATGAGACAATTAACAATAACCTGGGTGTCCCAGAATCTGGGTTGGGAATTATTGGCCTAAGGGATTGGGAAAAAGAAATTGAGACTGGCAGGTAAAATCTGTGCACTAATATTTTATTAGATTATGTAAAAAAGTCTGTTCCATCACTTGGGTTTTACTTTCTGCTACTGCCACTCAAAATCCTAATTTAGCCTTCCCCAAGGAACCTATTAGGAGCTTTAAAACTTTTTAATTAAATACTTTTCTTATTATAAGAGAATGTAAAACAGTTGTGAAAAATACAGAAGAGAATGTAAATTACTTATAATCCAATTAGCCAGAAGTGAGTACTCTTAAGATTTTTGGGTATTTTTCTTTCTGTATGTTCTTGACTTTTTAACATATTTGATACACAATTTTTTTTCTACTTTTCTTTTTCTTTTATTGTTGTTCAACTACAGTTGTCCCCATTTTTCCCCCATTACTCTCCCCTGCCCTACCCACCCTATTTCACTTTTCAACTTGCTATTATATCAGACTATGCCCCTGTGGTTTAATGATAAATGGCATTTCATAATATGGATAGTCCATAATTTACTTAATAATTACCTGAGTTGGTTAAGTTGTTTGCAAATTTAATCATAAATAATACTGCCATAAACATTTTTGTAAGTAAATCTTTGCTTCTATGATTATTGCTCTATAAACATCTCCTAGAAGTAGAATCACAGGGTATAAGTGTATTAACATTTTTAAGTCTCATTATAAGCACTAGTAAATTACTAAAAGGCTATAGCAATTAATGTATCTCCCGGCAGTATGTAAAAGCACTATTAATTGTTAATTTTAAATTTTATCTATTGTTACTTTAATTTGCATGTTTTGATTAGTACTGAGTGTGGAAAAATATCTTCATTAACTTTTTCTTTCTTCTGTTTTCCTTCGTTTGCTAGTATTTTTCTTACATATTTGTGTGGTTTCTTTACCCGCCATGACTCCTCACCAATTGTTGGATATTTTTGCTGAAAATATATTTTTTGACTTGTTATTACCTTTCATTTAAAAAAGCATAAGAAATTAACAATTTTGCCTAGTACAATTACCAGTGTTTTTCTTTTTTATTTCTTTCATTGCTTTTGTTTTTAGGAAGTTTTTTTTGTGTTCTATATTGTCTTCTAACCTGCCATGTTATGCTTTCTAAAGTTCTTTGTGATTTGTTGTTGTTACATGTAATTCTTTCAGTCACCTGGAATTAATTTTGAGGTATGGGGTAACTTCACTTGGTTTTAAAAGAGTCATGGTGTAGAGATAAGCAGTTGTCTTGAGCTCTGGGGTTCCGTCTTTGTACTCCTGTTGTTCTTGGTTTTCTGTCAGTGATTCCTGTTACCTGGGGCAGCATTTTTCATCTCAGGACTTTTGGTGTCTTTGGAGTACCCCGGAGGCCAAAGTGCATGCCTTTTTCTCCTTTCTCTTCTTCCCTCCATAAGGCTTAGTAAAGTGCTACACTCAGACGGCCCTGGCCCACGGCCCAGGCCCACACCTCCGGCAGGGAGGCTGGCACATGCCAGGTTTCATTTGAAAGGCACTCAGAAGGCCCACTTCCCTAAAAAATTCCTTCTCTGAGTTTTTATTAATGCCAGATATACCCGGTATTTCTTCTCTTTGCTTTAAACATTGCCCTCTCCTAGAAGTCCTTTTTTTCTTTTTTTTTTAAATGCATTCACTTCAGCCCTAACAAATTACTACAAATGTGATGGCTTAAAGCAACAGAAATTTATTCTCTCACAGTTCTGGAGGCTAGACATCGGAAATCAGGTTTTGACAGGGCCATCCTTCCTCTGACGGCTCCAGGGAAGACCTGGCCTCTTCCTCCTACCGTCCGGTTGTTGAAAGCAGTTCCTGGTGCTCCTTGGCTAGCAGCGGCATCCCCCCATCTCTGCCTCCAGCATCACATGGCCTCTTCCCTCTGCATCAGTGTGTGTCAGAGTCGCTGTGTCCACTTCCCTCTTCTTATAAGGACACCAGTCATTGTATGAGGCCCCACCTGAATCCAGTATGACTTCATCTTAATTTAACTAATGACATCTACAAAGACCCATTTCAAATAAGGTCACATTCTGAGGTTCCAGATGAATGTGAATTTGGGGAGAACACTATTTATTCATCCCAGAACACACAGTAAGTGAATAGTTCTTTCATATTATTTTTAAAAAAGATTTGTTTATTTTTTAGAGAGAAGGGAAGGGAAAGAGAGAAAGAGAGGGAGAGAAACATCAATGTGTGGTTGCCTCCTGCACGCCCCCTACTGGAGACCTGACTTGCAACTCGGGCATGTACCCTGACTGGGAATTGAACCTTTGGTTCGCAGGTCGGCACTCAATCCACTGAACCACACCAGCCAAGGCAGCTCTTTCATATTATTTACTTTTATTACATCACCTTTCTATTGAACAGCTGATATGGAACCACAAGAAAACCCTTGGATCTGCCGTGAGGGGGCAAAGAGAGAAAATGCAGAGAAAGCCTAAGGGGAGGGAGGAAAAGGGTTAATGTCAGGCTTCACCCCTTCACCTATGGCTGGTCCTATGACCAGATGAATAGTAAATCCATAGTGTTTTGCTGTCTCTGTAGCTGGAGATCCAAGTGTTTAGTTAGGTTGCTCAGTATCTTCCTTTTCTATCAGTAATGCACATAAACTATTTGACTGGGAAGTGAAAGGATACAATGAGTGATTCATTGGAATGATTCATGTAACGGTTTCATGTCAAATCTTTTCTGCTTTCAAAAATATTTTATATAAATTAATAGTAATTGCAGTTATATGATTTTCTCATATTTGAAGTCTAATGACTTGAATTGTAACTGTTAAATTTGGTAACAAGAGAAAATGACTTCATTTCAACTAGTTCTTACATGGAAGGAACCCGAAGATTCTATCATTTTAAAGCGAAGAAAGAAAAGAGGACAGGTCGAAACATTAATTTTGCTAATAACATTATTCTGATTCTTTTTAGTAAAAAGCAATTGCTGAAGCTGGGAAAGTGCCAATAGCCATTTTTTCCACTTAAAATGCTAAATGAAAAATTTTAGTAACTTGGTATATCTACTGTTAGATTTTATGCGTTGCTCATTTTTAGCAGCATTTTGATGTGTCCTATTATCTGGTTTATAAAACCAAGTTCATTTCCTTTTTGAAGTATTGGAAATATTACAACATTTTTTATTACAAAAGCCATATAAAGCTATTTTGAGTGAAAAAAATGAATACAGTTCTTCTTTCTGTTGGCTCGTGCCTGACTTCCACAGTGAAACATTGTGAAATTTTCTACCTTCCGCTTGAATGCAAAAATAAAGATCTGTGTACACAGGACTGTTGGCTCACAGGTCCTCATCCTACCTGTTGAGATAACACTCCCTAATTTAAAATCCTGTTAAACAAAATAAATATTTTCTTGGAACAGACTGCATTGTGGTTTAGCGATTCAACTCTCAGTGCTGACAGCCCAGATTCTCAGTCAGTCAGAGCTTCAAGAAAAAAACTTGTTTTATATCATCCCTGACCAAGAAAAAGCATTTATTTTATACCTACTGAGTTTGAGTTATAGGGATAGAAGATGATAACTCCCAAAAAACCTGGAACTGAATTAAGAAACGATATATATATTCACAGAAGACCTAATACAAAACATTAACGAATAATACTAGGTTAAACCATAAGAAGTTGTCATATTTAACTGGCTTTGACTTAGAAAAATGCTCTTTCCGAGCGTGCAACCTAAAAGTTCAAGGCGACTATCACTCACCTGATTTTTGCACGCCCCCGGGGCCTGTAGGTAGGAAGAGCCGCTGGCACGGACGCCTGTCCTGGGTCTGGTGGCCCAGTGCTCAGCCTGGGGCCCCGGGGCCACGGTCTCTCCCTAGAGAGCTGGGCCCAAGCTCTCTCTTTTCTTCTGCCTCCACTCTCCTTCCTCAGCTCCATGATTTCCTATGTGGAAATTTCCTTTCCTCCTAAGCACATCTGCACCTTATTTTGAATACTTCCCTCTCCTTTTTCGTTTTAGTCTTGGCCAAAGAAATGATTTCCCCTTTCCCTCACTGCCCTTCCCTTCTTTTTCTTTCCATGCTCTGTGTCTCCTTTCATTCCACAATAACTTATGATCCCTCACTGATGGTTGTACAGCCCGAGAGGACAGCTAGGTGTATGTGTGTATGAAAGAAAGGGAAAGCCATGAAATTAGAAATAATAATAATAATCTAGGTCTGGTAACAACAAAAGCCCTGTCAAGCTGCTTTGTCATCTCTGAAAAATTCTCTAACCATCATCTCTTTCTAGTTGAATCTGCTCTTTCTCAAAAATTCTTATTCCAAAAAGAGAATAATCTGTATTTGAGAAAAATAAATACTATATCTGAGACTATTTTATTGCTTTCTTGTTGAACTAATATTGAAGTATTATTCCGTGATTCATGTTGGCATTCTTCTCCTTTCTTTTTTTTTCTTTTTTTTTACCTTAAGAAAGGTTTTGGAACATGGCCCTGTTGTAAGCTGGGATTTCCTTTAGTATAAACTGAATTGCTAAGGGGTAAGAAAACATAAGATTCATTGCGATCAGTGAAGTCTAGGAGGGAGTGAATTTTGAAATTAGAGAATGGGATTTGATAGCCAAAGAATACAAAGAGGAAAGGGGAAACAATGAATAGGAAGCCCAAGCAGAAATTTATAAATAATGAAGCATGTGGTACATCAGGGAAAGACAAACAAACCACCCTGACCACAACTGAAAAGCTGAGTTTGGAGAGAGGGGAGAATGAGGTTAAAGTGGCATTGGAGTAGCGCCTACCCCACCCCCCCACCGGCCCCTCCATGGTGGGGGATTTGAAGGAAACATTTGGAGCTTGCTACTAACATCCCTCCTAGGACAATTTTATTAAGCAAGGTGGAGAGTGGGGACACAGTGATGATCTCTTTTCGCCACACACACCTTAGAGGATTTCAGTTGATAAAAGCTGAGATGATAAATATCCGTCTATTCTCAGATTCAGCTTCATAACCTTTTCATTGTCTTCAGTCAGAAAATTGGTATTCCTGACATGTTTGTAATATGTTTTGCATTATTCTTTTTTTTTAAATTGAGTTTATTGGGGCATTGGTTAATAAAGATTACTTGTTATTAGAAATGATTTTTAATTAGTTTTCTTTTGTAACAGCACCAATTAAAAACACTAATTAAATTCATTCATTAAGTACACGATAATTCTAGTCACTGCAAAAGGATGTATCTAAGAGGCCCTTAAGCAACTCTGGTCCCCTGTGGAATTTACCCACCTGGTGCAGGTGGATGGGGGAAGCCCTTTAAAGATCTGATTCAGGCAATTATGTACTAATTACTGAGCATTTTACATTAATCATTGAACCACTGCCAGGAATTTAGAAACTGAGCAAGTCAAACATGATGAAATCGACAATTATAAAAATTATTTTAAAAACTAAACTTCATAGGAATTATCTTGAAAAAGTGAAAAACAGTAGAGACTCACTCTCTTATTTTAAAATAATTTCTCTCGTTTCACATTAGCATCAAGGACACTTACTATTAGGACCATATATTATGTGCAGGGATGTTTTGGGTGTCTTACAAGCAATGTTTAAAGACTCGGTTTCACTTATAGCTTTGTCAGATTTACAGACCACCATTTGGTAGGAATGCATCGGGGATAGCCTTGAAATCTGGGAATCATAGCTCTGAGAAATTTGAGAGTATTTGATTTGTAAGGAAAGTAGGTATCTGTAAGTTCCGCAAATACAGTAAGTACTAAAACTTTTTGATACAAGAAACAATTACACAGTTTCTCTACGTTTTATTGCATCTAGAAATGCCATGAAGTAATATTTACAGCAATGCAAGAGTCATCAAAGCTCAGGGATGAGGAAGCTAGTACTTCGAGTGCCTAGAAGGGACTAGCTAAGGCAGGCAAGTTCAGTGGCAGGTTCTTAGAGACCCCAGAGTCTCATAGACTTTTCCTAATTGTTGCTGGCACCACAGTCGCTTTGGACTGGCGCGCTAAGGTGGCGCAGAGGTAAACAAGGAAGCAGGTGGTGCATATTAAAGCTGCTATAAAGTCAACTTCAAAGTGTGTGACGTCACCGTAGACGTCTAGAAAATAACGACAGACAGGCCAGCCTAGTACACAACGATCGTGATTAGGAAGAGGTGCTTTTGAACCAAAGCTTTATATTGACTTTATTTGAAACAGTCATAAGCAGCAACAGGCCCGCAGCAGCTGCAGTAGTCATGAGTCAGACCATCTTTGCAGAAGGAGCTTTGTAGTCACTTGCCCAGCAAACTCCTCCTGAACATCTGTGATGCGACATATGTGGTTCTATGCTATTGCTGAAATAGAGGGAATCATACATGTGAACCCCTTAAGGAACTTGGTTTCTGAGATGAGAGAAAAGGTCACCAGTAATTATAATGGAATTAAAACAGAGCAAACCTGCTATAACAAAGTGTGTGTAAGGGGACTGTGTTTGAAAAGCTAGACCAGGTTCAGAAGGTGGAGGAGCTTCAATACGAGACTGTGAATTACGACTCTATTCTGTAAACAGTGCTGAACATCGAATGGTTTTCAAACCAGAGAGTACATGAGGGAGATCGCTCTACATGTAATGTTAGAATGGGTCAGAGGATGCAGGGGAGGTTAGATAGCAGACAAGAGCTGGAAAACCTTAAATGGAAGAGATAGTAAAGTTTGGAACCAAAGTTTGGTAGTTGGAATGGACAAGGATAACCAGGAAGGACATTATCCTGGGGAGATGGAAGCAACATGTTTTGTGTACTTATAACCAACACCCCATCACTTTTTCCTCCAAAGGATTTATAGTCATTTGCATCCAATTAATAGGTATAAATAGGTAAAGACCAGAAAACCAAAGGAATAATAGTGTGAGAAGGCCAGAGAGGCAATACTTTATAGAAATGTACATTCATAAAGTTCTGTGTAACTACTAAAATTGATTCACATCAGGTGTACAATCCACATTGTCTGAAAGACAACAGGTGAAAATAAGAAAACTTTTTTAGTAATTAAGAAAGAGAGAAATGTCTTCTTTCAGTCCCCACAGAATACAGATGCTCCTTGACTTATGATGGGGTTACATCTGGATGAACTCTTTGTAAGTTGAAAACATTGTAAGTCAGAAATGCATTTAATGCACCTAACCTACTGAACATCATAGCTCAGCCTAGCCTACCTAAAATGTGCTCTGAGCGCTTACATTAGCCCACAGTTGGGCAAAGTCATCTAACATACTGAATACACTGTAGAGCACCAGTTGTTTATCCTCAGGAGCCGGGAGCCAAGAGCTAGTGCTGCATATCACTAGCCCAGGAAAAGATCAAAACGCAAAATTCAAAGTGCGGTTTCTACGAAATATTATTCACTTTCGCACCATTGTAAAGGCGAAAATCATAAACCATCGTAAGTCAGGGACCATTTGTATTAAGTAAGGAGGTGGCTAACACCCATCTCAGCTTCCCGGCAGCACGTCCAACAAAGGGTTCTTATACAAAACCAGCTCGGGTGTAATGACAAAGGGTCACTTGACCCGGTGATCAGTGGTGGGGTGATGGGAACAAGGGGGCTCCGAGTGCGGGCTTTTCTAGCCTTGTACCTGTATGTTTTCTCTGGCGTCCTGCTCCATGCCTGCTCCATGACGGTATACTCAACACAGCTTTGTTTTGTGTTGCAAAGGACAGCGATTTAAAATACTCTCTGTTGCGTTATTAATGTGTCATTTCTGAGCCGAGATAACAGCCAGTCTTTCTTGGGGATTATCTATGCGACCAAAAGAAAAGCTATATTCTCTCTTCCCTGCTATTAGATGATAAGCATTTGAGTAGCCTTAAAAGGAAAATACCAGCAGTCAAGAAAACTTCTCTTATATTTTGACAACTGAAAGCTAAACTTGTCCGACTTGATTGTTACAAAGAACGTCGGAACAAAAAAACACCCCTGCGATCTTAAACTGCCCTGAGTGAGCGCCTGTGTAATCGCGCACAAAACTCGAGACTCCTGCAAACCTCGGCCCTTTCTTTGAGTCACGGACCTTAAGTTCCCCAATTCTCCTGGGGTTGGGGCAGTGATTCCCCGAGTCGTTCTGGTCCCCAGCTCTCTTTGCTCCTGCCCAGAATGAGACCATTCCTCCTGTGGGACCAGCACGAAGAAAGCCAAACCTTGTTCTGGGTGGGCTTCACGGCTTGTCAGTCATGTGCTGTGATTAATGACTAAATCTATACATTGTTCATTCTGAGAGAGATTGGTTAAATTTCACAGCCTGCGTAGCACTCAAGGCTTAGACTGCACACAGTGGAATCTTTGTGGCAAAGGTCCCAGCCTTTGTTGGAGAGATGATCTGCTTTTCAGTGGCTGGATGACTTGGACGTTTCTGCCCCACACAGCACATTGGGAGATGGCCTCTAGCCTTTAAACAGCTATTTAAAACATCCAGGTTAGACACACACTGCACTGGGGTTTGGTGGACACGGTATTTTTTGGCCATTTTTATTTGGGTTTTTTCCATTTCAGAAATGATAACTGGAAAATTGTTTTTATGGAAATAATGAGCCATCAAAAGATTTTTTTTTACCCTTTGTTAGTGGCATCTGCCAGTCTACTAGGCAGTGCATGACAGTAAATACTTTTCTTGCTTTAAAAAAAATCAAGAGGCCAAGGAAGATTGAGGTAATCAGAAGCAGAGACCAGTAGCACCAGTGCTACTTTTTACAAAAACACCTACTACTGAAAAGGATCGATGCTCTTGTGCAGCCACTAGATGGCAGAGTTTCTGCATTAAAAACTATCATATACCATTTACGACCACTAAATACTTGTATTAATGATGTAGTATTCCTTATATGGATAAAATTATAAAGATGTTTTGAATTTTTTAAACTTGGATGAGCATAAAGAATTTTATTTATTTCTCCACCTAACTGGGGATTTTCTTATAATGAAACTCATTTGCAGAGAATTTGAAATTAGTCTCTTAACTGGAAATGAGATGGGTTTTTTACCCCCTACTCTGCCGTTAATTAGCCCTGTGACTTTGAACAGTGAATGCCCCAGGCCTCAGTGAGTTTATCTGCAAAATGAGATGCTGGGTCACTGGATTACCTAAGGTATCTTCTAACTCAGACATTCTCATTTCGATATCACTTCATAATTGAGCCTGATAAATTCCCTAGTCAAACACATGATATCTAGCAAGTTATTATCCAAGAAATGTCAGCTGGTATCTGTGCACATAATACAAATAGCCGATACTTGTTGAGCACTTACTATGGGCCAGTGCTAGGTTAAGCGTTTTACGAATATTACCTGATTGAATTCTCATGACAATCTGATTACAACCCCCACTTTGCTGATCAGGAAATTGAGGCTTAGAGATGTTAATTAGCCCAAGATTGTGTAGCTAAAGGCCAGGCTGGTATGACTCTGAAATATGTAGGTATGCAATTTCCATAGTTCATCTCTTAATTCAGCTGAGAAAAATATAAATTTGAATACGACATTGCTTCTGAAAAAAATAATACCCATTCTATAAATGGTAAACCTTTGACTTTTCAAGGGAAATAGATTTGTGGGGTTTTTTGTTTTTGTTTTTTTGGGTGTTTTTCCTAGAGACAGGACAGATTTACATGGCTCTGTTGTCACACTGTCATTGGATGCCTCTTTGTGAGTCTGGGCTAGAAACCTGGCTTCCCACTCCATGCACAGGGGTAACCAGCAGACCCTCGGCTCCGCAAGGCTCACTGTTTCTCAGAGCCCATGTCTCTTCAGGTCTGCATCAGGCTGTCACTGGGGGCCTTTGCAGATCCGGATCTGTTGAACGGTGTCTATCTGTAATTTTATATAGGGTCCAACGTTAGGAGCATAGAAGTTGCTCAGTAAACGGTGGCTCTCTACTGTTTGGTGGCTGCAGCAAAGAAATACTACACACACTATCAATGCTGTTGTTAGTGAATTAAGTTTCCTCTGCTCTTTGTGGCCTGGAACCTTATGTAGCCTTACAAACACTGCCTTAATGTAGAAGAGTGACTTTCGTATTCAATGGTTTAAACTCTCTTGAGGAAATCAGGGCAGATGAAGGCCCCTTTTGATAAATTTCAAATCATAGCTCCATTAGAACACACTAATAATTGCTTGAGTGGGCAGTAGGTGGCAGTACAGCCCCAGTTTACACCCCATAGTTAACCCTAAACCTCTACTTGGGTATCACACTTTATTATTTTACATGTACATTATCTTTGAAGCAAGACTCAACAGATAGGAGCACTCATCTAGCTTGCTTTCTCTTGAGCCCAGGATAATGCTGGAGAAACAAACGCATGGAGTAGGCCAAAACATGAAAACCCCAGGTGCATTGATAGGAAGCGAATGAGACGTAAGCTTCCAGGGCCGCTCCCACGGCTGTGGGAGAAGCCCGAGTGCTGTAAATTTTGAAAAAGCAAGATATTTAGTTTTCTTTTTCTTAGAGAGGGCCACTCAAATTATGTAAGCTTCAGGCTCACAAAGCTTGGATTTGTTTGGAAATAGCCACATGGCTCTTTTTAACTTAGGAGAGAGCAAACAATCTTGCCATTATTAATTTTCTACCAACTTCATCTCCAGGGAGAAGGGCAATCTGGTTTTTAAAAGCAAGCCAAATAAAAAAAGAAACATGGACCATAACAGAGCGAGCTGGCCAATATTCCACTCGCTTATGAGTCTGAGTCAAACAAAGTACTGAGCACTGAAACCCTTTCACTTCTGGCAATATAGTCTCTGTGCTCAAAGAAAAAAAGTACAGATTGTAATTAGCAAATTAATCAGTTACCTTCTGCTAAAACTCCAGACCAGTATGCAACGTTTGGGGGATTTTATTTTATTTGGTCTTTTTTTTTTTAACCCAAGAGGTGTTGTCCTTAATAAAAGACCAGTAGTAACTATTCACAAAGGAAGCTGTACTTCCATTTGCCAATCTTACGTTTCTCACCAGGTGGCCAAGCTTAGCCTTTCTTAGGACCACCTGTAACCTATGGCTCATCAGAAGTTAAACTAAAATTTACTCTTTGGAATAGAAAACATAAATTTTCCAGTTGGCCTTTCCTGTTGGCAAACACATAATAAAGGTTGGTCTGTAGGCTAGGGAGCCTGATCTATGTCTAGGTCCATATGTAACTATTATTCAGAATTAAGATATTGCTGCCCACTTGGTGAGCCCTTGCGGTAAGAGGCCTTAATACCATTGAGGGAAGGGAGGGGGTTTGCTCTCCTCTATGTCCTTTGATGTTTAGCACATAGTAGGAGATCTAAAAATGCTTTCTGAGAAAATGAAAGCTAGATATTGTTTAAAACGTTAATGTAGGGCCTCGAGACCCCCTAGCAGATTCTAGACCGTTACTTCTGTGTAATATTTTGTGAAGATGGTGCTTCAGGAGACAAGTCCGTGCGATAAGTTTGCTGTGCGTAGTTCTGTGTCTGACACTAGAGAGGAACTGGAAAATGGCCCTGGGCTGGCCTGAGCGTCTATCTGGGATCAGGTGGGAGGCTGTCCTGAAGTCGGGATCTGCTCGCGAAGCCCGCTTCGCCCTCCTGCAGCCTTTCTTTACCTCCCAACCGAATCCTGGAACCTGCTTGGCAATGATGGCACCTGTGACCAGGTGCCCAGCTGCACTGCCTGGATGTGGGTCAGCAGGAAAGGGAAGTCAGTCAACACCTCATGCTCCTCCTCCCCTCAAAGGGAGGTCAG
Source organism: Mormoops blainvillei (assembly GCA_004026545.1). Classification (NCBI taxonomy): domain Eukaryota; kingdom Metazoa; phylum Chordata; class Mammalia; order Chiroptera; family Mormoopidae; genus Mormoops; species Mormoops blainvillei. The sequence continues at coordinate 12,155 of PVJD01001694.1, read as the reverse complement.
AGGTTCTCGGCTGTGCCACAACACCCAGCATTTCCTGTTTCGGAATTATGGGTAAAGCAAGGACCTTCCCTGGACTATCTGTAAGAGTCTTCCCCTTTTTCTGGTGGTTGAGAAAAGAAACCTACCTTTCATCATGACCCCAAGCATATAAAAGCGACCCTTGGATAGCATGCTGTCTTTTTAGTTTATCTCCCAAATCAGGAGGGCACGCAGACTCCCCGGGTCCAGCAAGCTGTGAGGCTAAAATCATGAAAGTTTCTCCTTTGAGAACTCAGACTCAATCATATGCAGTGACTCTACCTCTACCAACTGTCTAGTAAGTGTGGGGAGCTTGTTTCAAGGCTAAGTTAGGGAGGTGATGTCACACACGCCAGCATTCACTTCTACTCCTTCCCCTACTCCTTTTCTCCTAACTGACCCCAGTTTGTTCAGGTGCCCACTCTGCACAGCGATGTCTTTCAGACGCCAGGCTTGAGGGGGTCGGTCCAGCAATTGGTTTGGTATAGGGAAGAAACACGCAGAGAAGTCAGCAAAGGGGCTTCTGAGGAGACCTCCTCACTGCTAAGCCAGGTGCACAGGAAGAGACCACCTTTTCATCTTCGGTAATTACTGGCTCCGTATGTGATGACCAGAGCTGCCACAGCCGCTGACTTCAGCAGCAACTGGATAAACCGATTAAACCAACTTTATTCACCCCTCCTGTGGTATATGCGGTCATAACGTTCATTTTTGATGAGGCTTTTGTAAGTTGGACTTTGTTACTTGCAGGAAAAAGGACCCCATACCATAGGCAGGGATTGGATCACAGGCAAAATGAATGGAGAGCACCCCTTTGCCAGCTTTTAATCACACAGTGTGTAAGTACCCAGAAGGAAGACTGAACTCCACGTGGGTGCCCACCTCCGACAGCACAGGAAGCACGCGTAGTTCGTGTTTATCTCTGCGCTCTCAGTTCATTCAATGGGCACGTATATTTTTCTCCAGAAAGAAAAAATATTAAAAGCGGCAGACCTCCTATGAATTTCTGGTTTACTTTTACAATTTATAAGACTATAGTGATGGAATCAATTACCAAGCCTTAGTGGACTTTTTTCATGCTTGCTGCCCCTCTTGGCTTATTCGCGAGCAAAAGGATAGGTGAACCCTGTGATTCGGGGTCAGTGGAAAAATTACTATAGTAAAAATAGGTTTTGATACATCCATGTTAAGACTATAACGCCTTCTCAACTTTAAGATGCTTTTTAGTGGTTATTTAAATCCTGCTGAGGGAGCTTTTCTCTCCCTTCATCCATACTTGCCCAAATTTGCTCATGTATGGCATAAAATGTTACAGGAGGAAACTGTTCTGAGTGCTTAGTCATGCAGGATGAAATTGTGTTGGGGTTAAAGAAATTATTTCTCATTTCCATTCCCTTTGATAGTGATCGAGTTGTCTTTACTATATACAAATATTACTTTCATGGTAATTGGAGGAAGACAATTGCTGCTAATATGTCTTCACATTTTCTCTACTGCAGAGGTTTTCCAAACCAAAGATATACACGACTGATTTCTCCAAATTCACCATACATATCTCTCTCGCTGACACTACCCTGTTGATTTATGTATGTCTCCCTGCTGGTTAGTGTTTTACCCTAGTTATTTTTCTTTACCATTGGCATATTATAGAAATTCCACAAAATCTTCTATTTCTTCTGTGAAATATGGAAGCCTTGGATTTTTAGTTCTTCTTCCACTTCATTAGCATTCTTCATTCAAAGCCCATTATCTTGCTCCAGTATTTTTATCCCCAGCTTTAATTATATACTTAAGAAGTGTATCAAGCCTTGTATCAGTTAGGATGCTCAATTGCAGATAACAGAGAACACCCAGCTCAGAATGACTTAACGAATAGGGCATTTATTATGTAACATAACAAGAACTTCAGAGCTAGGGCAGGCCTAGGATTTGTTGATTCTGCTGGTCGGCAATATATTTAAAGACTCAAGTTGCTCTGATATTTCTGCCCTGCTTCCTCCTCTATCTGTTCTCCTCAAGGAAATACCACTCATGGTCCCGTGGTGGCTGTCACCTTCATCACATGCTGGCATGACCCTGGCCTGCAGGGTAGAAGTATTTCTTTCTGTAGTCCTTCTTTCTAGAGAAAGACCTTCCACAGCTTCCTTCAGCAGACTCCCTCACAGCCCATTGGCCACATTGCACCAGATGAGTAGGGCAAAGTGCAAACACTCTGGAGGGGCAGGGAGACCTAACTCAATGTGCACGTATAGCTCTAAATCAACTGCTGTCGAGGGGAGGGGACACCTGGATTAGATCGATTACGGCTGACTCCTGGGCCGGAAGCTGCTTCCTCTGAGGCACATGGAGGGTGGATAGTTGAACAAAATCAGGGTTATCAGCAAAGAAGGTGTTGGGGGCTGTTGAAGGCAAGGCTGGGGGTTTGGCTAAAGGAAATGGATTTTGGGTAAGCAGCCATTAAAGTGTGCTAGCACACTCTGCCTCAATTGGTTTTCTTTCTTTTTTTTTTTGGTAAGTCTAATAAATATTATAATTCTAGGAACAGTTCCCTTTTCATGGCATAGCCTAGATTCCTCCCTAACTGGGATTTAGTTCCCACTTTATTTTCAATGTTCAGGAAACTTACAATTTTTTTAAGATCAATGACAGGACAACCAAGAAATCATAAAATGAAATTGGATTGCTTGCATGCCAAAATCTATCTAGCTATTTACCTATCTATCCCTAATTTGTTTCCTGTATAGGGTTTTAAAATATTCTGCTTAAAAAAATCAAATTAAAAAAATTCTGTTATCCATGTGGTGAAGTCATCAAGATTTATTTATAAATGTGTCACGAGAGTACCACATTATCTACAGTGCTTTGTAGGTTTTGAAGAATGATTCATTATGTTGGTTGATTGGAAATACAGTTGACCCTTGAACAACACAAGGGTTATGCAGTCAAAAATTCATGTATAACTTTTGACCCCCACCCCAAAACTTAACTACAGTTGGCCTTTGGTATCCATGGAGGATCGGTTCCAGGACCCCCCCTTGGATACAAAAATCCATGAATAATTAAGTCCCTTATATAAAATGGCATAAAACAGTGCATACAGTTGGTTCTCCGCATACACAGACTCCCAACTGCTGACTGAAAGTATTGGTTTTGATTCATGATTGGCTGAATCCATGGATGTAAAACCCATGTATACAGAAGGATGACTGTACTGAAAAAAGTTTGCGTATAAGTTCAAGCTGTATTGTTCAAGGGCCACCTGTATACACAAAGAAATGTGCTTTTAGGTTTCTTGACTTTCCAGAATTCTTGACAGTTCGTTGACATAACTGTTTCCACTCTTTACAGAGCTTTGGATGTGGTGGATGCAGGACAGGTGGCTCAAGAGAACCAGGAATTCACGCTGCATGGTGGGGAGTCCCAGTCCTTTCAGACCACCAGTGAGGTGCCCGGTCCCTTACCTGCAGAGTCCGGATTGTTTAAAAAGGTAATGCTTTATTTCCAATATTTGGCTGCTGGGAATAAACCCTTTAATGAATTAAAACATTGTAAAACAACTCCTCTGATTGAAAAACACAAAAAGAATGGTAAAATAGTAGATGGTAAAAAACACATCATATATCAAAGCGCTGCAGTAAGAAAGAAGGAGTCTCAAGGGATAAGTGTGCATCTTTGCTCTTTGCTGCCTTCGGGTGTTCTTCCGCATTGTCGTGGCTGCCTCGTTCCTTTCCACGCAGGCCGTGCGTTATTTTGAAGCTACACAAAGTAAGATGACATCGATAGTTGGAATTAGTGGTTCTTTCCCATGAAAAGCATTTAAAAATTTTTTCTGAATTATTTTTTCTAAATCCTCACTTGACGGTGTGTTTTTATTGATTTTTTAGAGAGAAAGGAAGAGAGAGAGAAAGAAACGTCAATGTGAGAGAGAAACATTGATCTGTTGCTTCCCATGTGCACCCCACCGGGAATCAAACCTGCAACCCAGGTTTTTTGGTGCATGGGTTGATGATCCAACCCACTGAGCAGCCCAGCCAAGGCTGAAAAGCATTTTTATTACTTCCTACTGTTAGGTATTTAGAGTTGTTATTATATCAGTAGTTACTTCTTAATATCTAGATATTTGCACAGAAAGTTCTTGCTTATATTGCTTTAAAAGAATTCTCTCCAAGCTGATGGAAAGGAGTAAGAAAAAAGGACATGATGAGATTGTCAACTCATGTTGTATATTTTATTAGAACCGGACAAAAATAGGTAGGGAAATACAACGAAGAATGCCTCCTAGCTCAAAATGGTGTAAATTAAATTCTATAAAAGGTCAAAATAAAAAATCAAATTTAAGTTAAAAAAATTAAATAACCTGCTTACTGTAATTTATACTTACTTTCAAATTAGTTTTGCATTTTGTTCTCTTTTCTTTCTCATAAACAGTTCGTAACTGGAAATGGAACCTGATAAATCTAGTCACTGGCCCTAGCTAGTTTCACGTTGTTTCCCACGTTTGTCCTTTAGTAACTTAAAATAAAAATAATTCTGTGAGTAACATGCCATTAAGCATCCTACAATGTTTACTGAAGCCCAGGTAACAACTGTTGGCAGTATTTAGAGTTCGGGCCAACATAAATTCCTCAAGAGGGGTGGCAGTAAAGGGCCGACAGTGTCCCTCTTCCTTAGTTTGCAGTCCAACAATAGCTGTGTCTTCTTCGTGGTACTGAGATCCTGAGTGGACAGGGTCTCTCAGCCCTGGCTCGCTCTCCCAGGATGCGGTCAAGGAGCCCTGGTCACATAGTGCCCCACAGGACAGGCCCCAGGGCCAAGCCAGAGAGTCAGAACTGCAAGGACTGGCAGGGAGAAGGAGGCCAGTTGGTACCTGGGAGGCAGGGTGGGGGAGCACAGGCTTGGAACCAGAAACCGATGAACTGGGAACCCAGTGCAGGACGCAGCCAGAGAAGGTAGAAGTAGGGCAGGAACTTGAGGAAGGGAACAAGCAGAGGCAGAATGGCATTCTGGCTGCAGTGTCTCCCGGTGTGACCTGACATGCGGACAGGCAAGCACAGCTATACTCTGCCTGTGCTTCTCCTTCCCCCTCAGAGATGGTCAAATACCACAGCAGGAGGAACTGGCTCCAGGGTCGCTCCTGGATCTGCCCGCTGCCTCTGTCTCTTTCTCCCTCTCGCCGCACTTCGTCCCCTCCGTCACCGCTCTTTCAAATTCCTGCTCTCTGGCCTCTGGCTCTCTTGATCTTTCTCATCTGAATATTCTGCTGGTACTGGGGGAAATGACGAAGCAGCAGCACAGACCTTCTCTTCCCTGTTAATGTGTCTTGCTTTATGTCTGTTGAGATCATGGCTGAGAGGATAACCAGACCATTCTCAGAAGTGCAAGTCTCCCCTACATTACCGGGAACCAAAAGTTAACTCTGCTTAGCTTCTGGGTACTTTGTACCTGCTGTGAGTGCTAGGGTACCTCCCATACCTTCACAAGTACCCTTCTCTTAGTCCACTCTCTGCAATGAACTTGGTAATTCCCTGTGAAGTTTAGCAGGTTTACTAGGTAGTTATAGCAGGAACAACCTTTGAGTCTTTCCCCTGTAGAAGGCCATGAATTCTTCTTAAGATCCCTGAGTTGATCTAGCCTTCTAAGTTATATCTATTTTTTCAAATGAATGTTCAGATTTTTTATTTGCATTAAAATTAAGTAGCTCGTCTTTCCCCGGATAACCAGAATTTATCCACACTCTATATTTGTTCTATACATTCTGTGTTAGTACATTTGTTTATTTGTTTAACATGCTGTTAAAATTCCTTAGACATTCCTTATAGCTGACTATACTATATTGAATCCTTCAACTAAAATAACACATTTACAATACCTGCTTGTATAAACAAAAATAGGGATTTATAATTACAAAGATAGTATTGCCTCTGAAACGCATATATATATATCAACTGGGAAAAAAGTGTTAACTATACACCAAAACAGAATATTACTAGAATTTAAATCTTAGATGCAAAAAGATCACCAGGGATTTTATATTTATTTATACAAAACAATTTGTCCTTTAAATGGCTACATAAAGCATTTAGTCACTTTTAGAGTAGAAGATGTTTATGTAAAATATTTATATGTCTAACAGACCATTTTTTAAACATGATAGAAAAGCTTAAGGAAATGATGTCATTAAAAGAAACAGATATGTATCATTTATAACGAACATGTTGGCTGATTATTTCTTTATGTATAAGAGAAGATTAACATTGTAGATTATATGTGTTTTGCTATATTTATTTTCATACATGTACTTATATTGACAGCTTAAGTTATTTTGTAAATAAAAATGTGTTAATTCCACTACATTGAAGTATTTCCAGGGCATGAAGGGACACGCTTTATTAATTAAAGCATTTCTTTCAAAAAATAGAACAAGAATAGTTAATGGCACATTAATTAAAATTAGCGTCTTCAAAAAGGCAATCATCTTCATGAGCATTTCAATGATTTCTAGTATAAAAATCCCCCTTCAGTTCTACTCGCTTATTCTGATCTAGAAAACTTTATGTGACTAAGTGATTAGAAGTGAAGTTGTCATATTTTTAATCATTCTTGAAACAAGTTCAAAAAGTAAAATGGAATAAACAGGTACAGCAGTGACTTTATTAATTCAAACAAAAGGGTTTTGCTTTAACCATTTGGATTCTTTCATTCTCAATGACCTGGATAAAGCCTGTTTCCTGTTGCCTACAAGTGTGTGTGGGTGTTCATATGTCTAAGTGTGCGTGTATGCATCCTCTTCAAAAGGAAAAACAAGCCTCCCCACCACCACCAAAAAAACCCCAAAGCCCTCATAAAATAAACGTGAGTATAATCTGTAGAGAAGAAGAAATCTTGCCAAATCAGCGTTGCTCCTTGTGAAGTCAGTTGTACGGGTTTCGGTTCTTGCTCAAGCTTCTCTGCCCCATCATTCAGGAGACATCTGTGACTCCCTAATCTCACTCTGGAGATTGCAATGCTCCAAGTCATCCACAATGGACAGGCATCTACTTTAGTGTCAGCCATCTCAGAGATGTTTCTGCCACAATCACTTCTGACAGCTTTCTCAGTGCCCAGTTAATCTTGTAATTGTCAAGGTGGAGCATCTTCCAGTTTCCTGCCGGGTTATTCTAGTTTAGTCAATAAGAATAACAATTCAATCTGACAAGCATTTGTTGAGGTAGCAGAGAGGAAAAAACATTTTCTAACACTTTCATTTCCCGTGTTTCCCAGGTAGTTGACCACTTGGAGAGGCGATATACCACTACGTCTTTCCCACTTCCATTATCTCCCCCTGTCCTTTTTTTTTTTGTCTCCGTAGCTCCTACTCCACACAGGTCCACTGATTTTTATCTGAATGCCCAGTTCCCAGCCTCACCCCATTTCCTAGACCAGACCAAGTTCAAAACATCAAGTGCTTACGAGGCCTCAGACTCATTCACACCCACCCCAGCCCTGCCTCGTCCACAGGCACAGTTTCGTGTCTTCTCTACTGCTGGGCTGGCCGAGGGCACAGGACATGAACAGTGATCACTGAGCTGCATATTTTGTCTCAAGCCACGCAGGCTGCTAATCTCACCAAGGACAGTTCTAAAAGCATCATGCAAGAAGTAGGACCTTCCAAATCCTAACGTCTAACGCCCATCCCTAGCCCTGAGACCGAGGCATCACTTACCAGCTAAGGTTGGACCATCCCAATGGCAAATTCCTTAATGGACTTACTAGTGTCATCCATTCATTCCACCTTCCTATTGGTACTTTATATTAAATTACTGGTGCTGTGATTGGAGATTGCTGAGCTCTTAGACCTATCTTCTTGCAAATCTCTGCTTTGATCATTTGTCCAATCTTCCCATCATTTCACACAATGCTACACATACTCCCCACCATCCCCCACCCCACCATCCCTCCTGCCCAGGACCTGTCCTATCCTCTGAGGTAGATCTCCCATCAGCTTCAGTTTCTCAGCCCTTTCCAGATCGTCTGCATGATAGAACTCTCTCTATGCTCTGTCAGTAATTACCTAAAAGACTATGCTTAGGGGGGAAAATCAGGACAGACAGCAGTATAGATAGCATGGTACATTTTGTGCAAAAGTAGAGCATTAGAATATATATATATATATATATATATATATATATATATATATATATATCTTTGTTTGTAAATGTATTAAGAAACTATAGAAGAATACATGGAAAACTAATCATTAATTACCTGTGATGGGGAAGGGGGAAATGAGCATATAGGGAACCCAGGTATGGTCATCACCAGGCTGTAGCAGGAAGTCAATGAGCGATTTGTTTTTCTTTCCACCCCAAGTGCATGTGTTGTCTTTCTTTGAGGTAGTGACTGTGGGTGCTATTTGTTTACATATGTAGAAATAAACAAATAAATGTATATCAGCCAGCTCATTTTCTGTATTAACCCAAACTAGAAGGCTTTGTCTGTAGCTGGGTTTTAAGAGTTTTTTTTAAGAGTGTAGTAATATATTTATTAATTTTTAATCCAAGTGTCTTTGCTGCAAAAATTTCCAACAGTACTGAAATATACAAAATAAAGACTTAAATTCTCTCTTCACCCTTGAAGGTATCTAGTTTGGTATCTGTCCTTTCAGACATTTTTCTTATGCATTTATATAAACAAGCCCGTTTATGCTACCAAAGGGATCATACACTGCATTTAATTCTCTAACTTGTTTTTTTAATCAATCTTTATGGACATTTAAGTTGTTTGCACTTTCTTTCTTTTATAAACAATGCTGTCTTTATGGGGGGGGGTTTGTCATTATTTCTGTGTGATAATTTCCATAGAAATTGAATTAACTGAATCAAAAGCACATTTATTTTTAAGTGCTATAAATAATACCACAAATTTTTTTTTATCAACTTAAGCTCCCAAATTGAATAAATGTACCTATTTTTCTACTACTTTATCAATATTTTACATAATCAGTATTTTTCATTTTGCTGATCTCTTGGTATGTCACTTGCTAAATTTGCAAGTTCTTTAAGTAAGAGTGAGGTTGGGCTCCTTTTTTATGTTTATTGGCCATTTGTATTTCTTTAGTGAATTAATTATCTTTTCACACACTTTGTTCGTTTTTGTGTTGGGTTGTTTATCTAGCTGAAGATATTATGATAAAGTGATAACCATTGGTATGCAGAATTGATAAAAAGTGTGTTTTTATATGGGACTTTTAATCTTCTTTGTATTTTTTTTTCTTTTTGAATGACTTAGTGTTCTGGTATTCCTGCAGGGTTAAATTTGTTATGTGGTTGTGTCAGGGGGTGAGGGAGGGGGGACTGTTAAGTAGTGAGAAACCAAAATACTTCTCTGCCCTCACTAGAGAGGAGAATCAGAGGAGTTGGGGAGCAGGAAAGGGACTTTGGGGATCATCTTTTTGGCCACTCATGCAATGGAATTAAATGAAGGTCTCAGAATAGTAACCAAAGTGCCCTTCCCTCTCACTCACCCCAGTTCTGTTCCTGCATATCTTTCAGTCCTTTTGTTCAAATAAATTTCTTGCATTTGCTACTAAAAATATTAACAATATACTCAGACTCAAAGCACTGAGGACTGAAAACATTTCAAAGAAGTCCTTCGGAACTCTCGTCAAGCGAGATCTATTTCTCCCAGGAATGCCCAGGCGGTGACCATTCTGACCAGCACGCCTGTGTTACTGGAAGGGCTCACGTTTGGTAGTTAAGCTCAGGGCATCTATAAAGTTCTATAGAAGTAGTAATTACTGTTATTGTTCTTTAACATCCTTATGTTCCAAGCTGAATTCCTACCAGCTAATGCAGTCCAGGGGGGTATTAAAGGTCTCGTGACATCACCTCCACAATAAAGAGGAGCCTCTGGCCCGTGATGCTCGTTTGTTCTCCCGAGGACCTCAGGAGAGGATCACATCATCATTTCAGCTGGAGCCATAAAAAATTAGGGGCTTGTCTTTCTTTGAATCGATGAACGATTCTTTAAAATTATAATAGAATATTGGTTTGGGTGAAATCCCTCATTGGGGATCCCTTCTTTTGCCAAGGGCAAAGGCCTCTGGCTGCCCTCCGACGGCTTTTGAGCCAATTGGAACCATATCTGGCTTCATATGTAGCTCTGGATGTCCCACTTTCTCTGCGATACTCATTATTCTCTCTTGAGGAAAATCTGAAGACTTGTCCAACTCAGAATCTTGATGGGGGGCCAAACCTGCTGCAGGTGTGGTTGTGGCAGGTGTCACGGCCGTGCCAACAATTGTAGCAGGAGTGTTGACTCTCGCAATAGGTGCCCTGACTCCCGGAACAGAAATGAAAATTCCAGAAACAGGTACCACGATCGGGATTTTGAGGTAAGTCTTCGATGAAGGAATCCTTCTGAGTCACTGATTTGTCCGACGTTTCTTTAATAACGTTTGAGAATGAGGCTCATGATTGCGAATCATTTCCTAGTGCTATTATGCAGGACTAATGCCATTTTAGTCTCATATATTTGAAAGTGTTTTGTGCACTATTTATGAATATATTCACTTAGATACCTTCCTTTCTGAATGTTAAGCAGGGTTTGGGGTTCTTTTCTCTCTTTTTTGGATTTGTGTGTGTGTGTGTGTGTGTGTGTGTGTGCGCATGATTAGAACTTAACTAACGAAGTAAATGCCAGTGAAGGCAGCCCCTGCTGGGTGCCCTGGAGCCCAAGGACCCTCTGAGGCCGCAACAGGAAGAAAGGGATGAATGGGAAGCTGGATGAAGCAGGAGCTCAAGCTTGTAGCTTCATGCCAAGTGTTCACTTAGAAAAGCTCACTCGTTTCTGTTTTCTACTTATGGCTGAAATTGTGTACAGTTTCTTTAGAAAAAATGTTTTACTGCTGAAAAAATCGTGAAAACATCCAGAAGAGATTTCATATAATGTTCTTCCACCTCTAACGTCTATAATCTCATGTAACACTTTAATTAATTAATCTTATTGTCATATTGCCTTTAAAAAACCAATTTTATCACATTGCTCTTATTTACTTATCATTGATATGTGACCCCTCCCTGCAGCAGGTTTTTCTCTCCATTTTAACCTAGCCAACCTGTCTCTTACATCTTGTAGTTCCTCTTTAAGCCCGCATAAGCTGCTAACCCCTATTGAATTTCCTTTAGTTTGTAGAATCACGCTTCACATTAATGAATTGTTTTGAAATTTATTGATATTTTTCTGAGTATTGGTAACCTTGAATATCTGTTTTCATCCATAAATCTAACGAGGATGTTCTCGATCATTTCCTCCTGGTCACTTATAAAGTCATGGGCAGAATTATATTTAAGTTGGAATTATTGGGGGGTGGTAGTTGAATAAGTTGATGTTCTGACCTTCCTATTTTGCTAGCTAATCTTGCAGTGAGTTGTCTTTTCCACCTTCAGTTTTTTTTAAAAAGAACAATATTTGAAACAGCAAGTATTTTCAAGTGTGTGAGTAAAATATTTATTGACCGTCATCCAAAGTATTAAATGGAGCATCACATATTTCGAAGCATAAATAGCATTGAAGGAATGAGTAGGTAGATTATAGGGTAAAAGGAAGTACTGGAAGGTCAAAGTACACAAAATAAGGGAAGGAATTCAGATACCCTTGTGCTCAGCGTTTATTCAGAGCCCACTAAGTCCCTAGTGCTCCTGCAATTTTAATGCTAACATACTACCAGTGGCTTAGCCTTTGTTCCTTATGTTTGGTATATGTGCTGTTTATTTTTTCATTTCATGTTTGCTAATGAGGTACCTTGGGAGTTTCTCCTTTCAGCAAAAATAGAAAGGAATGAAAGGCAGATTGTTGGAAGTACACTGACTAACTCAGTCACACAAGTATCGACTTGTGTGACCCAAAAGCAAGCCTAAAAGAGATGACAAACTATTAAATAATTTTATTTAAGACTAAAAAGATGCAATGTATCAGTTACATTTGATAGTCTGTTGTTCTATCTTATAATTAAGAAAGGCATCAAGGGGATGGGTAAACTCAAGAGGATAAATTAACCAAAGCGGAATGTGTGGTTAGAGAGAATGGCACAGAAAGGAGCCTTAGGAAGTAGAATTTCAGGAATAAATGTAAGGGGGATTCAGTTTTCAAATACAGAC